>CAMZMU010000052.1:116340766-116829186 GCA_947311845.1 Poa pratensis
ACCTCGGATCATGAGGAGCCACCACCACCAGTATCTTAGTTCCAGTTAGGTCGGAACGCCAAGCCATACAACGGGAGCACCAAGCCGCAAGATTGGCTGACAGATTAATGTATCCTCAGTGCACATAGCGGGGGCAATCGCCGTGGGCGGTCCGGTATCTTCCCGCACATGTTGGAAGGTCCAGCTCGGATCTGGCTGAATAATTTGCCGGAGTATAGTATCAACACTCTGGATAGACTTGGAGCTGGCGTTTTACAGCAATTTTGCTAGTACATACAAAAGGCCAAACCGACCTAAGCTCCAGTCGCCTGTAAGCAAGATGATCATGAAACTGACCGAGAATTCTTAACTCGGTGGAGCAATGTTCGGAATTTCTGTGAAGGAGTTGTAGAGGCACAGGCCATTTCCTGGTTTGCTGATGGTTGTCGACATGGCAGCATGCTGTGGCTGAGGCTCCAAGAGATATGCCGAAATCCCTAGCAGAAACAATCCGGGTTGCAATATTCTTATGCACTGGTGATCCGATACAACCAGCAGCAGAGGCAGTGGCACGTAATAGAAGGAGGGAGCCAAAAAACAACCGGCTCGGACCAAGTTATAATGACCGCCAAGAGTTCGGACAAAAGAGGAGGGAGCCGGCTACCCGTACACCTCGAACCAAGTTGCAGCGGTGAACCCGGATCAACCCGGAGCTGGAGGTGTCCAGAGGCCGAAAATCAATGGTTCGGCGTTTAGTCCAAACCCGGAGTCACCCTTGACTTATGAGTCAATGATAGATGGTCCTTGCTGTTACCATACGACCGACCCGCGCAGGCCAGCCAACCATTCAACCCGGCAGTGTAGCTGGAACCGTAGAATCAGAGAAGAAGGGGCAAAGGCCGGAGGAATCAGAGCAGGACCACATCAGAGATTTCAGCCGAGGCCTAACCCAAATCTGTCCGGAGCAAATGTTACGCCTATAACCACTGCGCCTCCTCCGAGGCCTGCAGCAGCAAGGCCCGTGAATGTGGTGAATGTCCGAGGTAATAATAGCAACAATGGTGCCGGACCAAGTCAGCAGTATGAATACCCCGGAAATGACTATAGAGAGGCTCATGCGAGCTATGTGGTCTTTGTGACCGAGCCAACTGACAAGAAAAGCGTGCAGAGGCGTGTGATGGAGGTGAATGCAGTAATGCCGGTGGTGCCAACCTTTATGAACTGGTCCAACCAGGAGGTCACTTGGAGCAGGAAAACACACCTCGGATCATGCCAAGCCCTGGAAAGTATGCCCTGGTGGTAGATCCGACATTGTGTGGGCCTACCAACAATGTGAGATTTACCCGAGTTCTGGTGGACAATGGCAGTGCCATTAACATCATGTACCGAGATACAATGGTGAAATTGGTCATATCGCCAAATCAGTTGATGCCAAGCAGTTGTACTTTTCATGGGATTGTGCCTGGCGTTTCCTGTGCACCCATGGGCAAGATATGGGTGGATGTAGCATTTGGAACCAAGGACAATTGCCGAGTTGAGAGTATCGAGTTCGAGGTGGTGGACTTGGAGAGTGCGTACCATGCATTGCTTGGAAGGCCGGCTCTGGCCAAGTTCATGATTTCCACCCATGTTGCATACCTGAAGATGAAGATGACATGGCCTAATGGGATCATATCCATCTCGGGTGACTACAAGCGAGCCATTTAGTGTGCCTCAGCGGGATCTAATCCCGAGTCTTTGGTGATCGCAGCCGAGAAGAAGAGGCTGCATCAAGTGGTGGCAATGGCGCAGTCAACACAGCTCGGCCTGTCCGGACTAATGAGCCCGGACTCAACTGCAGCATTGAGGTGCCCAAGGAGACCAAGAGGATCCCCATTGACCCGGAGCACCCAGAGCATAAGGCATCATTGGGACCGGGCTGGGCGAGAAATAGGGAGGCGAGCTCTGTCACTTCCTCCGTGAGAATCGGGATATCTTTGCATGTCGGCTAAGGACCTGCCTGGTGCTCCGAGGAAGTTGGCAGAGCACTCTTTGTTTGTCAGGCCAGAGGTGAAACCGGTGAGGCAACCGACCCGGCGTCTCTCAGACGACCGAAGACAAGTGGTGCTGGACGAGCTGTCTAAGTTGCTTGTGCCGGGTTCATTATGGAGGTGCTGCACCCGGACTGGATATCCAATCCGGTCTTGGTGGAAAAGAAGAAAGACGAGCCAGCCGTGGTCAAGGTGTGGCGCATGTGCATTGACTTCACTAACCTCAACAAGGCGTGCCCAAAAGACCCATTTCCATTACCTCGGATTGATCAAGTGATTGATTCCACTGCTGGTTGTGAACTGTTGTCTTTATCGATGCGTACTCTGGTTTTCACCAGATACCACTGAACCCGAAGGATCAAATAAAGACTGCTTTTATTACCCCGTATGGGGCGTATTGCTATCGTGTCATGTGTTTTGGCCTGAGAAATGCCGGGCAACTTATTAGAGGTGTATGCAGAAATGCCTGTATTCTCAAATGGGCAAAAATGTGCAAGTGTATGTCGATGATATCGTCGTCAAAACTAAGGAGAAACGTACTCTCCTCGGGGATCTCGAGGAGACATTTGTGAATTTGAGAAAATATCGGTTGAAGCTTAACCCGGACAAGTGCACCTTTGGTGTCCCAGCTGGAAAGTTGCTCGGATTCCTGGTGTCTAGCCGAGGTATCGAGGTTAACCCGGCCAAGATCCGAGCTATTGAGAACATGAAATTACCGAAGTGTTTGAAAGATGTGCAGAAGTTCACAGGGTGCCTAGCCTCGTTGAGCCGATTTGTACGTCGGCTGGAGAAAAAAGCCTTACCCTTGTACCAACTCATGAAGAAAAGTACGGGTTTACATGGACCCCGCAGGCCGACGTGGCGTTCAAGGAGCTAAAAAAGTGTTGTCCACTGCCCCGATAGTACTGGTAGCAAAGCAAACTACTTAAGGTCTGTTACATCTGCACCCGGCATACCGGGGATTTAATATTTGTTCGAGACAAGTTTAGGCCTCGGAAGAAGGAGCCTCGGCGCAGGAACCTCGGGCGCAGGAGCCTCGGGCGCAGGAACAACCTCGGGCGCAGGAACCACCTCGGTCGCGGAGGCAACCTCGGTTGTTGGAGTGGATGCCGCAGTGTCCGTCACGCCGGGGGAGATCACCTCGTTGGTACAGCTTTGCCGGACTTGCCCTTGGAGTTCGGAGGTTCGTCGAAGCTGAAGTCATCATCAGAGCCTTCAGCCACCTCGGTTGTTTTGCCGGCCTTGCCATTGGAGCTCTCAGGCTCGTCAAAGTCAATGTCCTCGCCTTCAGAACTTTCTTCACCGGACTCTGCTTCCTCGTCCGAGCTCTCTTCGTCCTCAGAGTAGAGGCGCCCGTCATCAAAGGTCCGGGTGTTTGCATAACTAGCAAAGCGGTCGGCTGCTGCTTGGCGTTTCGCAATGCCATCCGGGTGGAGTTCCAAGGAGAGCCCCTGCGCAGGGAGGTAACCGTGTGGATCTCAACATCTTCATACCAGGACAGCACGAACACCAGGGCCTTGTCCGCTCCAGCCCGAGCTGATGAGCATCTCCACTCCCGAAGTCTAGCCTCGGCTCCTTTCAGCTTTGGCGAGCTCGTCGATGCAAGTGGGGTCTTACCTTGGGCCAGAGGGCACGGTGGACCTCGATGGCAGCATCAACAAGTTTGGTTCCAATGGCCCGGAGTGGCCTGATCCGAGCATTAAGGGCAACGAGGTGGTCCTGGATATCCCAGCTTTCGCTGAGGTTTCTGTCTCAGCCCTCTTTGTCCGAGCTGCTTGAACTTCGCGGATAGCCTTGTCCTTGTAGTGCTCAAAGTTCTCTGAAGAAGACAAAAAGGTGTCGCTGAAATAAGGCATACGGTGGCACGGATGTAGGTCGGCAGAAAATAAGGAAAAGGGAAAGAAACTTACTGTCCATTGGTGATTAATCCGAGCAGCTCGGACAACCAGCTTTTCGAGATAGCTCGGAGGGCGTAAGTTCGGCTTCGGCCGAGGTGGCGCGGCTCTCTAGGGTCTTGGCAACCTCTTGCTGCTGTTCGGCGGCCTGGTCCTTGACCTTCATAGCGTCCTCCACAGCAGATTGGCTTCGTTAGCCCGGTTCAGCTCTTGTTGCAGCCGAGCTATTTCATCCTCGGCTGTCTTCAACTTGGAGGCGTAATCTTTGTCGCTCTGCTCCTTCGCAGATAGAAGAGTCCGGTGAGACTTCTTCAATCTGTTGTGATCCAGCAGGAGGTTCTTGAAGACCTTGGTCCGAGCATTGTTGCACTCCTGAAAAAATAGAGAGATCAGTTCGGAGAAATCCGAGATATTTCTAGCACCCGAGGTCCAATTGAGTCCCGGGGACTTGGCATTGGCCTCGGGGACTCAGCATGGGAGAAATGACAAGTTTTTGAGATTCAAGCCAAGCAATTTTAACTCGGTGGAGTGTCAATTGCTCAACCCGAACTCGGGGACTGGGATAGTGTATGTTTGTCATTTGGTTTCAAGGAAGAAAGAGAGTTGCATAAAGAAACTTACCGAGGCCTTCTTGCTGCAGTCGAGGACCGCAGTCTGCATGTTGTAGATAGATTCGAGCACAGCGCTAGGGCCAACTGAATGCGCAGAGCTCGGGTTGGAGGAGACCTCGACAGTGTCAGCCGAGTTCCAGTCTATATCGTAGTGCTTCTCCGAGCCTAAGCTGTTCCCGCTCTTGGTCCGGAGTTGCCCGACCTCCCAGCTGCTGAGTTCGGCTGGATGGTGGCAGCGAAGAGAGCTCGGGAGGTGGCGACCTGAGAGCTCGAAGGGCGCGGTCTTGGTTAGGGTGGACTTCGGCGCGGCAGCGTGCGGCACTAGTTGGGTGCTCGCAGCCTTGGGGCCCGGTGGCGGTGGCGGCATTGGAGTTTGCTGTGTGCTGCTTGGGGGCTCAACAACTGGAGCTGAATCTTTCTTCTGCTTCTTCTGCTTCTTCTGCTGCTGTTGCTGCTGGTTGCGCGCAGCTTGAGACTTGGGGGACAGCCGAGGCTCCTGCACGGTCTTAGCCGGAGTCTTGGCGCGATCTATCTCCGCATCCTTCTGAGGAGGCGGAGGAGTCTGATCTCGGCGGGAGCAGAGTGCCCCAGGCCGAGTCAGAGCTCGGCGGTGGAAGTTCGGCGGAGGAGACACGCCCGGGGAGGAGATGGTCTTCTCCGGGCTGGTGTGGTCAATGGACCGTTCTGGAGGAGAGGCTCTGGCGGGGCTTCCGAGGTTAACCTCGACCTCGGTGGTCTGAGATTCAACCACTGGAGGTAGTGGTGAGTGTATCGAGCTATGGCTCTGCTTGACTGCCGAGCCGGGCTAGACAAAGGAGAAAGATTAAGTTAGAGTGTAAAAACTTAACCTCGAAGTAGCGTGAGAAGGTAAAAAGGAGCAAGGTGACTTACGCATCCTCCTCCTCGGGACCTCGTTCTTGTGCCTCCCGAGGTATTCTTGGCGCGCTTGGCTTTGGGCGCCGCAGTCTCCGAGTCTTGGAAGCCTCGGCATCCGAGGTACCAGGTCCTGAGCGCTTCCGGGAAGCTGCAGACGCTGGATGAAAGTTCTTATATGTTGGAGGAGCATATGAAATGGGAATAACGTTGACAGGTTCCAGAATTTGGCAATCATCATCGTCATCATCGGGCCAATCCTGGATAGGCGATCGAACTGGTGGGCGGTGCGAGGTAAAACCACGAGTCTTACCCGAGGTGGCCTTGGGAATGGGGAGGTGATCCTCATTGTTCGGATCTTCAACCTCGGCGGCTTCCGGGACAGGCAGGTCGGGAGTCCACTCCTTAGAAGAAAGGGGGCCATCCTCGATTTCCTGTCGAGTGAACTTCTGTAGAGGTGGCAAGGTAAAACCGAGTTAGCACAAGAATCATGCAAGGCCGGGGTGAAAATGAACCGAGGAATATTTTGCGTCGGGTAAAGTACACTTACTTGAGCTGGAGGTGATCTCGGTCATAGGGCTTGACACCCCATTTCCACTTGTCGGGCATGGTGGTCTTGGCGATGGCCCGGATGCGCCTCTTCACCTCGGAGTCATCAAGTTCAAAGGTGCTGTGCCGAGTGGGGTCGTAGCGGCCACTCATATGACAGATCTTATGGGCCCGCTCTTGTAAGGGACTAACCCGGCGGTGATCATGGTACGCAAGATGTCATCTGCTCCCCAGCTTTTTCCCTGGAGTGACATCATGGTCTGGTGGATCAGAAGAACCTCGGGAGCGTCGGGTGCAGGCTCATAATCCCAGTTGAGTTGGGCAGTGGGGTTCCAATGGTGAACTCCGGCAAGTTGATGAGGTCTTCGGCACCCGGGTTCTTCACGTAGAAGAAGGAGCGTTGCCATTTGCGGCAGGAGTCCAGGCCCTGAATCCGAGGTAACTCAGATTGGCGCCGAGGTGAAATCAAGGCCGCCCCACAAGCAGTCATCTCCTTGTCCACGACCTTCTTGTTCGGGACACTTTGCTTCTTCAGCTGGAAGTACTTGGCCCAGGACTCGATGCTTGGCCATAATCCGAGGTAACCCTCGGAAAAGGTCGCGTAGGCCGAAAGTTGGAGGATGGCATTGGCGGGCAGGTGGTGTGGTTGTAGCCCGAATTTGCCCAAGAAAGCCCGGAAGAACTTCCCGTCCGGGAGCCCGAAGCCACGCTCAAAGTGGTCCAGGAAGACGACCCTCTCCCCGGATTCCACCTCGGGTTCGATGTCTTCTTTCTTCGGAACCCTGCAGATGAGTTTAGCCGGGATCCGCCGTGAATCTCGGAGCCATTTGATGTCGACCTTCGTGACGTCAGATCCCTCCCAGCTACCTCGGATTTCCTGTGCTCCTTCCTCGGCGGGATCCGAGGCAGAAGACATGTTGAGGCTTTCCTGCAGAAGAGGAAGGTTCAACCGGGTAAATACCTCGGATAGTTCAGGATAGCCGGGGTAAGGTACCTCGGATCAGTCAAAACAGCCGAATTAAAGAGTTTTGGGCGGGAAACATGTTTCTACCATGGCGAGATATTAGCAAAGATCTACCGGTGAGCCAAAAAGGGAAATAAAATCAAGTTCATCCTGGGGCAAAACTAAAAGGACAGTGCTACAGATGCGTCTGGTGCAAATCTAAGCGAGATCCAAAATGTGTTAAAAGGGCTCGAGGGGATCATCTAGTTCATCAGAATCTTAGGGTTCATCAGGATCCTCGAGTTCATCGGAGGATGAACTCATCCGCGGCAATGGACGGGAAGCAAGGAACTCACCGTGGAGGAACGCGAGGGATCGGCGGCGAGTCGATGGCGCCAGGCGCAGCGCGCGTGCTCCGGTGCGGCGAGGCGCTTGACGGCGGTGCGGGACGGTGTTGCAGAACGGCGGCGCGTACTCCGGTGCGGCGAGGCGCTCGACGGCGGCGCTGGAGGCAGAGGGCACGAAGCGGTGAAGTGGGGAAGGAGAAGACGAAGTCCTGCCCTAGGCCCCTATTTATAGCCGCGTGCGGTAACTGCACGCGGTAAACGGCGCACTACCGCGCGGTTACCGGGGAACGTGGGATCATGGGATCGTGTGCGGGCGGAGAAGCGGTTGCGCGGTTGGTGGCCACACGATCGGCCACATCGTGGGCCGCAGAGTGGCAACCGCTAGCCTCGGATTTCCTGTGTCGGTCAGCGCGAGAATCGAGGAGTCGCGGGCAGTCAAGTTGGTCTCGCACTTGAGTGCGCAGGTGCGCTGTTTGGTGGGTCCGGCTGACGAGGGCGGCGTGTGGTCACGACCTGTCTTTCAGAGGTCCGGGTTTCGAGGTCCGGGTAGAGATTCTGCGCCACGTGCCTCGGAAAATCTTGAGGCAAGATTGTGCTAAGTCACATAGCTCGGAAAGTTCAGATTGCAGATCAACCTCGATGAGATTAAGGTCTGTGAGAAGTACCTCGGCGGAGCTATGTTGGAGGTCGGTTTAGAGGTGTGCCTTGGTTATTTTTGAACCTGCTACGGCCCTCCATCCGAGGTCGTAGGACCGCACCAGCTTCGGGACTAATGTCGGGGGCTACCCCGGGTAGGGTCAAGGCTTGGCATAAAGATGAGTTTAAAGATATGCCGAGGTACGGAAAGGGCTGACCTGTTTGGGCCTGGGAGTGTCCGAACTTAATCTTGACCTGGAGGATACAAAAGGCCGACCTATCTTGGCCCAGAGGGATCCGAGGTATCCCGTCAGCCTGGGCCGAGGTTCACTGTCCGAGCTATGGTCAGCCGACCTAATACCTCGGTGCTATGGTTTATATGGTGAGTACATGAGAAGCTGTGTGAAGGAAGTTATACCCGAGGTGGTCGGATCTTAAGTACAAGACCCGAGGTAAGGAACGGAAGCAAGACCCGAGCTAACCAAGGCAGGAGGCCGTAGTCGGGCAGGAGTCAATGCTCCTGTCCCTTCCTACCTGCTACAAGAGCGCCTGACACGGGAGCGTCTGTCACGGAGCATAGCAGAGGCGTGCCCCGGGTTCGGCGGGGCTGCATGCCTCTGACCGCTGACCCCTGAGATCCGGGGAAAAGGCTATGAGGTAGCACGGCGTGGCTATGTCCTGCCTCTGTCAGAGGAGACATCCTAGCTCTACTGTGGTGATGCAGGGGATGGGCAGGACATGTCTTGTCCCTGACAGGAGTACAATGATGACCAAAGCAGAGGCATGGCTACAGTGTTCAGCGAGGGCACAACGGTAACCCGGTTGGCCTATATAGAGGGCTTCACCCCCCCCTGCTTGACCCCGGAGGACGGAGAGATCGATCAACGGAGAGAGAAAGAGAGAAAGGAACCTCGGAACACCCCGAAAACACATCGGAGTGCCTTCTTCCTCCCGCGTAGCTCCATCTTTTACCTCAAGTTCTCACCATTGTATCATCATACAGCTCGAGGAGCAGCTTGTACTTGTCACTTTGAGCTATACACTGAGTAGGATAGTGCTGCAGTAGGGGTGTTACCTCCGCAAGAGGGCCCCGAAGCAGGGTACATCGTGGCGTGCTTTGTGTTCTTGGTTTCTTGGTTTCTCGTTCGTGTTCTTGTGTGTTCTTGCGTGTGCACCTCTTGAGTGCATAAACCCTCCCCGGATTCCCCCAACGACCATTCGGCCCCATCTTAGCCATACCTATGGCATCTGCCGTGATCCCACCATGACAGTTACCTCGGATCATGAGGAGCCACCACCACCAGTATCTCAGTTCCAGTTAGGTCGGAACACCAAGCCATACAACGGGAGCACCAAGCCGCAAGATTGGCTGACAGATTATGTATCCTCGGTGCACATAGCGGGGGGCAATCGCCGATGGGCGGTCCGGTATCTCCCGCACATGTTGGAAGGTCCAGCTCGGATCTGGCTGAATAATTTGCCGGAGTATAGTATCAACTCCTGGATAGACTTGGAGCTGGCGTTTAACAGCAACTTTGCTAGTACATACAAGAGGCCAAACCGACCTCAGCTCCTGGCGCATGTAAGCAAGATGATCATGAAACTGACCGAGAATTCTTAACTCGGTGGAGCAATGTTCGGAATTCCTGTGAAGGAGTTGTAGAGGCACAGGCCATTTCCTGGTTTGCAGATGGTTGTCGACATGGCAGCATGCTGTGGCAGAGGCTCCAAAGAGATATGCCGAAATCCCTAGCAGAAACAATCCGGATTGCAGATTCTTATGCTCTGGGTGATCCGATGCAGCCAGCAGCAGAGGCAGTGGCACGTAACAGAAGGAGGGAGCCAATAAACAACCGGCTCGGACCAAGGTGTAATGACCGCCAAGAGTTCGGACAAAAGAGGAGGGAGCCGGACTACCCATACACCTCGAACCAAGTTGCAGCGGTGAACCCGGATCAGCCCGGAGCTGGAGGTGTCCAGAGGCCGAAAATCAATGGTCCGGCATTTAGTCCGAACCCGGAGCCACCCTTGACTTATGAATCAATGATAGATGGTCCTTGCTGTTACCATACGACCGACCCGCGCAAGCCAGCCAACCATTCAACCCGGCAGTGCAGCTGGAACCGCAGAATCAGAGAAGAAGGGGCGAAGGCCGGAGGAATCAGAGCAGGACCACCTCAGAGATTTCAGCCGAGGCCTACCCAAATCTGTCCGGAGCAAATGTTACCCCGATAACCACTGCACCTCCTCCGAGGCCTGCAGCAGCAAGGCCCGTGAATGTTGTGAATGTCCGAGGTAATAAACAACAATGGTGCCGGACCAAGTCAGCAGTATGAATACCCCGGAAATGACTATAGAGAGGCTCATGCGAGCTATGTGGTCTTTGTGACCGAGCCAACTGACAAGAAGAGCGTGCAGAGGCGTGCCATGGAGGTGAATGCAGTAATGCCGGTGGTGCCGACCTATATGAACTGGTCTGAGCAGGAGATCACTTGGAGCAGGAAAGACACACCTCGGATCATGCCGAGCCCTGGAAAGTATGCCCTGGTGGTAGATCCGACGTTGTGTGGGCCTACCAACAATGTGAGGTTTACCCGAGTTCTGGTGGACAATGGCAGTGCCATCAACATCATGTACCGAGACACAATGGTGAAATTGGGCATATCGCCAAATCAGTTGATGCCAAGCAGTTGTACTTTTCATGGGATTGTGCCTGGCGTTTCCTGTGCACCCATGGGCAAGATATGGGTGGATGTAGCATTTGGAACCAAGGATAATGCCGAGTTGAGAGTATCGAGTTCGAGGTGGTGGACTTGGAGAGTGCATACCATGCATTGCTTGGAAGGCCGGCTCTGGCCAAGTTCATGATTTCCACCCATGTTGCATACCTGAAGATGAAAATGCCAGGGCCTAATGGGATCATATCCATCTCGGGTGACTACAAGCGAGCCATTCAGTGTGCCTCGGCGGGGTCTAATCTGGCCGAGTCTTTGGTGATCGCAGCTGAGAAGAAGAAGCTGCATCAAGTGGTGGCAATGGCGCAGTCAACACAGCTCGGCATGTCCGGACTGATGAGCCCGGACTCAACTGCAGCATTTGAGGTGCCCAAGGAGACCAAGAAGATCCCCATTGACCCGGAGCACCCAGAGCATATGGCCATCATTGGGACCGGGCTGGGCGAGAAATAGGAAGGAGCTCTGTCACTTCCTCCGTGAGAATCGGGATATCTTTGCATGGTCGGCTAAGGACCTGCCTGGTGTTCCGAGGGAGTTGGCAGAGCACTCTTTATTTGTCAGGCCAGAGGTGAAACCGGTGAGGCAACCGACCCGTCGTCTCTCAGACGACCGAAGACAAGTGGTGCTGGACGAGCTGGCTAAGTTGCTTGCAGCCGGGTTCATTATGGAGGTGCTGCACCCGGACTGGATATCCAATCCGGTCTTGGTGGAAAAGAAGAAAGACGAGCCAGCCGTGGTCAAGGTGTGGCGCATGTGCATTGACTTCACTAACCTCAACAAGGCGTGCCCGAAAGATCCATTTCCATTACCTCGGATTGATCAAGTGATTGATTCCACTGCTGGTTGTGAACTGTTGTCTTTTATCGATGCGTACTCTGGTTTTCACCAGATACCACTGAACCCGAAGGATCAAATAAAGACTGCTTTTATTACCCCGTATGGGGCGTATTGCTATCGTGTCATGTGTTTTGGTCTGAGAAATGCCGGGGCAACTTATCAGAGGTGTATGCAGAAATGCCTGCACTCTCAAATGGGCAAAAATGTGCAAGTGTATGTCGATGATATCGTCATCAAAACTAAGGAGAAACGTACTCTCCTCGAGGATCTCGAGGAGACATTTGTGAATTTGAGAAAATATCGGTTGAAGCTTAACCCGGACAAGTGCACCTTTGGTGTCCCGGCTGGAAAGTTGCTCGGATTCCTGGTGTCTAGCCGAGGTATCGAGGTTAACCCGGCCAAGATCCGAGCTATTGAGAACATGAAGTTACCGAAGTGTTTGAAAGATGTGCAGAAATTCACAGGGTGCCTAGCCTCGTTGAGCCGATTTGTAGGTCGGCTGGGAGAAAAAGCCTTACCTTTGTACCAGCTCATGAAGAAAAGTACCGGGTTTACATGGACCCCGCAGGCCGACGTGGCGTTCAATGAGCTGAAAAAGATGTTGTCCACTGCCCCGGTGTTGGCGTCACCATTGCACAATGAGCCGATGTTACTTTACATTGCGGCCACAAACCGAGTTGTAAGTGTGGCAGTGGTGGTGGAGCGCGAAGAAGGTGGCAGGTCGGTGCAGAGACCGGTGTATTACTTGAGCGAGGTGATCTCTACCTCGAAGCAGAATTACCCTCACTACCAGAAGATGACGTATGGTGTCTACCTGGCGGTCAAGAAGTTGAAGCATTATTTCCAGGAGCATCCCATGACGGTGGTGTGCGAAGCTCCAATCTCGGAGATCATCGGGTGCAAAGATGCAACTGGCCGAGTTGCCAAATGGGCGATTGAGGTGTCTCCATATGCACCACATTATGAGAGAAGAGATGCAATTAAATCCCAGGCGTTGCCGGACTTCTTTTGTGATTGGGCCGAGATGCAGTATGAGCCACCCAGGCCGGACTATAATTATTGGAAAATGCATTTTGATGGGTCCAAGACAAAGATCGGGCTGGGGGCTGGAATAGTCCTCACCTCGCCGAAGCGAGATCAGCTGAAATACGTGCTGCAGATTCATTTCTCAGCATCAAACAATGTGGCGGAGTATGAGGCCTTAATCCATGGCCTCAATGTGGCGAAGGAGATCGGTATCCGGCGTGTAGAGTGCTTCGGCGATTCCGACCTGGTGGTGCAACAATCTTCTGGAACTTGGGATGCTCTGGATGCCAACATGGCGTTATATCGGTTCCATGTGCAAAAGATATCCGGGTTCTTTGAAGGGTGTGAGTACAGGCATATACCTCGGGCAGAAAATGATGCTGCCGACGTGTTGTCAAAGCTCGGTTCATCGAAAGAGGCAGTACCACCAGGGGTAGCCCTGAATCACTTGAGAACTCCTTCAATCAAACCTTCTCCTGAATCCGAATCTATTTTCATCCCGGCGGAGCAAGAGCCCGGACCTGTTCCAATGGAGGTAGACGTCGGTGCGTTTGGTCGGACCCGGGGACTGCGTGGCAGAGCTCGGGGACTGCGCACCGAACCTCGGGGACTGCTCATCAAGACTCGGGGACTGGTCGCAGGATGGTGGAGGAAATAATGGAGGAGATTATGGTGGCCGAACCAATGGAGGTGGACGAGAATTTTTTCCTTTGCACCCAGTGCCGGAGTGGGCGGAGCAAATCATGAAGTTCATAACGGAGGGAAGCTTGCCAAGTGACACAACCGAGGCTAGGAGAATCCAAAGGAGGGCAAGGCGTACACCATCATCAACAAGGAGCTCTATAAAAGAAGCGTAACCGAGGTGTTGCAACGGTGTGTCGAGCCAGCTGAAGGCAAGGAGATGCTTTTGGAGATCCACCAAGGAGAGTGTGGTCATCATTGCAGCACAAGAGCTCTGGTGGCCAAGGTGTTCAGGCATGGGTTCTATTGGCCCACTGCTCTTGCTGATGCAGAGGCCATAGTCCGGAGATGTGAAGGATGCCAAAGGTTTGCCAAGCAAACGCATATGCCAGCCTCGGCGCTCAAAACAATTCCTATCACTTGGCCGTTTGCGGTATGGTGTTTGGATATGGTGGGAGAGTTCAAACCAGCCCGAGGTAACATGACGCACATACTGGTGATGGTGGACAAGTTCACCAAGTGGATCGAGGTGAAACCAATCCGGAAGTTGGATGGTCATTCAGCAGTGACTTTTTTGAAGGAGATCATTCTGCGATATGGGTACCCCCATAGCATTATCTCGGACAACGGCACGAACTTTGCTGTTGGAGAATTTGCTCGGTTTTGCATGAACAAGGGAATCCGGCTGGACATAGCCTCGGTGGCACACCCGGAGTCTAATGGACAAGTGGAAAGATCAAATGCTCTAGTGTTGGCCGGCATCAAGGCTCGGCTCATTGAACCACTGCTGAAAACGCCGGGGTGTTGGATAGATGAGATACCAGCAGTACTGTGGGGTCTAAGGACCACGCCAAATCGATCAACTGGCTATACGCCATTTTTTATGGTCTATGGGGCAGAAGCTATGCTACCCACTGACATCGAATATGATGCGCCCAGAGTGGCAATGTACACTGAAGCCGAGGCAAAAGAGGCTCGGGAGGATGCAGTAGATCTGCTTGAGGAAGCTAGAGAATTGGCCTCATCTCGGTCAGCAATATACCAGCAAGGTCTCCGACGTTATCATAGCCGGAGTGTCAACCCTCGTGTGTTTCACGAGGGAGATTTGGTGCTGAGGCTGGTGCAGCGCAAGAAAGGTCGGCACAAGTTGTCACCTCCATGGGAGGGACCGTTCATTGTGAGCCGAGCTCTGCTCAATGATTCGTACTATCTAATAGATGCGCAGGAACCAAGGGAAGATGGGCTGGACAACCCCGGATCAGAGGTCAGGCGACCATGGAATATAGCTCTACTCCGACCTTTCTACTCATGAAGGCGCAATGTATGTACCTCGGTTAATCCTTAATGAAATGTCGGCACTCCGAGGTTGAAGCTCGGGGACTGCCTCGCTCTTGTGCTTGTGTTTTATTTCTGTTTGTCAATTTCGTTCATATGCCGAACTATTTTGAACCTCGTCTCAAACTTCAAGTAATGTATGTGTAACTAATCTTGTGACTCGACTGACGAACGCCAAATGGTAGTCAAGAGCAAAGATGAAAAAACGTGGGAAACATGAAAATGGACTCGGGGACTCGGTCCAAAAATATAGTTCGGCATGTGTCGTTTACTAACCCCTGTCTTTACCTTTCGTTTATGTCGGATGATTTTGAAACACACCTCGACATTTGCTAAGTACTGTATGCTATAAACAACAATCTTGTGACTCGACTGTCGAACGCCAAAATGGTAGACAAGAGCAAAGAATGCCAAGTATAGTAAACACGAAAGTGAACTCGGGGACTCGTTCCAAAAGGGTTCGGCATAAATTCTTAGAAAAGCATGGTTCGGATAGCAAGATAATAGTACTGGTAGCAAGGCAAACTACTTAAGGTCTGTTACATCTGCACCCGGCATACCGGGGATTTAATGTTTTGTTGAGACAAGTTCAGGCCTCGGAAGAAGGAGCCTCGGGCGCAGGAACCTCGGGCGCAGGAGCCTCGGGCGCAGGAACAACCTCGGTCGCGGAAGCAACCTCGGTTGTTGGAGTGGATGCCGGGGTGTCCGTCACGTCGGGGGAGATCACCTCGGTGGCTACGGCTTTGCCGGACTTGCCCTTGGAGTTCGGAGGTTCGTCGAAGCTGAAGTCATCATCAGAGCCTTCAGCCACCTCGGTTGTTTTGCCGGCCTTGCCCTTGGAGCTCTCAGGCTCGTCAAAGTCAATTTCCTCGCCTCAGAACTTTCTTCACCGGACTCTGCTTCCTCGTCCGAGCTCTCTTCGTCCTCAGAGTAGAGGCGCCCGTCATCAAAGGTCCGGGTGTTTGCATAACTAGCAAAGCGGTCGGCTGCTGCTTGGCGTTTCGCAATGCCATCAGGGGTGGAGTTCCAAGGAGAGCCCCTGCGCAGGGAGGTAACCGTGTGGATCTCAACATCTTCATACCAGGACAGCACGAACACCAGGGCCTTGTCCGCTCCAGCCCGAGCTGATGAGCATCTCCACTCCCGAAGTCTAGCCTCGGCTCCTTTCAGCTTCGTGGCGAGCTCGTCGATGCAAGTGGGAGTCTTGACCTTGGGCCAGAGGGCACGGTGGACCTCGATGGCAGCATCAACCAGCTTGGTTCCAATGGCCGGAGCGGCCTGATCCGAGCATTAAGGGCAACAAGGTGGTCCTGGATATCCCAGCTTTCGCTGAGGTTTCTGTCTCAGCCCTCTTTGCCCGAGCTGCTTGAACTTCGCGGATAGCCTTGTCCTTGGAGTGCTCAAGTTCTCTGAAGAAGACAAAAAGGCTGTCGCTGAAATAAGGCATACGGTGGCACGGGGTGTAGGTCGGCAGAAAATAAGGAAAAGGGGAAAGAAACTTACTGTCCATTTGGTGATTAATCCGAGCGAGCTCGGACAACCAGCTTTTCGAGATAGCTCGGAGGGCGTAAGTTCGGCTTCGGCCGAGGTGGCGCGGCTCTCCAGGGTCTTGGCAAGCTCTTGCTGCTGTTCGGCGGCCTGGTCCTTGACCTTCATAGCGTCCTCCACAGCAGTTTTGGCTTCATTAGCCCGGTTCAGCTCTTGTTGCAGCCGAGCTATTTCATCCTCGGCTGTCTTCAACTTGGAGGCGTAATCTTTGTCGCTCTGCTCCTTCGCGGATAGAAGAGTCCGGTGAGACTTCTTCAATCTGTTGTGATCCAGCAGGAGGTTCTTGAAGATCTTGTCCGAGCATTGTTGCACTCCTGAAAAAATAGAGAGATCAGTTCGGAGAAATCCGAGGTATTTCTAGCACCCGAGGCCCAATTGAGTCCCGGGGACTTGGCATTGGCCTCGGGGACTCAGCATGGGAGAAATGACAAGTTTTTGAGATTCAAGCCGAGCAATTTTAACTCGGTGGAGTGTCAATTGCTCAACCCGAATCTCGGGGACTGGGAATAGTGTATGTTTGTCATTTGGTTTCAAAGGAAGAAAGAGAGTTGCGTAAAGAAACTTACCGAGGCCTTCTTGCTGCAGTCAAGGACCGCAGTCTGCATGTTGTAGATAGATTGGAGCACGGCGCTAGGTCCAACTGATGCTCAGAGCTCGGGTTGGAGGAGACCTCGGCAGTGTCAGCCGAGTTCCAGTCCATATCGTAGTGCTTCTCCGAGCCTAAGCTGTTCCCGCTCTTGGTCCGGAGTTGCCCGACCTCCCAGCTGCTGATGTTCGGCTGGATGGTAGCAGCGAAAGAGCTCGGGAGGTGGCGACCTGAGAGCTCGAGGGCGCGGTCTTGGTCAAGGTGGACTCGGCGCGGCAGCGCGGCACCAGTTGGGTGCTCGCAGCCTTGGGGCCCGGTGGCGGTGGCGGCATTGGAGTTTGCTGTGGCTGTTTGGGGGGCTCAACAACTGGAGCTGAATCTTTCTTCTGCTTCTTCTGCTGCTGTTGCTGCTGGTTGCGCGCAGCTTGAGACTTGGGGGACAGCCGAGGCTCCTGCACGGTCTTAGCCGGAGTCTTGGCGCGATCTGTCTCCGCATCCTTCTGAGGAGGCGGAGGAGTCTGATCTCGGCGGGGAGCAGAGTGCCCCAGGCCGGAGTCAGAGCTCGGCGGTGGAAGTTCGGCGGAGGAGACACGCGCCGGGGAGGAGATGGTCTTCTCCGGGCTGGTGAGGTCAATGGACCGTTCTGGAGGAGAGGCTCTGGCGGGGCTCCGAGGTTAACCTCGACCTCGGTGGTCTGAGCTTCAACCACTGGAGGCAGTGGTGAGTGTATCGAGCTATGGCTCTGCTTGATCTGCCGAGCCGGGCTAGACGAAAAAGAAAAGATTAAGTTAGAGTATAAAAAACTTAACCTCGGAACAGCGTGAAAGGTAAAAAGGAGCAAGGTGACTTACGCATCTTCCTCCACGGGGCCTCGCTTCTTGTGCCTCGCCGAGGTCTTCTTGGCACGCTTGGCTTTGGGCGCCGCAGTCTCCGAGGTCTTGGAAGCCTCGGCATCCGAGGTACCAGGTCCTGAGCGCTTCCGGGAAGCTGCAGACGCTGGATGAAAGTTCTTATATGTTGGAGGAGCATATGAAATGGGAATAACGTTGACAGGTTCCAGAATTTGGCAATCATCATCGTCATCATCGGGCCAATCCTGGATAGGCGATCGAACTGGTGGGCGGTGCGAGGTGAAACCACGAGTCTTACCCGAGGTGGCCTTGGGAATGGGGAGGTGATCCTCATTGTCCGGATCTTCAACCTCGGCGGCTTCCGGGACAGGCAGGTCGGGAGTCCACTCCTTAGAAGAAAGGGGGCCATCCTCGATTTCCTGTCGAGTGAACTTCTGCAGAGGTGGCAAGGTAAAACCGAGTTAGCACAAGAATCAATACAAGGCCGGGGTGAAAATGAAACCGAGGAATATTTTACGTCGGGTAAAGTACACTTACTTGAGCTGGAAGGTGATCTCGGTCATAGGGCTTGACACCCCATTTCCACTTGTCGGGCATGGTGGTCTTGGCGATGGCCGGATGCGCCTCTTCACCTCGGAGTCATCAAGTTCAAAGGTGCTGTGCGAGTGGGGTCGTAGCGGCCACTCATATGGCAGATCTTATGGGCCCGCTCTTGTAAAGGGCTAACTCGGCGGGTGATCATGGTACGCAAGATGTCATCTGCTCCCCAGCTTTTCTCCTGGAGTGACATCATGGTCTGGTGGATCAGAAGAACCTCGGGAGCGTCGGGTGCAGGCTCATAATCCCAGTTGAGTTGGGCAGTGGGGGTTCCAATGGTGAACTCCGGCAAGTTGATGAGGTCTTCGGCCCGGGTTCTTCACATAGAAGAAGGAGCGTTGCCATTTGCGGCAGGAGTCCAGGCCCTGATCCGAGGAAACTCAGAGGCGCCGAGGTGAAATCGAGGCCGCCCCGCAAGCAGTCATCTCCTTGTCCACGACCTTCTTGTTCGGGACACTTTGCTTCTTCAGCTGGAAGTACTTGGCCCAGGACTCGATGCTTGGCCATAATCCGAGGTAACCCTCGGAAAAGGTCGCGTAGGCCGAAAGTTGGAGGATGGCATTGGCGGGCAGGTGGTGTGGTTGTAGCCCGAATTTGTCCAAGAAATCCCGGAAGAATTTCCCGGCCGGGAGCCCGAAGCCACGTTCAAAGTGGTCCAGGAAGACGACCCTCTCCCCGGATTCCACCTCGGGTTCGATGTCTCTTTCTTCGGAACCCTGCAGATGAGTTTAGCCGGGATCCGCCGTGAATCTCGGAGCCATTTGATGTCGACCTCCGTGACGTCGGATCCCTCCCAGCTACCTCGTTTCCTGTGCTCCTTCCTCGGCGGGATCCGAGGCAGAAGACATGTTGAGCTTTCCTGCAGAAGAGGAGGTTCAACCGGGGTAAGTACCTCGGACAGTTCAGGATAGCCGGGGTAAAATACCTCGGATCAGTCAAAACAGCCGAGCTAAAGATTTTGGGCGGGAAACATGTTTCTACCATGGCGAGATATTAGCAAAGATCTACCGGTGAGCTAAAAAGGGAAATAAAATCAAGTTCATCCAGGGGCAAAACTAAAAGGACAGTGCTACGGATGCGTCTGGTGCAAATCTAAGCGAGATCTAAAATGTGCTAAAAGGGCTCGAGGGGATCATCTAGTTCATCAGAATCTTAGGGTTCATCAGGATCCTCGAGTTCATCGGAGGATGAACTCATCCACGGCAATGGAGGGAAGCAAGGAACTCACCGTGGAGGAACGCGAGGGATCGGCGGCGAGTCGATGGCGCCAGGCGCAGCGCGCGTGCTCCGGTGCGGCGAGGCGCTTGACGGCGGTGCGGGACGGTGTTGCAGAACGGCGGCGCGTACTCCGGTGCGGCGAGGCGCTCGACGGCGGCGCTGGAGGCAGAGGGCACGAAGCGGTGAAGTGGGGAAGAGAAGACGAAGTCCTGCCCTAGGCCCCTATTTATAGCGCGTGCGGTAACTGCACGCGGTAACGCGCACTACCGCGCGGTTACCGGGGAACGTGGGATCATGGGATCGTGTGCGGGCGGAGAAGCGGTTGCGCGGTTGGTGGCCACACGATCGGCCACATCGTGGGCCGCAGAGTGGCAACCGCTAGCCTCGGATTTCCTGTGCCGGTCAGCGCGAGAATCGAGGAGTCGCGGGCAGTCAAGTTGGTCTCGCACTTGAGTGCGCAGGTGCGCTGTTTGGTGGGTCCGGCTGACGAGGGCGGCGTGTGGTCAGGACCTGTCTTTCAGAGGTCCGGGCAGAGATTCTGCGCCACGTGCCTCGGAAAATCTTGAGGCAAGATTGTGCTAGTCACATAGCTCGGAAAGTTCAGATTGCAGATCAACCTCGGATGAGATTAAGGTCTGTGAGAAGTACCTCGGCGGAGCTATGTTGGAGGTCGGTTTAGAGGTGGTGCCTTGGTTATTTTTGAACCTGCTACGGCCCTCCATCCGAGGTCGTAGGACCGCACCAGCTTCGGGGACTAATGTCGGGGGGCTACCCCGGGTAGGGTCAAGGCTTGGCATAAAGATGAGTTTAAAGATATGCCGAGGTACGGAAAGGGCTGACCTGTTTGGGCCTGGGAGTGTCCGAACTTAATCTTGACCTGGAGGATACAAAGGCCGGCCTATCTTGGCCCAGAGGGATCCGAGGTATCCCGTCAGCCTGGGCCGAGGTTCACTGTCCGAGCTATGGTCAGCCGACCTAATACCTCGGTGCTATGGTTTATATGGTGAGTACAGGAGAAGCTGTGTGAAGGAAGTTATACCCGAGGTGGTCGGATCTTAAGTACAAGACCCAAGGTAAGGAACGGAAGCAAGACTCGAGCTAACCAAGGCAGGAGGCCGTAGGTCGGGCAGGAGTCAATGCTCCTGTCCCTTCCTACCTGCTACAAGAGCGCCTGACACGGGAGCGTCTGTCACGGAGCATGGCAGAGGCGTGCCCCGGGATCGGTGGGGCTGCATGCCTCTGACCGCTGACTGCGTGAGATCCGGGGAAAAGGCTATGAGGTAGCACGGCGTGGCTATGTCCTGTCTCTGTCAGAGGAGACATCCTAGCTCTACTGTGGTGATGCAGGGGATGGGCAGGACATGTCTTGTCCCTGACAGGAGTACAATGATGACCAAAGCAGAGGCATGGCTACAGTGTTCAGCGAGGGGCACAACGGTAACCCGGTTGGCCTATATAGAGGGCTTCACCCCCTCCTGCTTGACCCCCGGAGGACGGAGAGATCGATCAACGGAGAGAGAAAGAGAGAAAGGAACCTCGGAACACCCCGGAAACACATCGGAGTGCCTTCTTCCTCCCGCGTAGCTCCATCTTTTACCTCAAGTTCTCACCATTGTATCATCATACAGCTCGAGGAGCAGCTTGTACTTGTCACTTTGAGCTATACACTGAGTAGGATAGTGCTGCAGTAGGGGTGTTACCTCCGCAAGAGGGCCCCGAAGCAGGGTACATCGTGGCGTGCTTTGTGTTCTTGGTTTCTTGGTTTCTCGTTCGTGTTCTTGTGTGTTCTTGCGTGTGCACCTCTTGATTGCATAAACCCTCACCGAATTCCCCCAACGACCATTCGGCCCCATCTTAGCCATACCTATGGCATCTGCCGTGATCCCACCACGACAATAGCAGATCTGAGGCAATCAATATTTAGTCCCAAGTCAGCTCGGTGTGCCTAATTGATCAGGAAAAGCCGAGGTAACATAGCAACCTACAGGTTTGGGCCATCAACTTGCAAAAAACTGGTGGCACACACTCTGTAGAAAAAATGTGCATATACCAGTGCAAGCTCCAGGATAGATGTCTCCTCTCTACTTAATGTGACATGCGGATAGATTGGAATATTATGTTTTACCTTATTCAGGCATCGCAAGACCAAAGCATCTGATTTGATGACATAAGGAGTGCAAAACCAATAACTGAAAGCTCCATACTGCAGCATAGATGAAAAACTAACTTTCATTTCAGAAGACATAGTAATGAAAACAACAGAACTGTAATCTATAAGGTTTGTAGGCCAAAATATTGGGGAATACATGACTATTAAGATGTGATAAGTGAGTAAGTACCAACAAAGTTTCGGCATAAGAATCCAATGATCACACACTGTAGTGCAACAATGGCTGCCACTCGACACTGGGTAATGCTTCCTTCATCATCCCCATACGTTGCCGCCGGCTCCTAGACATCGACTCCGCTTGTTGCAATTTCTAGTACTGTGTTGATGGCCTGGTGGACCAGATGATTGTCGAGAGCAGTCTGTCGTAGTCACCAAAAGTTCAAGGCAACTGATATAATTCAAAGTGGCACTGGAAATTTGCTCGTCCACAAAATTTACACCTTCTCCAGTAACTTGGCACCCACAAATAATATTGGAACTAAATTACCAATCTGTAACATGGGAGAGAGCAGAAAATAGTCTAGAAAAGTTGGCGTGTGGTTGTTGTCTGGACTATAAGTAATTCAAGAAAATAGCAGGAACTAACATTATTAGCTATCATGTGGAGATCTTTAACAATTTGAGCTGGCAGTCTTAGAAGTGAACATGGGATTTGACCTCAATACATTATTCAGCAAGAGTTATATGGAAGGAGATGGCGTTCTACATGCATAAGAAGTTTTGTGACACTGTTTTCAGAGCTTACAGGACTCCCTGTCTCCCTTGTACAATCCATAAACTTTTGTAAATAGATGACAGATGCATGTGGCTCTTGTCCTTGGTTAACTACAAAACTTAAGATGTACGAAGATAAGTACAACTTTATAAATGGAATATGCAATATTTGGAGCATCATAAGTTATTTCCTGTCCATGTTTTGAAAATCAGTATGCTTACTACAACCTATAGACTGTCAAACACAGAAAACATTGGGCATCAAATATTTTTTACTAAATCTAGACAAATAAAAAGAAAACCCATCAAAGGGTTGGTGTTTGGCGAACTGGTACCTGCAAATGTTGCCCTGCAGATTTGTAAATATCAATGAATCTCAGTTTTTAGCTTTTGTGTTTTTGTGCAATGGAGTCATCACCATCGAATCCTTGACAACGTAACCTGTTCTCTTAAAGTAAGGTGTGGCCAATGCCACCAAGCAATTAGTTATACGCCTAAATGTGAGTAAGAAAAGGAAATCATATAAACTGAAGTCACCATATCTAATATAGAAATCGTGAGGAGCACAAAAGCTATATATGTTTTGATACCAACAATGTTTTTAATGTGTGAGGAGTAACCTGTGGAGCAATGTGAAAGAAAATAAACGCATACAGTTACACAGAAGGAACCAAAATTATATGAAACTAATGTGTGAGGAGTAACCTGCAGAGCAGTGTGAAAGAAAATTAACGCAGACAGATCGTGGTTGCAAGAAGAGATCTGAGATTAATAATGGCAGAGAGACGTACCAGGAAAAGCAACACTGTTTTACATCAGATCATGATCCTAGATACAAGTCACCTACAAAGATATCTAGAAGGACAACGTACATATCAATTCCAAAGAATTTGTGGTCTCATTTTTTCCAGATCGAGGCAGCACATTTATACAACGGGAAGGAGTGATCTCTTCCGACCAAGAGTACGCGGATAGATGAACAAACCTGATGTGGAGATTTGGAGTGAGCAAATTTCGTCCGTTGCGGCCCCTAGCTGAGCCGTGAAATCTAGTCGATGCGGTAGTAAGACGCCATGCGGATTGTGCAGGCAGCGGCAGCCTCTCCACCTTTCAATTCCTGAGCCGAGTCTCTTCCTGAGCCAACCGGAAGAAGGGTAAACGCTCATTGATCGCAGATTCAACTCTCGTAGTCGCCAAATCGAAGAGGAAGGCGGATCAGCGCATCCTCGACGGAGAGAAATCGATCTGACTCTGTTTCCAGGTCGATATGTCGTCTTGTCCTTTTTTTATTGAGACGTGCTGGCGTGTTCGCGGCATGAGTCCTGATCTATTTGGACAACTTCCGTTTCCTTCTTTTCGTGCGATCTGGACCACGTTTCCTTCTTTTTTCCGTTATATTTTCTTGGCAATCTTGATCATTGATTGGTGTTACTTAATCCGAATTTAATCTGAGCCGTCTATTGTTTGTTGTTTTAATAATATAATAGATGGAGGATAATCTCAAATTCATCATATCCTGCGTATGTTAGTCGAAGAAAGTTTTGATACACTCCCGATGAGAGTGTACTATTCTGTACTCGATAGACTATCGAGTATATAATATCATCTTAGTCGACAGACATTGCATACCTGACGTATTTGCTTAGCCGAACTGTTCTTTACTTCACACAATTTGCCTGATAAGTGACGTCATGCATGACGTTTGTGGCGTGCACGCAGAATTTTGACAGGACATATCTCTGTAGCCCCGTTGTCAGGATTTGACCGCAGAGGACACCTCTTCGGTTCTGATTTGACCGAATGTGGCGGAAATTTCGCCGGGTAATGATAACGTCCTCGTTTTTCACGCGTAGTGGGCGGAGTGGCCTGCGACAGTTGTTCTCCAATCACGCCACGTGTCTCACCGATCGAGCACGGACGGCCGAGATAACTTTGCTCTCTGTGGTAAATATAGATCTCTTCTCCGAAAATATTTTACCCTGCCATTTGCTTCCTCTGCTTTCGTCTTCTTCCTCGCGCCCCTTTCTTGCCGCCGTTCCTTTGAGCTTTCGCACCACCCACCTTTCGCCATGGGGAAGGCCACGAAGCGTATTGCCGCCGGAGCCGCGTCTACCGCTGCGGATACGGTGGAAAGAAGAAGAAAAAGGCTGCGGTCGCCGCCGCCGCCGATGCTGGCCTCCAGAAGAGCCCTGGAGATTGGACGCGGTCGACAATGACCAAGACCGGCCTCCAGCAACTCCGGCAGAAGGGATTGCTGCCGCCGGAAGAAGAGCTACAGGCCCGCGCACCCTCCAACAAGGATGTATTCCCCGAACCTCGCTCGAATGAGCGTGTGTGTTTTGCGGAGTTCCTGCCTCGCATTTTTTCTCTCCCCCTCCATGACTTTGTTCGTGGGTTTATGTACGCCTATGGCGTACAAATCCATGACTTCACTCCCAATGGGATCTTGCACATTGCCGTTTTTATGGTTTTATGCGAGTGTTTCTTGGGAGTGTCTCCCAGTTGGCCACTTTGGAAATCGATTTTCAAAGTGCACCACAACTACGGAGGTGGTCGCCCGTTCCCCGTCGGCGGCCTGCTGATCCAGGTGCGGAGCGACGCCAACTACTTCAACCTTATGGCTGTCGACTCTGCTCAAGGATGGCGCAGCTGATGGTTTTATGTGCCAGTCGATCAGGCGGTTAGCCCTGCATTTGCGATTCGCAAGCCACTGCTGAAGACCAAGGCCTGGGACCATCCTCTGTCGACTGAGGAGATTGCCGAGGCGGCGCCCCTTCTGACACGCATTGGCAATATGCTTGGCACCGTCTCAGGTGTCCAACTTATCGGCACCTTTCTGAAGATGCGGGTATGTCCGCTTCGTCTCCGGGCTCACCCGATGTGGTAATACGAAGGTCCACTCGACGCCACCCGGATGAGCCAAGAGGAGCTATCAAAAGAGGACTTGGACGATCGGGTGAGGTCCATCACTAGTATCAAGGCTACAGAACCTTGCAAACTTGAAGGCCCTGTTGCTCTGTTTTCTTCCAGCAATCCCTAACTCGAAGTAAGTATGAACCTTCTCATAATGTGTTAAATGTTTTTGGCGACTGTATTTATGACTGTGGTACGCTTCTTTTGATATGCATATGGCCACTCGACAGCCTCCACTCTGCCTCCTCTACCAGAAGCAGGACCTGCTGTGGAAGCCGAGCTTCAAGACGAGGCCAAGCTGCCCGAGTCCGAACTCCCTTCCGCCCATACCCCACCTGTTGATGCTGTGGGAGAGGCAGGGAAAGGAGACGAAGAAGAAGAAGTTGAGCAAGTAATGGAGGACGCCACACATTCGGCTGAGCCCGAGGCGAGCACTCGCCGTGCCAAACGTCGGCGTACGATTCTTCCTGATTCTTCGAGCAGCGAGTCTAAGGAGGATGATCTACAAGATGATGGCAACTCGGGTACGTCCCTACCTGCCCAGACCTCTCCCTTGGCCGCTCCTCCTTTGGCTTCATTCCCTCCGGCAGCCTCGAATAGGTCCACTCGCTTTGGAGTTCTGCGCATTGGTGCCAAACCTGATTCTGACGAGGATGAGTCTGAGTACGTTTCCTTTATGCTTATTTTTTGTCTTCCCCTTTGCATTTTCATGATGTTTGTCTTTATGCTATTAGTGATCTTTTGCACAGAGCCATGGATGGACAGCCGTCTCCCCACGCAACCGCAGTTGTTTCGAATGTGGTTTCGCCTAAGACCACTCCTGAAGCTGCTCCGCCCACCGCTGACGTGGTGATTGCTGAAGCGGCTAAGGATAAGGCTGTTGTGCCTCCAGTCGATGAAGCTTCTACCTCAAAGCCCAAATCCTGGACTGAGCACGTAAACTTTCCTTTCCGTACTCCCCATTCGAGTATTAGTACGAGTAACAAATGTGACTTGTATGAGATTTTGAAGCCTATTTTTGCCAATATGGCCACCTGGGGTCAAGCTTACGTCCAGATGAAGCAAGAAAGGGACTCCCTCCTCTCGCGCTCGACTGAACTTGCCAGTAAGTTTTGTTAATTTATGACCAAGTTAAAAATTGCTTTGGCTTTTTGGCTTATGACTGAGTTGTATGCACCTTAACTCAGGTGACAAGAAATCAGCTGAGAAGGAAGTGGAGGACTTGAGGAAACAGGTAAAGAACCTGGAGGAGCAGCTTACTGCCCAGCGAGCCAACTCAAAAAAGGCACTTGAAGATGCTCAAACTGCTGTTGCGCTTCGGGAAAAGAGTATGCTGAACGCCTCTCGACACTCGCCCGAGCTGCTGGAGGTTAGCAAAAAATTTCTGTCTACCATCTTCTTTGGGTTTCGAGTGTCTTGTGCTGATATATCATTACGCTGATTTTTATGAAGGAATTGCTGAAATGTCCCTCCAGTAGATACTGCGAGTGGACCTTTACCCTTTGACCAATCTATCTCCGAGCTAGAAACTGCGACTGCGAAGGCGAAGGGAACTCTGGATAGCTTAACAAGCACGCTGGGCGTTGTTTACTCGGAAGCGCTGCCCTCTGACACGGTTCCTGCAACTGCAGAAGGATTCACCAAGGCCCTTGGCCCTGGCTCATCTACAATGGCGGAGTTTGCCCGCGAGCTTACGGTACGCGGCTCAGAGTACACTCTCAAGCTTCTACTAGGACACGGTGTAGTGGCCGAGTATGAGTCTGCTATGTCTGACTTCCCCAAAAAGCCAGATGGGAAGGCAGCTTCTTTCAAGGGCGTCAAGGACACCGTTGTGCGACTGGCCGAAGCTTGCATATCTACTATGGAGCGCAGATCAGCTGCAATTATCGCTCAGTCTCAAGCGCGTAGGTCTAGGTCCGAGTCCATGTCGCGTGCTTAAGATATCTGCTCCTTGCTATGGCCTGTAAATATAACTCACACGAATCAAGTGTGCTTTTGCTACTTCTTTTGGGAACGAATGTTATGATATGAATATTTGTTCGTTTTGATTGATTTCTTGTGTATCCCTTTGATCTGTATCCTTTTCTGAATTTTTGCTCTGTTTTGATCTTTTGACAGCCGCTTGAACATAACTCGGCCAAGTCTTTGCCACCTTGGGTTGATACTCGATCTCCTGCTCAAGTAAAAAATGATGCCAGGGTACTAGCTTTTGCAAAGAACAAGGTGGTGCAACTACCCCAAGAGCTAAAAAACGCCCAGACTGAGTTGAAAATGCTCAAGGGGATGCCAGCGTTTGCTACTCAACGAGAGGATTATGTACTCGGCGAAGTAGAGATTGTGAACCGCCAACTGGACGGTAAGGTTTGCCCTTTTTGCATGATGCGTGATAACCCACAAGTATAGGGGATCGCGTGTAGCCTATTCGATAAGTAAGAGTGTCGAACCCAACGAGGAGCTAAAGGTAGGATAAGTAATCTCTCAAGTTCTATCAACCACTGATACAACTCTACGCACACTAAACGTTTGCATTATCTAGAAAATAAAACTACAGTAGCAATACGGGTATGAGAGGTAGTTTTGCAAGATAATAAATACAAGAAAGTAAAAGTTAGTGCTGCAGCAATAAAGTACACTAAGTAACCATATACTAACAGTACCATGAGTGTGGAAAAGTGGTGATAATTGTGGTGGCTTTGTCCAAGATTAATTAGTGAAGATACTTGGTTCATTGTCCTCGATGCAGTTTTCTATGTGGAAGAGGCTAAATATACATGCACTCCACTACTTGGGATTACAAGTACTATATGATTGGATTGTTAGCAGGCATCCGCAATTACTAACAATGCATTAAGTTTTCCCCAACCATAGCCTTAAGTTCATGGTCCTCTTACTCCCATACGTGCAACTAATCAGTTCGCGTTCTCAGGTTTCTGTCACTCCGGCAGAACTTCCCCCGCTTCGTTTACAAATACTACCAACCCTAGGGTGTTTGATCCATGCGCGCACAAATATAATGGACACCAAAGGATAGTACCATATAGACATACAACTCTAATGAACCTCATGCATTCAACTAAGCAATCAAAAGACAAATAAACTATGGAAACATGATGTAAATCATAGGATAAATATTATAGCATCAAACACCATGTTTACATAGGACGGTACAGAGATTTGTGGGAGGATGAACCGCTGAATACAAGGAGGAGATGGTAATGGAGATGGCAGTGAAGACGGCGGAGAGGGGCAGCGCGGCGGCGTAGGGCGGCGGCGGCGCCGGCGGTGCGGGGAACTCCTTTCCCCGCCGCCGGCAAGATTGGGGAGCGTCGCCCCTTAGCCTCCCTCCTTCATGGCTTCTTGGGAGCCCTCCCCCATGGAGATGGGATCCATGGGGGAGGCAAAAACGTGGCTTTCGGTGGCTGAAATTCGTGGGTGGAGGAGTCCTCCACGAGTTAGGTTTCGTCCCTTTAAATATCTTCTCGGATTTCCGTCACCCCTTTTAGGGTTCCACCAAAACGGGCCTACAGGCCGCGTCCGAACTCCGATTGGGCTGATTTCGGGCTTAAAATCTTCGTATGGAAAATTGTGACAACTTTCGTAACAGCCAGGTCTCCATTTGACGTCATCTTCGAGGGTCAAACTGGCAAACTTCGTAAAAAGTTCTCAGACAGATTTCAGGAAAGTCCCATTTCGACTCCAACAAGGTTTCCTCTTGTATTCTTGATAATTCCTACACATCAAAGTGTAAAACAAGAACATTGTGCACTTTTACAACTATTAGTAGGTTAGTCCAAATAAATAATAAACTTAATATAAAAACAAGTGCCAAAAGCATAAAAATGGCATGAAACAATCAAAAATTATAGATACGTTTTGGACGTATCAATGCGTTAGTTGTAGCATCTTTGCTTCACTTACTCGACCTACTTCCTGCAGTTTTTGTACCAAACTTCAAAGAAGAAGAAGAAGAACGTGTCAATGAACGTTTGGACAACACGACTGACAATCCAACTACAGGTCGTCAACATTTTTGGTTGGACCGGTACCGCGCCTCCAAGCTGGCCACTCTGAAGGATCCGGTTTTCCGTGGTGCGATTTTACTCGAACGATGTAGAGCAGCATTTTTGCGGATCAACTACCACTTGTTTCCCTGGGCCACAGCCTCAAGGGATCCATGCCCTAGTTGATCTCTTTCAATCTGTCGACTCTATTCGTGATGCGATAACTCAAAAGGTTTTGCTTGGAGCCAATGCTGCACTGGCTTATGTTCGTAGCCGAAAACCAACTCTGCAGCTTCATCCTCCTGCAATTGGCTCGCGGCTAGATCAGCCATGTTTAGACGGAACTGTAGACGCAGCCAACACACTGGTGGAGTGATTTTATGATCAGATAATTGGCTTGAACTTGCCTATGAAAGATGAGCCTATGTAATTTTGATACTTTGTATAGTAGAGTGTTTATAGATATGCAGCCCCCGAGCCTGTAGAGTGGGGTATATGTGACAGATGCTTACTTACTTATATAATTACCCAGCCCCTGAGCATGTCGAGTGGGTGGTAAGTAAGTAACATTTTCCAACGTATGTTTCTGCCAGCCCCCGAGCATGTCGAGTGGGGTGTGTGAGGTTAACTTTACCCTTTGTTTTAAAGGACTGCCTGTAGCTCATCGACCCAGGCACTTGCGGGTCTTTTTAGTGGTACCAACAACCTTTTCTTGATGCCTGTGCATACGAGACCATTAGCTTTTTCAACTTGCCCGTTGGACTGTGGGTGCGCCACTGATGCATAGTTGAGTGTGATATTCCACTCTTTGCAGAAGGAGCGAAACTCCTCGGCTGTGAAATTTGTGCCATTATCCGTGATGATGATGTTTGGGATCCCAAAGCGATACACGATGGATCTTATGAAATTGACTACTGTAGCGGCACTCGAGCTTGTGATAGGAACTGCTTCGATCCACTTTGTGAACTTGTCCACCGCCACGAGTAGATGAGTATGTCCTCCAGGCGAAGATTTTTTGAGTGGCCCCACCATATCGAGCCCCCATTGGGCGAAAGGCCATGCGAGTGGTATGGTTCTCAACGCCAATGCGGGTGCATGAGGTTTGGTGGTGAACTTCTGACACCCAATGCACCTTTTGACTATGTCCTCCGCGTCTTTGAGTGTTGTAGGCCAGTAAAACCCTGCTCTGAAGGCTTTGTCTACGAGTGATCGACTGCTGGCATGATGCCCGCAAGTACCTGATGGATATCACGAAGTATTGCTTTGTCGTCCTCGAAGTCGATGCACCTTTGAAACATACCTGAGACGCCGCATTTATACAACTCACCGTTGATTATGGTGTATGCTTTGGACCATCGAGTGACTCGCCGTGCGTTTGTCACATCTTCGGGTAGCTTGTTACGGAGTATGTACGCCAAGAAGGGCTGAGTCCATGTTGGTATCACCAGATCACCATGGCATAGAAGTACTTCGACTGGCGGATCCTCTGGACTAGGCGGTTTGCCCTTGGATGTAACAGTCGAGGCGGGCGGAGGCCGCTGTGGTTTGATAGACCTGTGCTCAATGCGTTCTAAGAAGACACCTGGTGGAATTTGTGCTTTGGTTGAACCGATGTTGGCTAACCTGTCTGCTTATTCGTTGCTTTCGCGCCCAATATGCCATAGCTCGTATCCATCGAATCCACCCTCTAACGTGTTGTAGAGGTCTCTATATGCAATCATGTTATCTGCTATGGCATCACAAGCTTTCATCGTTTGCTGTACAACCAAGTTGGAGTCGCCGTATATCATCAATCGAGTGCATCCTAGTGCTTTGGCCATTCGCATGCCGTGGATCAGGCCTTCGTATTCTGCTTCGTTGTTGGATGAAAACTCGAAATCCATCTGCAAGACGTAGCAGAGTTTGTCGCCCTTAGGTGATATGAGTATGACGCCTGCGCCTGCTCCTTTGTTTTTCTTGGACCCATCAAAGTACATAGTCCAGGAGTTAGATACATCAGGAACTCCTGGCAGTTGAGCTTCTATCCACTCGGTTGTGAAGTCAGGTAGGACTTGTGCTTTGATGGCCTTCGGGTGGTCATACGTGATCCCAAGTGGCCCTAGCTCGATGAGTCACTTTGCTACGTGCCCAGTCGCGTCGGGATTTGTGAGAACATCTCCAATCGCAGATTTGCTTATCACCGTTATCGGGTGTTCTGTGAAGTAGTGGCGCAGCTTTCTGGAAGTCATGAACACAGCGTATGCCAATTTTTTAAAGTGCGGGTACCTTTGTTTGGATGCGGAGAGGACTTCACTGACGTAGTAGATTGGTCTTTGCACACTTTGAGCTTTTCTCTCCTCCATGCATTCGACTACCAAGACTGTGCTTACCACTCGATTTGTAGCTGAGACGTACAGGTACAATGGTTCCTTTTCCCTGGGTGCCGCCAGTATTGGAGGATTTGTGAGGATTCGCTTGAGATCGACGAAAGCTGCCTCGGCTTCGTCTGTCCACTTGAACTTGTCTGCCTTCTTCATCAGTCGATAAAGTGGTAGCGCTTTTTCACCTAGCTTGCTGATAAAACGACTGAGCGCTGCCACTCGACCCGCTAGCTGCTGAACTTCGTAAAGCTTTGTAGGCCTTTGCATGGTGAGTATGGCCTGTATCTTTTCGGGGTTTGCTTCTATCCCACGTGCTGACACCAAGTACCCTAAAAGCTCTCCTGCTGGGACACCGAACGTACACTTATCTGGGTTGAGCTTGATGTTGTAACTCTTGAGGTTATCGAAGGTTTCCCGTAGATCTGCGAGTAGTGTGCTTTCCTCCTTTGACTTGATAACTATATCGTCTACGTACACTTCGACGTTGTATCCAATTTGCTTCTTCAAGCAGTTCTACATCATACGCTGGTATGTGGCACCCACGTTCTTGAGCCCAAAGGGCATTGTGGTGTAACAGTATACTCCGAGTGGAGTTATGAATGTTGTCTTTTCTTCATCTTTGACTTTCATCCGTATCTGGTGATACCCCGAGTATGCGTCCAGAAAGGATAGTCGAGCGCAACCTACGGTGGAGTCGATGATTTGATCGATTCGTGGAAGTGGAAAGTGATCCTTGGGGCAGCACTTGTTGAGCCCTGTGAAATCTATGCACATCCGAAGACCTGCTGTGTTCTTCTTCTCGATGAGCACAGGGTTCGCCACCCAATCTGATTTCTTGATCTCTCGGATGAAGTTTGCTTTGAGTAACTTGTTGACTTCTTTCTCTATGGCTTCTCTTTTGGGACCGGAAACATGACGTGTTGTTTGCTTAACTGGCCTAGCGCCTGGAGTAAGTTGAAGAGAGTGCTCGGCGAATTTCTTGAGAATACCTGGCATGTCAGCTGGACACCATGCAAAAATATCCCAGTTCTCACAGAGAAAATCGACGAGCGCGCTTTCCTATGCGGGAGGCAGGCTTGTGGACACCCTGACTGTCTTTGATGGATCAGTCGGGTGGACTTGGTGCTTCCTTATGTCATCTGTGACGTTGAACGCCCTGTCGACTGCTTGCTTCTTATGCTCAGGCATGAGTGTATGATCATTGGTGAGAGAGAGCTCTGCAAAGGTTTGCTCCATACCGAACATCTCCGAGATTTTGCTGAAATCTCGGTCGCAAGCATCTGACCTTTGAAAGTTTCCATTGACTGTGATGACTCCCTTGGGCCCTGGCATTTTCAACTTGAGGTATGCGTAATGTGGTACTGCCATGAACCGAGCAAACGTTGGTCGCCCGAGTATGGCATGGTACTGTGACTTTCAGTCAACGACTTCGAACTCAATCGATTCTGTTCTGAAGTGACTTGCATCGCCGAACATGACGTTGGGTTGTATTGTGCCTTTGGGGAGAACAGCTTTACCTGGAACAATACCATGAAAGGTGTTTGTGGACTCGGGCAAGTTTTCGACTGACCTGTTCATCCTGCGTAGCGAGTCGGTGAAGATGATATGGATGCCACTGCCTCCGGCCATGAAGACCTTGGTCATGGCATATCCACCAATCTGAGCGTCGAGTACCAAGGCTGCGTGACCTGGTCGATAGACTGATGGTGGGTGGTCATCCCGCGTGAACGCGATTGGAGTCTCGGATCCTTTTAGGTATTCTGACACGACTAGCGGCGCCATGACTGCCATGTTGACATGTCGATTGTGCAACTTCTACTGCCTGTTAGAGGGACGTCCTTTTTGAATCATGTACATCTGTCCCTGAGGCTTCGGGTACTGATCTTCTACTACCTGTGGTATGTGGTGTATGGCTCCTGCGACTTGGCTTCCTACACTGTGCTGTGGTGGAGGTAATAGCGCGGGGACTGGTTGTGCTACTGGTGCTGCAGGGGACTAGCTGAGCAGTCGAAGGTGTGACTCTTCTCGTCTTCATCATGTAATCCATTGCCATTTGATCGAACTCTCTACAATTTCCCATGGTGTGATTGGAGACTAGCCTTCCATCATCCCCTTTGAACAGGTGGAGTCTGCAATAGTCGTCCATCTTCTCTTCGAATGTCCTGCCCGGCCTTGCATTCGGACGTCTGCGCCACTCTGGCCTTCTGTAGTTGCTCGTTCGCTGATCGCGGTCTCGACGATCGTCCGTTCGACTGTCGCGGCGGTCGTCGTTTCGACTATCGCGGCGATCATCGTTTCGGTTGTCCCGACATTCCTCTGGTCTCCTGTCATCTCTACCATGATTGTCTTGCGGTTGGGTGAAACCTGCCGCCATGAACTTTACTCTATCATCGTTGTTGTAACGGCCTTTGCGTTTGCGCCTCTGATCGTCTCTGTGACTGTCGCGGTGATCTCGACTGTCCCGACGATCTTCGCGGTTCCGCGGTGAGACTGGGCATTTAGCCCGTATGGAATCTTCTCCGTCCGCCCACTCGGTTGCTATCTTCATGAGCTCGGCCATGGATACTGGCTTTTTGCGACCGAGTGCTTCTCTGAAATCCTCACGAAAGACTCCCTGACTGAAGACATCCATAGCTCTGTCTTCGGAGATTGTGCCTACTGAGTTGCGGATAGCTGTCCATCGCCTGATGTACGATCTGAGTGTCTCATCGGATCTCTGTGTGCAGGCCCTTAGCTCTTCGAATGTTTTGGGCCGCTCACATAGAGGATCAAAATATTTGATGAAATCTTCCCGGAAGTGGTCCCAGGAGTCGTATGACCCTTCGGGTAAAGCTTTGAGCCAGTCGCGTGCTGTGCCCTCAAGCATCAACTGTATGTATTGCAGTGCTGTTGTAGTTGTGCCACGTTGACATACGACTGCTAGTTTGTAGTCCTCGAGCCACCCAGATGGCTCCTGCCTGCAGTTGAACTTTGGCATTGTTGGTAACACTAGTACAGAACGACACATCGGAAACGGGCCAAAAACCCCATCGGAAATAGAAAAAGGGTCCGTGTCCCCGACCCCGTTACTGATGTGAAGGCCCTCATCGGTAGCGGAGGCGAAAAACCGTCGCTGATGAGGCGTCGGTTTGGCAACGGTTGTGCAGAACCTCCGTTTCTGATGTGTCGGAACATCAGTAACGGAGATTCTGTTTCTGCTCGTTTGCATTGAGGTTTCTTCATAAGCCTAGAGCAGGAATAGATTTGGCACTGGACATTTAAAATTTCACAGCAGAAGCACAAAAAGGCTAAGAAATTCATTCATTCATAAGGTATAACAAATGTCACCGATACATTGCATCACAAGACAACCAATTACTTATCTTCATTGTCATGCCTCTCTAAATCTATCATTGACATGTCTAGCTAAATCTATCTATGTCATGCCTCTCTAAACTTATCCTTGTCATTTCCAACTTAATTTATCTTCATGACTTGCTGTTAGAGTTCATGAATTCAATCTTCTTCTTGGACGGTGTCGCCAAAATATAATCAACTCGCCGCTTTGTCCCCGACCTTGTATTTAGCTCATTTAAATGAGCTAAACAGATTATCACCATGCTCTGCACATAGTGCAATAAGCGAGTGCTGATGTACTGAAGGTGCCGCTTTTGTAAAGTGGTCACTGAAATGCAAAGAGAGAATATATGACTCCATGTTAGCTCACTATACATCTAGCATAAAGGACATACAACACAAAAGGATGCATAAGACAGAATAACAAACTTACAAATCCATTGCATAGTTGTTGTGTACCAACAATTATGTCGGACGACAAGCGCACCTTGGCTAATTAAGGACCCGGCTTTTTATACAGTGTCACCGAAATGTACATCTGTTTTGCAAAGGAGATGAGTCAGCCATGAGTTTCATACACTACCGATTTGTGCTAGTTATGTTCTTTTCGAGCGACACTACTTAGTCGTCCTCAGTGGCGGAGCTAGAACATATTGAACCAGGATGCACACATGTTACCACAATACATTTAAAACAATTTTAGGCGTGCATATGTGATGAAAAATTGCTAATTTACAAAGAAAAATTCCTTCTCCCGGTGTCCTGTGCACCCGGCTGGCTCAAGGTGGATCCGCCAGTGGTCGTCCTCGGATGTATTACAACCCTAGTTCTAGTTCTGTTCATGAGTGTCCTATGGAAGAAAACCTAAGCAGAACAATGACAACAACCCTAGTTCGTCGGCACGACGGACGGTCACAAATAGATGTATTACCTTTGGATCTGGCGGCGGGAGTACGTAGTCGTTCTCGTCGTCCTCAGATCGACACGCCATGCGCCCTCCAGCTACAGATCAGGCGACGAGATCTGCCCGGGTGGAGCAAAGAACGGGTACGCGCTGCCACGGTCGGAGGAGAGGAAGATGCGCGCCGATACGGTCGGAGGGAGGGAGATGCGCGCCGCCACGGTCAGAGGAGAAGAAGATGCGCGCCGCCATGGTCGGAGGAGAGGAAGATGCGCGCCGCCACGGTCGGAGGGAGGGAGATGCGCGCCGCCACGGTGGAGCTAAGATTTGGTGCTGCGTGGAGGCGCCGCCACACTTTGAGAGTGAGGCTGAGAGTGAGAGCGATGGAGTTTAGGGCTGTGTGAAGGGCGCATTTATAGCAAAGTAGAACATCAGAAACGGAGGGTATAAACAACCGTTTCCTTTGATCTCTACTAGTATTGAAGTTGAAGAACATAAAAATAAATAACTATAACTACTCCTCGGCCTCCGCCTTCTCCTGCTCGTATGCGAGGAGAGCCGCGTAGTCATCCGTGTCGTCGCGCGGCTCCTCGCCGATGATTTCATCGCCGCCCGTGCGCCCCTCCCACATCTCGTCGTCGTAGGCAGGATCGTCGCGCAGCTCCTGCGGGAGGAGGAGCCGGCGGCTCTGAAGCAACTCAACTCTTTCCGGCGGCATAGGCACCGACGCGCGGTTGAGGTGCCAGCCACCGGGTAGCCGAACCTTTGACCATAGCACTGGCCTCCTATATTGCCAGTGCCGCTCCGCGACGGCCTGCCCGACGATGACGCGGTTCCATCCAGGCGACCGCGGACGAGCGTCTCTCCGCCGCGGCAAGCGGCTGCGGTCGCGGGCGCCCGAGGATCCCGCGTCCTCTTCTGGCGGCATAGGCACCCTCCTGTGGTTGACGCGCCAGCCAGCGGGGAGGCTAACATTTGACCAGGGCACTGGCCTCCTATATTGCCAGTGCCTCTGCGCGATGGCCTCCGGCACAACGACGCGGTTCCAATTCAGCGAAGCGGGAAACTGCTGCGGCGAACGCCCGAGGAGTTGCTAGGAGTATTCATGGCTGCGGCGAAGTGGCGTACTGAGATAGCAGGGAGATCGTGGGTTTTTAAGGAGTAGTGGGCGGTGCCGCGGTGTCACTACGCCACTACGCCATAGCAGTTACTCCGCTCGCATCGAATTCGACAAAGATGGAACGTGTCCACATTGCACACGGACACACAAAGTCTCCGTTGCTATAGAGGCACATATCGGAAACTGAGCCAGAATTAAAACCGTTGCCAATAATATGGGTAACGGAGTTAATACTTTCTCCGTTACCTATGTTGACGGGCCAGCCACGGCCCAGATCAGGTTTGTACGCACTGGCCGCACGGAAAGCGCGATTCTCCGTCGCCTAACGCCTGCTGTTTCCATAGAGGGGTATCCGATGTGTCGTTCTGTACTAGTGTAAGCCTAATTTCTTAGGCATCCTAGCTTCACGAATGCGTTGAGTGAAGCATCGTGCTCCACATGGCCCTGTGTCATGATTGTCACCCGAATCGTTGTTGTCAGACCTCCTGGACCTGCTCCGTGATCGATGGCGATTTGAGTCTCTTCTTGCGCTGCTCCTGTGAGGGCTGCGACAGCGACGGTCTCGCGATGTGTGTCGTGAGCGGCTCCTGCTACGCTCTCTGCCCTTCTCTGTTTTGAGTCCTTTTGCTGCGAGTGCAAGCGCCTTCATCTGCTGTTGATGTGCTACTGCGGCCGGATCGCCTGCTGGAGGTGCCGTTGCTCTTAAATACGCTCCAATTTGTAGTAGGGCTCCTTCAGCTGTTTTGGGTACGAGCACCCCATCTGCGTCCAGCGTCATGAATGAATGTTCTAAGTTGCGAGTAATTCCTGACCTCTCTCCTTCTGGGAGGTTTGCAAATCTTGACCTGTGCCTAGGTTCTGTCACGCCCGTGGAGCCGAGGGATAACTGCCTCCTTCTCGCACTCGAGATACTGGCTTGCTTTCTGCGCTCTTCGAGTGTTGCTCTGTACTGATTTAGGCGTATCGTCTCTTGCCAGTTGAAGTAGTTGTACGCCCTCATCTCATCTGGGGTTGCATCTGCAGGCATCATTGTACACTCCTTGATGACTTTGTCCACTTTTGCTGCCATCTCGGCTGTGATGGTCAATGTTGACACGCCATCTGGTAATGTGACTGTGCACGGGAACTCCGTGGGCCTTCCACTGGCTGCTGCTGCCGAGGTTTCCGCGCTGAACGCGACGTAGACCTGGCGAGGTATGATCGGATGACAGGTGTATGTGCTGTCTATGCCAGTCATGGACTCGAACTCATCGTCCAAGCTCATGCCGGAGTTGTTGCTTCTGCTGATCTGGGCGTCGATGTTGACGTATGCTTCGGGTGTCTGCTCAGGATTGTCTTCGTTGTTGGCGAGGAACTCGTGATCTGCTTGGATCTCTGGTCCGCCAAAATCGGCGAGGCAGATGCTGTTGTTTGCTTCTTCGGCTTGCATGTAGTTGAGAACCATGTCGAGTGATTCGGCGTGTTCGACTGTGCCAACTTGATAGGTGGACTGTACCTCATCATCTGGGATTTCCTGCGCCATGAGCTCGTTGAACTCTCGGGTTGACATGGATGAGGCTGGCGATCCTAGCGGGGAGATCGAGTCGATCTGTGATGAGGCAACTTCCATAGCTGCTGGCGATGCAATTGTAGTCGATGTAGCGTCAGGTGTCTCAGCCGCGATTGGATCTGTCAAGTCCTGCACACCAAACTTATCGACGAAAAAATTGTGCTTTCCAACAATTAGATCCAAACCTGAGTTGAGACTGGCAAAGGCCTTTTGAGCTTCTGGCGAGTACGGTTTGATCTTTTTGGTGATGCGACCTTTGAAGCTGGCGAGTGATCGCCTGATGATCCGATGTTAGTCGAGCTTGCCGGTGAGTTGCCGTTTGCAGATGTGGCCGGCGAGTTGCCGTTTGAAGATGGAACCGGCGAAATTGTGAATCCAACACTACCTGTTCCCACAGACGGCACCAATTGACGAGGGGTGTCCTCAGCAATACCCATAGTCGAGTACCTAGGGTTAGATTTATGAGGTAGAGAACGCGTAGTGTTAGTAGAATCGACGGCTGAAAAGCAAGATTTACCCAGGTTCAGGGCCCTCGACTGAGGTAACACCCCTATTTCCTGCCTGTCTGTATTGATTGTCGAATATGCTGCGGTTACAAGGGTCTAGCAAGGGGTTGATCTCGCTAGGGTTTGATGGCTCTGGTGTTGCGTGTCTTTGGTCGGACGCCCTCCCAGCGTTTATATAGGAGGCTAGGTCTCGGGTACGTAATCGACTAGACTTTTACAGATAAGGAAACTATAACCGACTATGCCTAACTTGGGAAGCAATTTCGTCTTGGGCCTCCCTTGCGGGGCTTCATCGGGCTGTTGACAATTGGGGTTTAGTCATCATGTGCACCAGGTACCCTTATGGTAGGGTACCCGTTTGGTATAACCTCGTAAGGCTGCAAAATGAGAAAACAAGAAACAGAGAAAGTGTTAAATACAGCTCATGGTTAGCTCCTCTGTTTATTCGTAGCCCTAGAAGGATTTCCCATCAGGTGTCCTATAGGTCCCTAACGGTTAAGAAACATACATGATCCGCATATGCAGAATGAGTATCACTTGAGGAAGATGGCGGGTGCCCAGGGGGTCTGATGGTGCGGTCGCAGCATCTGTCTGGTGCATCTCCGTATCAGCAGCTTTAGTGGCCGATGACGACGGAGTTACTTCGGGCTCTGCTGCAGGGATCTCAGTTGTAGGAGGTTCATCTGTTACAGGGCTGCACCGCCAAGATACATGATACATAAGAAATACAAAAGACAATGGGTGTGTAAGAAATAGAAAAACCATGACCAATATCAAATATCTTTACCTATCGTCATCGACATCCACAAGGCTTTTAAAGTCGACAAGTGTACTGAACCTGGTAGCAACTTGTGCAGCTGACTGTAAAGGAGCCACTGATATAGACTCGTTTATGACATGCGATGAGGAGCCCGAGTCAGCCAGTTCACCCGATTGCTGCTGGGTGCGTGGGCTGCCAGCAGCTGACAAATTCTTCTGAAGACGACGTTTTTGGCGCTGTCGCGGTTCTTCTTCTTCCTCTGACTCGGATTCCATTTCATCGTCAGTAGGTGCGTGTGTGGGAGCGATACAAACTTCATCTGTGTCTTGATCAGTCGATAAAATTTCTATCTCCGAAGTTGCTTCGCCTTCAGGAAGAGGAGGCAGGCAAAGGTAGACAGGGTGATCCTACATGTAGTATGACCGTTAATTTCAATATAGGAAAATGCAAAAGAATATACAAGCTAACCAGCACAGAGCAGTACATACTTCGGGCAGAGGGTGCTCAACATCATATGCATCAACTAGGCACTCAAGCGGGCATGGCTCTTATCTTGTCAGCTTGGTAATTCCCCGTACTTTCGTCTCTACGGTATCCGACGAAGGCAGTGGCTCCTGTCCTGCCAGCCTCGTCGGGTCACACGACCCCTGGAACTCCCACATAGGGTGTGCTCTTGCTCGCAGTGGCTGGATGCCCCTCTTGATAAAGGTTGAGATTAAATGTAAACCGCTAACCTCACGGCCAGTTGTTTTCATCAGCTTTTCAATCTCATTCATCAGAGGTTTCGCCTCAGCTTCCTCTGTAGCAGTGGTTTGGTGGAGCCACGCGCGGGTTTTCACCAGGGGCGCATTGGCGTTGAACTCTGGTAGTCCTTGTTGTTGGGAAGTAAAATAGAACCACTTCTGACGCCAGTTTTGCGCAGATTCAACTTGCTGGATGTCGAAGTATTCAATTTCCTTACGAGCTTGGATGTTGAACCCACCCACAGCATAGACACCTGCTGCGCCGGCGTTTCTCTTAACGTTGAAAATCTTCTTCCAGACACCCCAATGCGGGTGTACACCCAAGAAGCACTCACACAGAACGAAGAAGACGGCGACATGCATGAGGGAGTTCAGGGTAAAATCGTGCAGTTGCACCTTGTAGCCATACATTAGAGCGCGCAGAAAATCGTGGATAGGGAAAGAGAATCCCCTAATCACGAAATCGTGGAAGCAAACGCGTTCGCCCTGCCTTGGTTGAGGACTGACCTCATCGCCGGGGACGCGCGTGGAGAGCTCACTAATAGGGGGGAGCAATCCATCCCGTCGGTATTTGTTGAGCCTTGACGTAGTAAGATTAGATCTCGCCCAGCCGTCGGCTTTCAGGGGGCTCGCGTGCAGAGCATCTTCAGAAGCGGTTGTGACCATGGCTGCCGGCGCGGCGGCCTTCTTCCTCTTGTTCTCCTTCGTCATGGCACGTAGCGCTTCACGCGAAAATAAAGTTGAAAAAGATTCAAGAACGATGGCAGGGACACGAGGAAGAAGATGCAACAGAAGTGGCGGCGGAGAGGAATGGCATGTAATTTTTTTTTTTTGCTGTTTCTTTATGTATCAACCGGTAGAAGAACAACCTCTTCTGTTGAAATCTAAACGTGTAAAACCGTTCTTATTTAGCCATACGCTTGCTAGGAGAGGAGAATAACGATCGTCAGTTATTCTACCCACTGTGCGCAAGAAACGATGTGGCCATTATGACGGACGACGTGTAAATTTCGTCAGAGCGGTCAACTTTGGTCTGACGGTCAAACAATGGGGATAGGGCCTGCATGATACGTCCTTTCAGTGTACAAACAGGTGTCACCATTTGCTGGGAAGTGTAGCAGCTGTAAACGTCATCGGAGGTGGTGCTGTAAACAGGCTCCAGCTTGTATATACGGTAGGGTAGGATGGGGGTCTCGCCGGCGGCGCTCTGGAGGAGGTGGTGCTGCGGACGGGCGGTTTGGTGCCGGCGCGTTCTTCTCCGGCGGCGGAGGTCTTCGGAGCTCCTCGTCTTCGCGCTGGACTGGCTGGAGCTCGAGGCCCGGCGTGGTGCTCGAGCCCCTCTGCTTTCCGTCAGATCTGAGGTGGCGGTGGATCTGGCGGCGGACTGGACGAGATCTTCGACTTCTTCCGGCGGCGGCTTCGACGGCGGCTGCGGCAAAGAGGTGTGGCTGGGACAGGGGGGCGCTTGCCCCGGTCGTTCATCGTCAACAGCTCCGTCGCGGCGCGGCGGACAGGCTAGGCAGCGTCTTCTATAGGGAAAAGTTCTCCCTGGCAGCGGCAAGGTGGAGGCTGGTCGTCTTCGTCTCCGACGCCGGTGATGTCGTGGTTTTCGGTCCTTGTTCCGTTTCCTCTACGTATTCTGTTCCTGTATTTCTACCGTGTACGTTGTATGTGGTTTTCTGTTGAATATACGTGGTGAAAAATTCAAAAAAAAAAAAGCTGTAAACGTCATCACTGATGTCAATTGGGAGCGTAAAATACGAATTACAAATCGCTGGTATCTACAGATACAACAGGATTACCATTTAGTCCGGATAATTCAGCACAATAATTTGAGGAAACATAGACCGGAAACTACAAAATAATCATTCAATTTAGGAAATTCATGACATTTATAGGCATAACATAATTATCCTTAAAATCGGACAATAAAGCACAATAATTCAAGGAAACATGAGACATAAGCTACGAAGATATCATTTAATTTGGGGAAGTTATCCTTTTTTTAGCAGATTAAAAGCCTTGTAATCGGCTGCATGAACATGGTTGTCCACAACGTGAGCAACTAAACACAACAAAAGGGCTGTCGTACCAAGAGAAGCGTTGCACACCTAGCGAGTGTAAATACAAACAAATAGTTCAGTTCAACTAAAATTCGACTGGGAAATTCTTTTTTCTTTTTGGGGTAGATTAAAAGCCTAGTAATCGGTTGTGTGAATATGGTTATTCATGATGTGAGCAACCAAATACAGCAAAAGGGCTGTCGTACCGAGAAAAGCGTTGTGTACCCAGTGAGCGTAAATATAAACAAATAACATAGTTCAACTAAAATTGGACCGAGCTAGCTAGCCACATGCTCTGACAGATTATAGAGTAAGCCGCAAATAGTTCAGTTATCTTGGGACGCATCAATTTCCATTGAGAGTAAGTCGGATGTTCGGGCAACGAAGTACAAACAAAAGCTATTTCCACTGAGACTAGACCTCTCCCCTCTCGCCCCCGCGCGGCGGCAGGGGGAAACCCTAGCGCCGCCGCCGCCGAGTCCTCTCCTCCCTCCTCCCTCCCCCGCTGCCACCAAGGGCGCGGCCTAGGCAAAGGCTTGGGCGCGGCCGGCGGCAGGGGGGGGGGGGGGGGGAATTCTCGTCCTCGAGTGAAGATGGAGCCGGCGCAGGTTTGGCTCCTTGATCTTGAGTATGGCGCGGCCGTCGGGCGCCATGGCGACGTCGAGATCTTGCATCTGGACGACGTGGCGGACGACGTTGGTCCCGGCCCTCCATATGCAGATCGGCGTCTCCGGCGGCTCGGCCCTTTGGGCTGCGCTCGGGGTGGATCCAACCGCGACAAGGGCGACGGATCTTGGGTGGCGCTGTTCACCTCCGGGTGGCGTGCCGTGCCAGCGTCCTGCAATTGTTCGCGCAAGATATGGAGGTTGTGATGATGGCCGGTGAGAGCCGGGCTCCGATGGGGCCGACGATGGCGGCGCCCGTTGGCGTCGTTTCCTTGATGAAGGTGTCGCCGCTGTGATTCTTCAACCTCCCGTCTAGATGTTCCGGGGGAAACCCAAGATCTGTTAAAGATCGGACGATGTCGGCACTTCAGTGTCGATTATCCCTCTTGAGGGCATCGTTTTGGAACACGTGATGCCTGGAGTGGTCTTACCGGTGGAGCGGCGTGCCATTTTCCGCGTCGACAATGGTGACTCGGCAGCATGGTGCAGTGGAGTCTCAGCGTGGATGCGTGCAAATGGACGAGGGCAGGGCGGTGGTGCTGTTTGGTGTCATGGTGACGTCGCCGGCTGGCCTTGCAAGGCCATGGCGTTGATCTTTGCCTGAATATGGGTTCGAGGAAGACGGCGGTAGCGACTTCTATAGCGCGCGCATGCGGTGCGCGTTGAGGGTCTGCTAGACCGGTACTCCGGTTGTAGATGATGCGTGTAGGTGCGAGGTCAAGGCATGCGGCTCTGATCATGGCCACCCCCATCATAGTTTGTTGCTGAGTGGCTGACTTCGGTTTGATCAATGTTGTAACTTGTAAGATTTGATGAATAATTGCGGATGGCTGTGTGCATCATTTTGATGCAGAGGCCGTGGATCCGCACCCCCTTATCTAAAAAAAAAAAAAAAAATTCCACTGAGAAAAATGTTACGCACTTAAAGAAGCGGGTGCACCCGAAATTTAAGTGAACGCGAACGCGTCCATTTCGTCTAAAGTGAATCAAACACCCATCCGCTGCTCTGTAAAGGTATATCAACGAACTCCATGCAAGTAGGCACAGTTACCGAAAAGAGAGATAGTTCGGGTGGCGTACAAGTTAAAATTAAAGTAAACTAAAAGTATCATCAACAGCTAGTTCGGGTAGCGCGCTTACATTCGGGTGATCGCGAACACTACTTACATTCGGGTGAGCCCGAAGAGTACTTACATTCGGGTGAGCCCGAATCACCCGAAGAGTACTTAGTACTTACATTCGGGTGAGCCCGAAGAGTACTTACATTCAAGTGAGCGTGAACATGTCCATCTCTAATACGAGTAACTCAAACATTCATCAACTGTTCCGTAAGCGTATATCAACGAACTGCGTGCAAGTAGGCATAGCTACATAAAACCGAGCTAGTTTGAGCGACGGACATGCTAATTTTAAAGTAGGTTAAAAATTCCATCAATAGCTGCGTAAACAAAGGTTAGCTGATTGCAAGCAACCGAGCAAAATCAGAGATTTCTCCGATGAAAGGTGGTACCACGGACATATTTAGGGAGCATAATTAAAATCGTCCAAGCTAGTTGATTACATATATACCTGTTAACATGGAGAGCAAACTATGATACACTCAGTTGACTTATAAGACATGCACTTTAATAGGAATAAAACAAATATTCGTTAGGTGCAGCATAAGCGAATATAAACGAAACACCTGTAGGCACGCACGTAGGAAAAAAAAATAGAATACATAAAAAGTTCTAACGAGTCACTAAATTATACGCAAACTACACATAAACAAGAGGCATGAAATACATACAAAGTTTAAATGTTCGCATCGAGACCAGACGATCTATTCCTAAGAAGGTGATTTTTTTCGGCCGCTTCTAAATTGCCCCAACTTTGGTATACAAGGTGGACAGCATGCAGTAAACAGGAACAGGAAAGAAGAACTTTAAAAAATTGTTTGTAACTCGTTCTACCGATTCGAAATTAGAAAATGTCTTCGCGAAATGTTGGCTGTTTTTTTTTCCTGGAGGTTCTGTGAGTTGTTAATGGACTGGGCTGGATTCAATTGCTTGTTGGGCTTCGGCGGTTGCCTCTCTGTCTTCCGTTTATTTTATTTGCCCGAACGAGAATTAGTGGCAAACAGGATACAGATCGGCTTGAGCGGAAGTGGAGGTTGTGAAGAGGAGGCTAAGCCGCTTTTCTCGCCGCCGGTTTCTCCACGCTTCCGCCCGCCGCTGCCGCCGCCGTGGCCGCGCGTAGGCTGGTCGTCTTCTTTGTCTCCTCGGAGAGGTTCGCTTTAGATCTGACGCATCTCATTTTTGAAGAACGGGGCCTGCTTATTCTTGTTCCTGAATGGTAGAGAAAGATAGCTTGTTGCATAAGAGATTGGACGTTGTTTCTTATATAGGGTAACGATTTATGTACATTATGTTCCAGTGATTTGTACACAGTGTGATAGCAATTTGTGCCAATGATTTGTACACAGTGTGATAGCAATTTCTGTCTTATCTGTCCTAGGGTTCGACAGTTTCTTTTTGCAGATCGTTTTATCTGATTGCTTCTCTTTCCCAGAAGTAATCCAAGGGCAAAATGCTTTCCCAGAGGTAATCCAAGGGCAAAATGCATTGATTTTTAGCATGGATTGTAGTCTTCGTGGTGTATGTTTTTCATGGGATTGTCACGGATAATGGTTTTTTATACTGCCCACAATAATTGTATTGGGCTGGGTAACCGTTAGATTGGTTGTTAGATCAGATTCCGATAAGATTGAAATTTTCTCTGAGGTTGTCTGATGTATTTCTTTGACATGAATAAAGCTGACACTGTCAAATCCCAATACATTTAGATGAGAGTGGAAAAACATAACACATACACTTGAATCACTTGTCCGTGGACTCTTCGAATTGCAGTTTCATCTTCACTGTTTGTTGTATAGATTGTAGTTCTAGTTCTGTTTTTTATCTATCTTTATTGCTTGTATGGACTGCAGTCCCTGATCCAATTGAAAGATGGCTTGCTTCTAAGTGATGTTTTTGTTTCAAAAAACTGTTTCTGGACATTACTTGTTGATATTCATTTGTCATTTGTCTGATGCTCTTTTTATGTTTTTCAGGAATGGATCCAATGTCTTGCCCAAGATGCGGTCAACTTGCTACAAACTGTGGCAGGTCAGACAGGCGAGCGATGTTTTGTGACATCCAGATCAACTCCAGTTTCATGGATAGGCGAGCGATGTAGAATTCTTTTTTCAGCTCCTTGTACTGATTACTGGGTGGTTGGGGGGTGGTCGGGGTGGGGCATTTTGTATTGGTAATGCAGATTGTCCCATGCTACTTTGAAGAGAAAATCAAGGAACTTGGAGACAGCTGGCTTGTAGCGCAAACCAATTGTCATCATTTGTTCGATTTTCTCTGTTAAAAACGGAGTCCAGGACATTCTTAGGTGGCCCTTTTTGGAAGTCTTTTGTGGCGTATCACAACATTGTCTTAGGGGATGTTGCTAAGATAGAGTGTTTTGAGGCTGATGGAATGGAAGAAGAGAACCCTCAGAATGCATCGCCTGCGAAGGTCCATGTGACTGTAACTGATAGCGCTGGCAACAACAAGCCTTATATACCTCTGGGTGGTATAATTTTTCGTACTTTGTTTGCTCTTTAAGGCTATGATTCGTTCTCTCTTTCAATGTTTCTTGTCTTGTTCATTAAAGAAACATATTTCATGTTTCAGGGTACCCTCTATGGGAAGTTCCATCCTGTGTTAGAGCTACATTACACAAGACTGTTTTTGCTGACACATGGTCAATTTCTGAGCGTAGCATGGGTGAGATTATATGTGAAATATGTAAGGAAGTTGGCAGGTTCCCCGAAGGCCACGTTCCTGATCTGCAATACTATGTCAGGAAGCTTTATGTAGTCGATATGGCTCCATATGTCTTGGTAAGAAACATATGCCCCCTCCCTCTTCTCCCCTTCTTGCTATTCTCATGGTGCTAACCCTATGAACATATATCCCCCTTCTTACCAGAGTACCACATAACGGTGCTCATGTTTTTTGTTTTTGTTTTTTCTATGTTAATCATGGTTGCTATCAGTATTGAAAGTACGTTGTTCTTGTTTTTGGATTTTCAGTCGATCCCTAAGGGACTCTTCCGTGGATTCAACTATCCTAGTCATGGTAATGTGCTATACTGGAACAACGTTATGGATGAGCCTATCTGGGGCAACTATCGCCTTCACCGTTCAAAGATTGAACTCCAGACTGGTGTCCACACCTTGTGCAACGTGCTCCAGTTAGTGCCTGGCGATGTCATCCTTGTGAAGACCGAAATCAGGGATGCGGGCATTGCACTGGAGTTAGAAACAATTGCTGATTAGGTTCCTCTTAGTCATCTCAAGTATCAGGTTTCATTGTCTGTAGGACATTAGCTTATTTTAGGATAAAGTCTGTAAGATGGTCGCTGCCAGTTTCGAAGTTCGTGAACCGTGAACAGAACTTGGGTTTCTAAGGTCGAGCTAGTTTGAACGACGAACAGGCTAACATTAGAGTACGCTAAAAGTTCAGTCAATGGCCACGTAAACGAAGATTTCCTAATCGCAAGCGGCTAAGTAGAATTAAAGGCTTCTGTGGTCGAGCGTGACATCGTGCACCCACTGAGAGAACATACCCGTTTTCGTCTCAGCCGGGGCTTTTTAGTTGCGAAAAAAGGAGGTGGAAAGTTAGTGCTAAATGCATGACAATCTTTGCTAGAGCAAGTTTATAAATTCGTGCTGAACCCGCTTCGCAATAACGCTGCACCCGTTCTTCTGGCAGGCGCAGAACGAAACAACGCGTCGCAATAACGCCGTGCCGCTTCACGTGGCGCAGACGGAAGCGACGCGTGCTGGAGTCGCAGCGGCTGCCCACGGCGGCGCCCTGCAGACACTTTGTCGGTGTCAATGCGTGGCCAGGCGGAGTGGTGGTTGCGTTAATACAGGCCACCTAACCCCGCTCCTCCGGCCGCCTTTAAAACCCATCGCAGCGCAACCCTTTCTCCTCACACTATCGCTTCTTCTTTCCTTTCCCTTTCCCTCAAGAACATAGGACGCCATGGCGGTAGCCGTGACGGGCGTTGCGGTGAACAACGTCACGAGCAGCTGGAGTAACCCCGGCGTCGCAACGAGGAGGCAAAGGTGGCCAAGGCGCTCCAGCGAGGCATGTGGCACCAGGAGGCCGAAAACGCGCCTCCCTACATGCTCTCGCTGGAGACCGCGCGACCGAGCAGCTGTTGGCAAAAGCTCGACCCCAAGTACCCCATTTTGGCGCCCTATTGGCACGTCGTGGTGGACAAGAAGCACGAGGCGCGTCGTAGCGGTCGAAGAGAGCCAACACTGAAGTTGCCCGCAACGAACGATGAGCGTGACGACAAGGACGACGACGACGACGGCGACCCCAAGCTGCCCGATCTGTCTCTACAATCGGCTGCATCTTGGGCAGCAGTGTCGCCGTCACCGAAGAAAGGGGCGGCGCAAGCCGAAGAGGCTTCCCATCAAACGCCCCGCTGCATATCATGGCGGTAAATCGAATGCCACGCGCCGGCGAAACCAGAAGCCTCAGCCGGCTCACCTGAGGTTACGGAAAGTTCCTCAAGGCTGGGGCGCTTGATCTGGGAGAACCGGCGCGAACGTTTCTAAAGGCCGTAGCCGATAGGAACATAAGATGAAATCCCGGCCATGGATCATCGAGGTTCTCTTGATGGTTCTTTGGCTTGGTTTGCATCTTCCTCTCTTTCGGCCGGCCAGGAAACGACATCTTTCTCTCTGCCGGCGCGTGTATCGACTGGCGAGAAGCTAGATAGGCACCCTTCTCTCCGCCTAGTATAGGTTTAGTTTGTTAAATCTCGTTTAAATTCAAAATTGCAAGTTTGTTAAATCTCGTTTGAATGAATGTCTGTAGAGTCGAAGTTTGAATGAATGAAAATAAAAATAAAAAACGTTTATGGTGCCTGCTTTGCGGGGCGCCGCCGTGGATTGAAATGTGTGGGGGTGTATAGTGGCGTGCGCGCTAGAGCTTGCGGGTGCTCTGGCGGCTACGGAATGAGATGAATCTCCCTCTAGGGTTGCGCCTAGCCGACTTTTATAGGGAGTCGGCTAGGGTTTATAGGAGGCGACGGGTGACCTAGGCAGCGCTAGCTAACTCACTACAAGTGCGGCTTACACAAGCGCACTCTACGGGATAAGCAGATCCCTCTTCGAGCCGGCCCACCGGGTTCCTTGGGGACCCGGCATCCTGGAGAGATGGCCTCTAGGTGGGTTCTGGGCCACCCGGCCTCGTGGTCCGACCCGTGGTCTTGGGCCTACCCGGTTGGGCATCCCCCATCAGTAGCCTCCAAGTTCACCAGGGGCTGGTCTTGGCTTTACTTCATCTTCGCAAGTCGTCAAGTCAAGTCGCTGAGTGAACTCCAAAAGCCAGAGGAACAAAGGATGGAGTCGTGATCAGTGGTACTCCGCGCCGGACTGACTCAGGTTTTGTTTGATGTCGGCTCGTGCCCGGTGGGACGCGTTTCTCCAAGTCACTTTTCTCCCTGCCATGTTGACTCTTCGGGTTCTCCGGATGACGCCATAGCATCTTTGACCGTTTGTCCTGTTGCGTTTGTCCGCCTGAAGCCGAGTAGACCGATGCGACAAAACAGCGTATCGACTGCCTCCCCCTCGGGATGGAGCGGTGGTAATGATGACGGCCGCGACCCACTGGCTTCTCATCCAACAGCTGAATATGAACCGGCGCGGTGACGTGGCCCTTATCGTGTCAATTAATCTCGGTGTCGGTTACGCGGGGAATCGAGGCGACGGGCGACGTGGCGTTAGTGGGCGACGTGCACGTTCCTATTAACTGCGGTTAGTGGGCCACTGCTGCGCCTACTTAGAGGGGAGGCGAGGCCACCGGCGAGCACACTGCTCACTCTCACCGCATCTTCTCCCACGCTTCCTCTTTGTCTCCAGCGAGCTCGTCGCCGTCTCCTCTTCTTCTTCTTCGGCTCGCCGTCACCGGCATCTTTCTGTCCAAGATGGTGGCGCCCAAGTGCGACTGGGCACGCTCGACGGTGGCGACCCGAGCGCTGGAGCAGGCGGCGGCAGAGGGGCTGCTCCCCACGGAGCGCCAATGGCGCACCGTGTCCGCGGACCCACAGCCTCAGCCCAAGGCCGGGGAATTTGTGGCGTTCGTCGCATTCCTCGAGCGCGGGCTCGGGTTCCCGATGTCGGAGTTCTTCCGGCGCGTCCTCAACTACTACGGGATCCAGGTACATGACCTGACTCCCAACTCGATCCTCCACCTCGCCTGCTTCGTCTGCCTCTGCGAGGGGTATTACGGCTGCCCGCCGTACTTCCCCTTGTGGCTTCGAATCTTCCACGGGAAGCTGACGAGGACGGGTGCCATGCCGCCTTGCGGTGGCCTGAACTTCCAAGTCCGCAGCGATGTCGATTACCTCGACATCGGCTTCCCCAAGAAGGTGATCTGGAGGCAGACGTCCTTCTACATGCGGGAGACGGCTCCCGACGGCGAAGTCGGGATCCCTCCTTTTTCTGTGGCGCCGAGCCACCCTCGCAACCTCCAGGAGCTTCCTAGCGCCGGTGACATGCCGACTGTCACTCGGATGCTGGAGCACCTGCAGGATCTGAAGACCTTGGGCCTGACGGGGCTCAACCTGACGGCGACTTGGGTGAAGCGGAAAATCGCCCCGCTGGCGGCAAGGCCTACTATGATATGCGACTATCGGGGAAAGCACGACCTGAGCCGCCACGACCCGCAGCCCTTCGAGACACAGGAGCAGTTCACCCACCGCATGCGCCATATCACGGCCCACCCGATGCTGGACTGGGAAGTCGGGGGCCTGAGGGCCCACGTCAGGAAGCATCCGGCTCCCGAGGTGAGTTCAGGTTCTTTATGGGTTATGCCTCCGTATCCTCTAATTGAAACTTTTCTGTCTCGTATTGATTTCTTCCTTGCTCGATCCGCCGCAGGAGTTCCGCCAACTCGTCGGGCTTCCTCCGATTCACGAGGAGGCTCCCATGGTGCCGGCTGGCGCCAATGACGTCGTGGAGCGCGACTCCGACGACGAGGCTGATACTCCAGTCATGACCCCTGAGGTCGCGCCTTCCTCCTACCGCCTGTAACATCCCAAAATTAATATAAGTTTTATTAATTCAAAAATGAGAGCCAACAAAAACTTTTGCTAAATTATGTGTGTGATCTCTTATGGTTGCTTGTGTTACTTAATCCTTGTTGATTGTGTGTTGCTTGTTAGATAAAAATATGAAGAAAAAGAAAGAAACAAAATAAAAAGATCAACACATAAAAAAATCATGTGACAAGTGTCTCACAAAATTCTCCAAGTGAGAACTTGTTTATTTCAAACAAAATTCAGTGGAGTGATATATAATCACTCTCAAATTTTATTCCTACACTTTTCCCTCTCCAAATATTTTCAAAAATCTAAATTTAAAATTCCAAAAACCTTTCCTTATCTTTAAAATCACAAAGTGTGTGGTGCAACACTTGTCAATTAAATTGCACCACAGCACCACAAAACAACATTTGATTATGTGAAGCAAATTATGAAAATAAAGTTCTGAAATTCAAATTCAAATTTGGCAGAAGCATTTTATCGAACACCTTGCAATCATGCACTGTGTTCTTCCCAATTGAATCCAACCCGAAGATCAATTGATCAAATTCGTGTGTTATTCGTCGAATTGATGCTGGCAATCACTTTCTCTCCTCTCCCCGACCTCGCCGCGCTCAAGAAATCGAAGAGGGGAGGATGGAAACGAGGAGAACCGTCGGAGGGGACACGCTCCGGTGAGCACGCGCCGTGTCGAGCAAGTGGCCGTGGCGTGGCGATGCCGCGTTGCTCAGCACCGTGCCCCCCCTCTCTCCCTCACCTCGCTGCCCCCTCTCTGGCAGCACCGCAGCCCGCAGGAACCCGCCCCCGCCGGAGAGACGCCGTGTGCAGTGCACGCCGCGCACCGCCCGAGCGCTCCCATGGCCGTCCCACTCGCGAGCACGCTCCGCTCGTTGACACGCACCCAACCTTGCTCCCTGCCACTCCCACATCGTAGCCGCACCTCCACCGCCCCTACGGCGAGAGCACGTCGCCCCTGGAGCTCTCCTGCGCCCGGACCACCATGGACCCGTGCTCACCGTTAAATACCCCACCCCGTGCCCGAGCTCTCCACACCCCGCACCACTGCCTCCACCCCTCTCCACTTCTCAGTGCACCGCCAGGAGGGCGGAGCCACTCCCTCGAAGCTCCAGCTGCCCGTGAGCTTCCGCGACGCTCCGCCGTGTCTGAGGTAGACGAAGCACACGGCCGTGCCGTGCTGCTGCCCCATTTCCCTCTCTGCCCCCTGAACCTTGCTCCCCATTATCACCATACTCATCCGCCCCTCTTTCCCTCTGTTTCGTGCTCAGACGCCTCCCCAGGACATCGCTAGAGTTGGAGCACGGCCGCGGAGGAGGAGTTGATCTTCAACGACGCCTGAGGCTTTCCCATCAAGTGCGAGTCCTCCCAGATGCTTCCCCGAGCCTCCGCCGTTGATCTACGTCTTTTCCACTATCCCCGAGCCACGCTAGGTGAGCTTGCCACAACCCTTGCCGTCGCCGGAGCTCCGGCGAAGCCATTCTTCTGTCGAGGATGAACTCGAGCTCCAGGAGCCGTTGGATCTAGATCCAACGGTAACTTACCGCTTCGGTTAGGCGTTAGGCTGACGGGCTGACCCCACCCATCAACATTTTATTCATTTCCCAGTGCGCATTGAGTCACTGACTGGTGGAGCCCACCTGTCAGGGATTTCAACTTTATCCAGAACAGTTAGGTTTTCGAATTTAGTTTTCTCAGAGAATTCAGTACTGGATCCAACTTTAAAAATCCATATCTCGAGATTTATGAAACCAATTAAATCAAACTCAATTGTTCTGGAAAGCTTATGAAAATGTTTAACCAACCCAATTGGTCTCATGTAATTTAATTAAATAGATAAAAAGTATTATTAAAAATACTACAGAAGGTTTAAATTCTAACCTTGTTTGTTTCTGATGCTCTGTTAGTCCAAATAATTCCAAACCAATTTTATTAGCGTAGTACTGCCATGCTTTAGCTTCCCTAATTTTGGTAGAATTAATTGAGCAATGTCATGTGTAGTTACCCCAAAAAGGATTTAATTTTTGGAGCAATAGAATTTAAATGGTAGCTAAAACTTGATTATTGAGTGGCTGGATTCAAACCAATGTGTAGGGAGTTTGGTAACTCCATTTGATCCAAACCAAATTGGGTTGTCTTCTACACATCAGTAGCTTTCCATAGAATTTTAGTTTGTATTTTTGTGACCAACAGAACTCAAGTTGTGCAATTAAGCATGAATAACTAGTTTCTGCCATAAATTGGACTTAATTAAATAATGTTTAATTCAATTATTTTGAAACCAAATTGAATTGTTTGTCGTGTGCAGTAGCTAATTGTGAAGTTCATGATTGATATGTTGTGATGCTTGCTTGAGTAGTTTAGTAATAATTTGCATTGCTTGTTTGACGTTTAGACGAGGACGTTGCCGGAATCTACGAGGAGGGGGAATTCTCTGATCATCAAGCACAAGACCCCGAGAACTTTGCCGAGCAAGGCAAGCTACTTCACTGAGCTTGCATTTGTATTCATCTATTTCATTACAAAAGTTATTCAAAAGTACCAATGATTTTGAAAACTTTCTTTACAAGTACATGAAAACTATTTTGCCATCTATGTAGAAGTATAAGATAGTTGATATGAAATTATAGGATGGGAAAAGTAAATTTTGTTTATTCAAAACTCCTTTGAAAATACTTGTGTGGTTATGGAATACCGAGATGTCGGTGTGGAAGTGAAGAAATGGATAATGGTGATGTTTATGAAAAATGCACATTGTGTCCTAGTACTATGACAACCAATCTTACCCTGTGCGACCACATCTACCCACATATGGGAAAGGCGTAGTCATATAATTTGCTCATATTAGTATGGGATGCCTCAACAACGAGGATGACCTCGTTCCATGAGGGGATGGTTTGGTGACCTACCCCTGACCTGGGTCCTAACACGTTGGTGGGAGGATTGAAGGGTTCGCTCGCCGGGCAGAATTACGAGTCCTCACACTTGGGTTTCTGTTGGGAAATTAGCATGAGTGTCGATGGAAGTTTCGTAGCGGCAGAGTCCTATACTAGCATGAGCAAAGGACAGGCTATGGTCAGCGGCTTACTTCGCATACACCTTGTATGGCGAGACGTGGCAGACACGATGAGTTGCCGGATGGATGGGGGAAAAGCGTGCTACCTCTGCAGAGTGTAAAACTATTCGAATAGCCGAGTCCTCGGATATGGACAGTTGGGAGGCTGTCCTAGACCATGTGCAAGTTTTTGGAAAAAGCTTTAAGTCTAAAAGAAACTGAAATGGTGAATGGGCCGTGGTGAGCCATGGTCAGAAAAAGGAGGAGTTTTGGAGAAACAAAATGAGGTGGTGACTTCTTTCAAAGACAGTTATAAAACTCTTCTTACCTTTTTCAATAAAGATATAGAGATGTTTTAAACAAATAAAAGTTGTAAGTTAAAATAAAAACTAGTGCATACTCATGTTGGGGTAGTTTGCGAGTACATTCAAATGTACTTATATTGGTTTCGTCCCTGGCTATTGTCCTAGCCAGGCTACAAGGAGGAGCACTACGCCGAGCAGGAGTATGGCGACTTCTACGCAAACTAAGGATCTCCACAAGTCAGCTGCCTGTCGGGTCGTCATCGTTAGAATATGATGTCTACTACGCCGTAGCTTCCGCTGATATTTGGTTGGCCCTTGAAGGCACCTATGTAAGAACTTGGTCTAAATGACCATTTATGTAAGACTTTTTATTCGGTATTGTAATGGATATAAACTTTGGTATCCAATTCGGATTATGTGCAACCACAGACTGATCACGGGATCGTTGTGTTAAGCATAATCGGGTATTTCGGACAGCTAGTCCGGGGTCCCCACAGACTTGGTATCAGAGCCTTCGTGACTTTAGAAAACCTTAGTTAGCATGGTCGTTTGTCAAATGTTATAAAAGATGAATTTCTAAAAAGAAAGGAATGAAGTATTTTTGAAAACTGCTTATCTCCAATCCTCTTACTTATGCAAAATTTTACTCCTATTAAATATTAAATTTTCCTTAGTATCCTTAAAATTTTGTACACTTATCATCCCACTAACTTAAAAAATTTCTTAAAAATTGTAGATGGCACTCCACTGGACCGAGTTCATTCAGCTTGAGAAGGATAGCAAGCTGACGTTTGAGAGGGACTTGTTCGAGTTGAGCAAGCTGCTAGGTCGCCCCGCTCCAGAGTTTGAGGGAGCCTAGATTGATGTTCACGGTGTCGGAAGGCTGAGCTGGCTCATCAGGTCGTCAGTTCGCAGGAACATCAAGTCTCCTAGTTCCAGGACGCTCGTCTTCACCACCAAGGAGGCCACCTGGGTTGACGGTCTCTGCACTGCTACACAGAGGATGCTAGCCCGACTTTGTGAGGAGCACAAAGCGGAGTTAGTAGACTCCCGTTTCCGGTTCTACGGGAGGCGCAACTGCGATGGACACCCTACTCCTTCACCTTGCCACCCGATGTTTGGGAGCTACATCATGGACATGGAGCTCTTACTTCAGCACACTCAGGATGATCTATTACGCACTAGGATTCACTTCGCTTTGACCGCGAGTCGCTCGTTGAGCTTCGCGAGAGTGAGGAGAAGCTGCTGGAGGAGAAGGTCGCTCTTCTCGGAAGAGGGCCCAGCTGAGGAGGACCATCTTGAAGCTCCGCAAAAAGGTGGCGGAGCAGGACCAGCTGATCGAGGATCTAGAGCACCATACTGACGAGATGGAGGAGGAGGGCGAGGATCTCCGCAAGGAGAACAACGCTTTCCTCAGTGACGATGATGACTTCGTGGAGGAGATGGACTGTGAGGAGGAGATGATGAGGAGTTAGTTGACGAGGAGGAGGAGCCACTCGAGGCAGTTCTCGAGGACGAGGAGGAGGATCCCGAGGAGCCAGCCTACCAGTCAGATGCTGACGTGTTAGAGCTGGAGGTTCCACCTCAGTAGGCGAGTGACTTGATCACTACCGCAGGATTAGGTTGACCCCTATCGCTAGTCGAGTCGAAGTAGTGGTTCTTTTGGAAACCAGATGTTATGTATCCTAGATGTAAGGTGATGTTGTAAGCTTGAGGTTGTAAGCTTGGTGTTGTTGTGAACTCCTTGATGTGATGTTGTGAAATATAAGTATGTTTGTCTTGTTAGATCTGTGTGAAATATTTTCATATAATCCTTAAATTAACCAACCACTTGCGAATCGTCTTTTCCCTTAGTCGAACTTTTCTTGCCTTGCCTCTTATACCCGTGTGCTTCAGGATGCCGCCCCGTCACGACAATACGGGAGGATCAGGATCAGCACCACCACCACCGGACCCAACCCCCGCCCAACTTCTCGCACTTATCATGGAGGAACGTGAGAATGCCCGGCAGGAGCGCCAGGCTCATCTCATTGCCCTACAACAACTCGCAGCCACTTATAACAACAACAACAACAATAACAACAACAACAATGGTGGTAATGGCAATGGCGATGGAACCAGCGATCTACCTTAGGCGATTTCCAGAAGACCAACCCACCCACTTCCAAGGGACTTCACCCACTGGAGGCCGATGATTGGCTTCGCACCATCGACAACAATCTGGAAGTTGCTGCTGTGGGAGAAAATGAGAAAGTGTTGTATGCAACCCACTATCTCGCTGGACCTGCAAGAGCTTGGTGGGAAACTACCAAGGCTCTCCAGCAAGCTGGTCATTATCAACTGGGCTGAGTTCCAGGAGAAGTTCCGCAAGAAGCACATTCCCTATGGACTCATTGAGAGGAAGAAGGATGAGTTCCGTAAGCTGAGGCAGGGAAGTAGAGATGTGGTCGGTTATCTTGAGAGTTTACCGACTTATCTCGGTATGCTCCTGATGACACCGACAAAGAAGAGAAGAAGATGGAGCGTTTCATGAGTGGACTTCATGATGAACTGCAGTGTGCTCTGGTTATCCATGACTTCCGTGATCTGGAGTCACTTGTGGACAAAGCCATCCAGCTGGAGACCAAGCGCAAGTCTATGTATGAAGGTCGCAAGAGGAGGATGAATGCTCAGGAAGGTTCGAGCAGCCAGAACCTCGTATCTTTCAGCAGAACCCCAGGCCTGCCTATCGTCCACCCCAAGCAGCACGCCCCAATTTCCCTAACCGCCCAAACAACTTCAACCGCCCCAATGACAATAACCGTTCTGGGAAACTTCAATAACTTCAATCTCCGCCCCAAGGTTGTCTGCTTTGAATGCGGCGCCAGGCACTACTCCAGAGAATGCCCCAATCCCAAGAAGCCTGTCCAGCGCCCCAATGCACCTGCACCGAACAATGGTCAAGGCCGCAATGGAAATGGTAATGGCAAGAATGCCGCACCCCGCGGGAATGCTGCTGTTGTCAGAGGCCGTCTGCACCACATCAATGCTGAAGAGGCTGAAGAAGCGCCAGATGTTGTGCTGGGTACGTTCCTTGTCAACTCAGTACCTGCAACTGTTCTGTTTGATTCTGGTGCCACCCATTCGTTTATTACCAAAGAGTTTGTTTCTAAGGGAGGTTTAGTCGGGAGTCTTTTACCCAAACCAATGTTGGTACAAACCCCAGGACTGTTAGCCAAAACCAACCAGATGTGTTCCGAAACCCCCATAGAAATTGGAGGAGGAAGTTTGCAGCCGACCTAATTATCTTAGGAAACCAAGGCATAGATGTTATTCTTGGAATGGATTGGTTAGCCAAGTATCACGGTCGTATTGACTGTGCCCGAAGAGCTGTTTCTCTCACTTCTGATGATGGAGTTGAAGTGGAGTATGCATCTGAGACCAGCCAGACCAGACCCGGATGCCATGAGAGCATAGCTCGACCCGCCCTAGATGAGATCCGTGTTGTTCACCTTTCAAGGATGTTTTCCCAGAAGAATTGCCTGGTATGCCGCCAGACCGGGATATTGAGTTCATAATTGAGCTTATCCCAGGACATCCCCCATATCCCAAAAGCCTTATCGGATGAATCCGGAAGAACTGGTTGAGTTGAAGAAGCAGTTGGCTGATATGCTAAGCAAAGGTCTTGTCCGCCCAAGCGCTTCACCATGGGGATCACCCATTATTTTTGTGGACAAGAGAGACGGTACCACACGCCTGTGTGTGGATTATCGCAAGCTGAATGACGTGACCATTAAAAACAAGTACCCTCTTCCCAAGATCGAGGATCTGTTCGATCAAATGAACGGAGCCCGAGTCTTTTCAAGATCGATCTTCGGACAGGTTACCATCAGTTGAAGATCCGAGAGACAGACATTCCCAAGACCGCCTTCACCACCCGTTACGGTTTGTTTGAATACACCGTGATGTCCTTTGGTCTGACCAATGCCCCAGCCTATTTCATGAATCTCATGAACAAGATTTTCATGGAGTACCTCGACAAGTTCGTGGTAGTTTTCCTTGATGACATCCTTATTTATTCCAAGACCGAAGAAGACATGCTGAACACCTGCGTCTAGTTTTGGAGACCCTCCGAGAGCACCAGCTGTATGCCAAGCTTAGCAAGTGTGAGTTTTGGCTCAGTGAAGTGGCATTTCTGGACATATTGTATCTGCTGGAGGAATTTCTGTTGACCCTGAGAAGATACAAGCCATTCTTGACTGGTTATCCCCAACCAATGTTGAAAATCCGAAGCTTTCTCGGACTGCCGGTTATTACCGCAAGTTCGTTGAAGGATTTTCCAGTATAGCCAAACCCTTGACCCAACTGTTGAAGAAGGACAAGAAATTTGAATGGACTCAGAAATGTGAGGATAGTTTCCAAGAACTGAAGAAGAGACTAACCTCAGCCCCAATTTTTATGCCAGACGTCACCCAGAGTTTCGACGTGTATTGCGATGCATCACGCCTCGGACTTGGTTGCGTTCTGATGCAAGAAGGCAAAGTTGTGTCGTATCTGTCCCGGCAGTTGCGACCGCATGAAGAGAATTACCCAACCATGACTTGGAGTTAGCTGCTGTAGTCTTTGCTCTTAAGAAGTGGCGTCCCTATCTTGCGGGACATCGCTGTGAGATCTATACGGATCATAAGAGCTTGAAGTATATTTTCACCCAGAAGGAGTTGAACCTGCGACAGAGGAGATGGATGGAATTAATCAAGGATTATGATATTGGAATCCATTATCACCCTGGAAAGGCTAATGTAGTTGCCGATGCCCTTAGTCGCAAACCTTGCACCCTGAATGCCCTGATCCAAGCCGAACAGCCAGCCTTGTTCAAAGAGTTCAAGATTTTGGACTAGAACTTGTTAGCCATGGTTATCTCGCCAATTTAGAGTTAACCCCAACCCTGATGGATCAAATCAAAGAAGCCCAAAAAGGTCATGAAAGCATTGAAGGAATTAGGAAGAAGATTTCCCTCGGCAAAGCACCCGGTTTTACCGAAGATGCTGAAGGAGTGCTGAAATTCAATGACCGTATCTGTGTGCCCAATGTCACGGAACTTAAGGAGTTAATCCTAAGGAGGCCCATGAGACCCCTTATTCAATCCACCCCGGCGGAACCAAAATGTACCAAGACCTTCGAGAAAGATTTTGGTGGCATGGAATGAAGCGAGAGATTGGTTCTTTCGTAGCCAAGTGTGATATCTGTCAGCGAGTCAAGGCTGAACATCAGCGACCCGCTGGATTGCTTCAACCTTTGAAAATTCCCGAGTGGAAGTGGGATGAGATTGGAATGGATTTTATTACCGGACTTCCAAGATCCAACCGAGGCCATGATTCAATCTGGGTCATCGTTGATCGACTGACCAAGGTTGCCATTTTATACCCGTCAAGACCACTCACAATGGAGCCCAGTTAGCAGACCTGTATATTTCCAGAATAGTAAGCCTGCATGGTGTGCCTAAGAAGATTGTATCTGATAGAGGCACGCAATTCACCTCAAGATTCTGGAAATCCCTTCATGAAGCCCTCGGAACCAAGTTAGCATTTAGCACAGCTTATCATCCCCAGACCGATGGCCAAACTGAGCGAGTGAACCAGATATTGGAGGACATGCTTCGCGCATGTGTTCTATCCTATGGTTCCAAGTGGGAAGATTGTCTTCCGTTTGCAGAGTTCTCGTACAACAACAGTTATCAGTCCAGTCTGCAAATGGCCCCTTTTGAAGCCCTTTACGGCAAGAAGTGTCGTACACCCCTGAATTGGTCCGATACCGGAGAAGGCAAATTGTTTGGACCAGATACCCTCCGTGAAGCTGAAGAGCAAGTTCAGCTTATTCGTGAACGCCTCAAAACTGCCCAATCCCGTCAGAAGAGTTATGCTGACACCAAGCGCCGTGACCTCACTTTCAGTGTCGGAGATCATGTTTATCTCCGAGTGACACCCCTCAAAGGAATGCAGCGTTTCCATGTCAAAGGAAAGTTAGCGCCAAGGTATATTGGACCCTTCAAGGTCATTGCTCGTCGAGGAGAAGTATCCTATCAGCTGGAATTGCCCCAGGAGTTAGGAGATTATCATGATGTCTTCCACATTTCCTTGCTCCGGAAGTGTCTTGAAGTTCCTGACCAGCCTGATGTTTTCAAAAACATCGATCACCTCTCCATCGACCTGAACCAAGACCTGACTTATCGCGAGAGACCCCTCAAATTCTCGAAGAAGATGTTCGTGTTACCCGAAGACGTGCGATCAAGTTTTACAAAGTCCAGTGGACTAACCACTCTGAAGAAGAAGCAACTTGGGAACGCGAAGATTATCTTCGAAGCGAATTTCCAGACCTCTTAGTACCCAGGCCTAGCAAATCTCGGGACGAGATTTATTCTAAGGGGGGAAGGATTGTAACATCCCAAAAATTAATATAAGTTTTATTAATTCCAAAAATGAGAGCCAACAAAAACTTTTGCTAAATTATGTGTGATCTCTTATGGTTGCTTGTGTTATTAATCTTGTTGATTGTGTGTTGCTTGTTAATAAAAATATGAAGAAAAAGAAAGAAACAAAATAAAAAGATCAACAATAAAAAAATCATGTGACAAGTGTCTCACAAAATTCTCCAAGTGAGAATTTTTATTTCAAACAAAATTCAGTGGAGTGATATATAATCACTCTCAATTTTATTCCTACACTTTTCCCTCTCCAAATATATTTTCAAAAATCTAAATTTAAAATTCCAAAAACCTTTCCTTATCTTTTAAAATCACAAAGTGTGTGGTGCAACACTTGTCAATTAAATTGCACCACAGCACCACAAAACACATTTGATTATGTGAAGCAAATTATGAAAATAAAGTTCTGAAATTCAAATTCAAATTTGGCAGAAGCATTTTATCGAACACCTTGCAATCATGCACTGTGTTCTTCCCAATTGAATCCAACCCGAAGATCAATTGATCAAATTCGTGTGTTATTCGTCGAATTGATGCTGGCAATCACTTTCTCTCCTCTCCCCGACCTCGCCGCGCTCAAGAAATCGAAGAGGGAGGATGGAAACGAGGAGAACCGTCGGGGGGACACGCTCCGGTGAGCACGCGCCGTGTCGAGCAAGTGGCCGTGGCGTGGCGACGCCGCGTTGCTCAGCACCGTGCCCCCTCTCTCCCTCACCTCGCTGCCCCCTCTCTGGCAGCACCGCAGCCCGCAGGAACCCGCCCGCCGGAGAGACGCCGTGTGCAGTGCACGCCGCGCACCGCCCAGCGCTCCCATGGCCGTCCCACTCGCGAGCACGCTCCGCTCGTTGACACGCACCCAACCTTGCTCCCTGCCACTCCCACATCGTAGCCGCACCTCCACCGCCCTACGGCGAGAGCACGTCGCCCCTGGAGCTCTCCTGCGCCGGACCACCATGGACCCGTGCTCACCGTTAAATACCCCACCCCGTGCCCGAGCTCTCCACACCCCGCACCACTGCCTCCACCCCTCTCCACTCCTCAGTGCACCGCCAGGAGGGCGGAGCCACTCCCTCGAAGCTCCAGCTGCCCGTGAGCTTCCGCGACGCTCCGCCGTGTCTGAGGTAGACGAAGCACACGGCCGTGCCGTGCTGCTGCTGCCCCATTTCCCTCTCTGCCCCCTGAACCTTGCTCCCATTATCACCATACTCATCCGCCCCTCTTTCCCTCTGTTTCGTGCTCAGACGCCTCCCCAGACATCGCCAGAGTTGGAGCACGGCCGGGAGGAGGAGTTGATCTTCAACGACGCCTGAGGCTTTCCCATCAAGTGCGAGACCTCCCAGACGCTTCCCCGAGCCTCCGCCGTTGATCTAGTCTTTTCCACCGTCTCCGAGCCACGCTAGGTGAGCTTCCCGCAACCCTTGCCGTCGCCGGAGCTCCGGCGAAGCCATTCTCTGTCGAGGATGAACTCGAGCTCCAGGAGCCGTTGGATCTAGATCCAACGGTAACTTGCCGCTTCGGTTAGGCGTTAGGCTGACGGGCTGACCACCCATCAGCATTTTATTCATTTCCCAGCGCGCATTGAGTCACTAAACTGGTGGAGCCCACCTGTCAGGGATTTCAACTTTATCCAGAACAGTTAGGTTTTCGAATTTAGTTTTCTCAGAGATTCAGTACTGGATCCAACTTTAAAAATCCATATCTCGAGATTTATGAAACCAATTAAATCAAACTCAATTGTTCTGGAAAGTTTATGAAAATTTTTAACCAACCCAATTGGTCTCATGTCATTTAATTAAATAGATAAAAGTATTATTAAAAATACTACAGAAGGTTTAAATTCTAAACTTGTTTGTTTCTGATGCTCTGTTAGTCCAAATAATTCCAAACCAATTTTATTAGCTTAGTACTGCCATGCTTTAGCTTCCCTAATTTTGGTAGAATTAATTGAGCAATGTCATGTGTAGTTACCCCTAAAAGGATTTAATTTTTGGAGCAATAGAATTAAATGGTAGCTAAAACTTGATTATTGAGTGGCTGGATTCAAACCAATGTGTAGGGAGTTTGGTAACTCCATTTGATCCAAACCAAATTGGGTTGTCTTCTACACATCAGTAGCTTTCTATAGAATTTTAGTTTGTATTTTTGTGACCAACAGAACTCAAGTTGTGCAATTAAGCATGAATAACTAGTTTCTGCCATAAATTGGACTTATTAAAAATAATGTTTAATTCAATTATTTTGAAACCAAATTGAATTGTTTGTGTGTGTGCAGTAGCTAATTGTGAAGTTCATGATTGATATGTTGTGATGCTTGCTTGAGTAGTTTAGTAATAGTTTGCATTGCTTGTTTGACGTTTAGACGAGGACGTTGCCGGAATCTACGAGGAGGGGAATTCTCTGATCATCAAGCACAAGACCCCGAGAACTTTGCCGAGCAAGGCAAGCTACTTCACTGAGCTTGCATTTGTATACATCTATTTCATTACAAAAGTTATTCAAAAGTACCAATGATTTTGAAAACTTTCTTTACAAGTACATGAAAACTATTTTGCCATCTATGTAGAAGTATAAGATAGTTGATATGAAATTATAGGATGGGAAAAGTAAATTTTGTTTATTCAAAACTCCTTTGAAAATACTTGTGTGGTTATGGAATACCGAGATGTCGGTGTGGAAGTGAAGAAATGGAGAATGGTGATGTTTATGAAAAATGCACATTGTGTCCTAGTACTATGACAACCAATCTTACCTGTGCGACCACATCTACCCACATATGGGAAATGGCGTAGTCATATAATTTGCTCATATTAGTATGGGATGCCTCAACAACGAGGATGACCTCGTTCCATGAGGGGATGGTTTGGTGACCTACCCCTGACCTGGGTCCTAACACGTTGGTGGGAGGATTGAAGGGTTCGCTCGCCGGGCAGAACTACGAGTCCTCACACTTGGGTTTCTGTTGGGAAATTAGCCTGAGTGTCGATGGAAGTTTCGTAGCGGCAGAGTCCTATACTAGCATGAGCAAAGGACAGGCTATGGTCGGCGCTTACTTCGCATACACCTTGTATGGCGAGACGTGGCAGCCACGATGAGTTGCCGGATGGATGGGGGAAAAGCGTGCTACCTCTGCAGAGTGTAAAACTATTCGAATAGCCGAGTCCTCGGATATGGACAGTTGGGAGGCTGTCCTAGACCATGTGCAAGTTTTTGGAAAAAGCTTTAAGTCTAAAAGAAACTGAAATGGTGAATGGGCCGTGGTGAGCCATGGTCAGAAAAAGGAGGAGTTTTGGAGAAACAAAATGAGGTGGTGACTTCTTTCAAAGACAGTTATAAAACTCTTCTTACCTTTTTCAATAAAGATATAGAGATGTTTTAAACAAATAAAAGTTGTAAGTTAAAATAAAAACTAGTGCATACTCATGTTGGGGTAGGTTGCGAGTACATTCAAATGTACTCATATTGGTTTCGTCCCTGGCTATTGTCCTAGCCAGGCTACGAGGAGGAGCACTACGCCGAGCAGGAGTATGGCGACTTCTACGCAAACTAAGGATCTCCACAAGTCAGCTGCCTGTCGGGTCGTCATCGTTAGAATATGATGTCTACTACGCCGTAGCTTCCGCTGATATTTGGTTGGCCCTTGAAGGCACCTATGTAAGAACTTGGTCTAAATGACCATTTATGTAAGACTTTTTATTCGGTATTGTAATGGATATAAACTTTGGTATCCAATTCGGATTATGTGCAACCACAGACTGATCACGGGATCGTTGTGTTAAGCATAATCGGGTATTTCGGACAGCTAGTCCGGGGTCCCCACATACTTGGTATCAGAGCCTTCCTGACTTTAGAAACCTTAGTTAGCATGGTCGTTTGTCAAATGTTATAAAAGATGAATTTCTAAAAGAAAGGAATGAAGTATTTTGAAAACTGCTTATCTCCAATCCTCTTACTTATGCAAAATTTTACTCCTATTAAATATTACATTTTCCTTAATATCCTTAAAATTTTGTACACTTATCATCCCACTAACTTAAAAAATTTCTTAAAAATTGTAGATGGCACTCCACTGGACCGAGTTCGTTCAGCTTGAGAAGGATAGCAAGCTGACGTTTGAGAGGGACTTGTTCGAGTTGAGCAAGCTGTTAGGTCGCCCCGCTCCAGAGTTTGAGGGAGCTCAGATTGATGTTCACGGTGTCGGAAGGCTGAGCTGGCTCATCAGTCGTCAGTTCGCAGGAACATCAAGTCTCCCAGTTCCAGGACGCTCGTCTTCACCACCAAGGAGGCCACCTGGGTTGACGGTCTCTGTACTGCTACACAGAGGATGCTAGCCCGACTTTGTGAGGAGCACAAGGCGGAGTTAGTAGACTCCCGTTTCCGGTTCTACGGGAGGCGCAACTGCGATGGACACCCTACTCCTTCACCTTACCACCCGATGTTTGGGAGCTACATCATGGACATGGAGATCTTACTTCAGTGCACTCAGGATGATCTGTTGCGCACTAGGATTCAGCTTCACTTTGACCGCGAGTCGCTCGTTGAGCTTCGCGAGAACGAGGAGAAGCTGATGGAGGAGAAGGTCGCTCTTCTCAGGAAGAGGGCCCAGCTGAGGAGACATCGTGAAGCTCCGCAAAGGTGGCAGAGCAGGACAGCTGATTGAGGATCTAGAGCACCATACTGACGAGATGGAGGAGGAGGGCGAGGATCTCCGCAAGGAGAACAACGCTTTCCTCAGTGACGATGATGACTTCGTGGAGGAGATGGACTGTGAGGAGGAGATGATGAGGAGTTAGTTGACGAGGAGGAGGAGCCACTCGAGCAGTTCTCGAGGACGAGGAGGAGGATCCCGAGGAGCCAGCCTACCAGTCAGATGCTGACGTGTTAGAGCTGGAGGTTCCACCTCAGTAGGCGAGTGACTTGATCACTACCGCAGGATTAGGTTGACCCCTATCGCTAGTCGAGTCGAAGTAGTGGTTCTTTTGGAAACCAGATGTTATGTATCTAGATGTAAGGTGATGTTGTAAGCTTGAGGTTGTAAGCTTGTGTTGTTGTGAACTCCTTGATGTGATGTTTGTGAAATATAAGTATGTTTGTCTTGTTAAATCTGTGTGAATATTTTCATATAATCTTAAATTAATCAACCACTTGAAATCGTCTTTTCCCTTAGTCGAACTTTTCTTGCCTTGCTCTTATACCCGGTGTGCTTCAGGATGCCGCCCCGTCGCAGCAATGGGAGGATCAGGATCAGCACCACCACCACCGGACCCAACCCCCGCCCAACTTCTCGCGCTTATCATGGAGGAACGTGAAATGCCCGGCAGGAGCGCCAGGCTCATCTCTGCCCTACAACAACTCGCAGCCGCTTATAACAACAACAACAACAATAACAACAACAACAATGGTGGTAATGGCAATGGCGATGGAACCAGCGATCTACCTTAGGCGATTTCCAGAAGACCAACCCACCCACCTTCCAAGGGACTTCACCCACTGGAGGCCGATGATTGGCTTCGCACCATCGACAACAATCTGGAAGTTGCTGCTGTGGGAGAAAATGAGAAAGTGTGTATGCAACCCACTATCTCGCTGGACCTGCAAGAGCTTGGTGGGAAACTACCAAGGCTCTCCAGCAGCTGGTCATTATCAACTGGGCTGAGTTCCAGGAGAAGTTCCGCAAGAAGCACATTCCCTATGGACTCATTGAAGGAAGAAGGATGAGTTCCGTAAGCTGAGGCAGGGAAGTAGAGATGTGGTCGGTTATCTTGAGGAGTTTACCGACTTATCTCGGTATGCTCCTGATGACACCGACAAAGAAGAGAAGAAGATGGAGCGTTTCATGAGTGGACTTCATGATGAACTGCAGTGTGCTCTGGTTATCCATGACTTCCGTGATCTGGAGTCACTTGTGGACAAAGCCATCCAGCTGGAGACCAAGCGCAAGTCTATGTATGAAGGTCGCAAGAGGAGGATGAATGCTCAGGAAGGTTCGAGCAGCCAGAAACCTCGTATCTTTCAGCAGAACCCCAGGCCTGCCTATCGTCCACCCCAAGCACACCCCAATTTCCCTAACCGCCCAAACAACTTCAACCGCCCCAATGACAATAACCGTTCTGGAGGAAACTTCAATAACTTCAATCTCCGCCCCAAGGTTGTCTGCTTTGAATGCGGCGCCAGGACTACTCCAGAGAATGCCCCAATCCCAAGAAGCCTGTCCAGCGCCCCAATGCACCTGCACCGAACAATGGTCAAGGCCGCAATGGAAATGGTAATGGCAAGAATGCCGCACCCCGCGGGAATGCTGCTGTTGTCAGAGGCCGTCTGCACCACATCAATGCTGAAGAGGCTGAAGAAGCGCCAGATGTTGTGCTGGGTACGTTCCTTGTCAACTCAGTACCTGCAACTGTTCTGTTTGATTCTGGTGCCACCCATTCGTTTATTACCAAAGAGTTTGTTTCTAAGGGAGGTTTAGTCGGGAGTCTTTTACCCAAACCAATGTTGGTACAAACCCCAGGACTGTTAGCCAAAACCAACCAGATGTGTTCCGAAACCCCCATAGAAATTGGAGGAGGAAGTTTGCAGCCGACCTAATTATCTTAGGAAACCAAGGCATAGATGTTATTCTTGGAATGGATTGGTTAGCCAAGTATCACGGTCGTATTGACTGTGCCCGAAGAGCTGTTTCTCTCACTTCTGATGATGGAGTTGAAGTGGAGTATGCATCTGAGACCAGCCAGACCAGACCCGGATGCCATGAGAGCATAGCTCGACCCGCCCTAGATGAGATCCGTGTTGTTCACCTGTTCAAGGATGTTTTCCCAGAAGAATTGCCTGGTATGCCGCCAGACCGGGATATTGAGTTCATAATTGAGCTTATCCCAGGACATCCCCCATATCCCAAAAGCCTTATCGGATGAATCCGGAAGAACTGGTTGAGTTGAAGAAGCAGTTGGCTGATATGCTAAGCAAAGGTCTTGTCCGCCCAAGCGCTTCACCATGGGGATCACCCATTATTTTTGTGGACAAGAGAGACGGTACCACACGCCTGTGTGTGGATTATCGCAAGCTGAATGACGTGACCATTAAAAACAAGTACCCTCTTCCCAAGATCGAGGATCTGTTCGATCAAATGAACGGAGCCCGAGTCTTTTCAAAGATCGATCTTCGGACAGGTTACCATCAGTTGAAGATCCGAGAGACAGACATTCCCAAGACCGCCTTCACCACCCGTTACGGTTTGTTTGAATACACCGTGATGTCCTTTGGTCTGACCAATGCCCCAGCCTATTTCATGAATCTCATGAACAAGATTTTCATGGAGTACCTCGACAAGTTCGTGGTAGTTTTCCTTGATGACATCCTTATTTATTCCAAGACCGAAGAAGAGCATGCTGAACACCTGCGTCTAGTTTTGGAGACCCTCCAAGAGCACCAGCTGTATGCCAAGCTTAGCAAGTGTGAGTTTTGGCTCAGTGAAGTGGCATTTCTGGACATATTGTATCGCTGGAGGAATTTCTGTTGACCCTGAGAAGATACAAGCCATTCTTGACTGGTTATCCCCAACCAATGTGAAATCCGAAGCTTTCTCGGACTTGCCGGTTATTACCGCAAGTTCGTTGAAGGATTTTCCAGTATAGCCAAACCTCTGACCCAACTGTTGAAGAAGGACAAGAAATTTGAATGGACTCAGAAATGTGAGGATAGTTTCCAAGAACTGAAGAAGAGACTAACCTCAGCCCCAATTTTGATTATGCCAGACGTCACCCAGAGTTTCGACGTGTATTGCGATGCATCACGCCTCGGACTTGGTTGCGTTCTGATGCAAGAAGGCAAAGTTGTGTCGTATCTGTCCCGGCAGTTGCGACCGCATGAAGAGAATTACCCAACCCATGACTTGGAGTTAGCTGCTGTAGTCTTTGCTCTTAAGAAGTGGCGTCCCTATCTTGCGGGACATCGCTGTGAGATCTATACATCATAAGAGCTTGAAGTATATTTTCACCCAGAAGGAGTTGAACCTGCGACAGAGGAGATGGATGGAATTAATCAAGGATTATGATATTGGAATCCATTATCACCCTGGAAAGGCTAATGTAGTTGCCGATGCCCTTAGTCGCAAACCTTGCACCCTGAATGCCCTGATCCAAGCCGAACAGCCAGCCTTGTTCAAAGAGTTCGAAGATTTTGGACTAGAACTTGTTAGCCATGGTTATCTCGCCAATTTAGAGTTAACCCCAACCCTGATGGATCAAATCAAAGAAGCCCAAAAAGGTCATGAAAGCATTGAAGGAATTAGGAAGAAGATTTCCCTCGGCAAAGCACCCGGTTTTACCGAAGATGCTGAAGGAGTGCTGAAATTCAATGACCGTATCTGTGTGCCCAATGTCACGGAACTTAAGGAGTTAATCCTAAAGGAGGCCCATGAGACCCCTTATTCAATCCACCCCGGCGGAACCAAAATGTACCAAGACCTTCGAGAAAGATTTTGGTGGCATGGAATGAAGCGAGAGATTGGTTCTTTCGTAGCCAAGTGTGATATCTGTCAGCGAGTCAAGGCTGAACATCAGCGACCCGCTGGATTGCTTCAACCTTTGAAAATTCCCGAGTGGAAGTGGGATGAGATTGGAATGGATTTTATTACCGGACTTCCAAGATCCAACCGAGGCCATGATTCAATCTGGGTCATCGTTGATCGACTGACCAAGGTTGCCATTTTATACCCGTCAAGACCACTCACAATGGAGCCCAGTTAGCAGACTGTATATTTCCAGAATAGTAAGCCTGCATGGTGTGCCTAAGAAGATTGTATCTGATAGAGGCACGCAATTCACCTCAAGATTCTGGAAATCCCTTCATGAAGCCCTCGGAACCAAGTTAGCATTTAGCACAGCTTATCATCCCCAGACCGATGGCCAAACTGAGCGAGTGAACCAGATATTGGAGGACATGCTTCGCATGTGTTCTATCCTATGGTTCCAAGTGGGAAGATTGTCTTCCGTTTGCAGAGTTCTCGTACAACAACAGTTATCAGTCAGTCTGCAAATGGCCCCTTTTGAAGCCCTTTACGGCAAGAAGTGTCGTACACCCCTGAATTGGTCCGATACCGGAGAAGGCAAATTGTTTGGACCAGATACCCTCCGTGAAGCTGAAGAGCAAGTTCAGCTTATTCGTGAACGCCTCAAAACTGCCCAATCCCGTCAGAAGAGTTATGCTGACACCAAGCGCCGTGACCTCACTTTCAGTGTCGGAGATCATGTTTATCTCCGAGTGACACCCCTCAAAGGAATGCAGCGTTTCCATGTCAAAGGAAAGTTAGCGCCAAGGTATATTGGACCCTTCAAGGTCATTGCTCGTCGAGGAGAAGTATCCTATCAGCTGGAATTGCCCCAGGAGTTAGGAGATTATCATGATGTCTTCCACATTTCCTTGCTCCGGAAGTGTCTTGAAGTTCCTGACCAGCCTGATGTTTTCAAAAACATCGACCACCTCTCATCGACCTGAACCAAGACCTGACTTATCGCGAGAGACCCCTCAAAATTCTCGAAGAAGATGTTCGTGTTACCCGAAGACGTGCGATCAAGTTTTACAAAGTCCAGTGGACTAACCACTCTGAAGAAGAAGCAACTTGGGAACGCGAAGATTATCTTCGAAGCGAATTTCCAGACCTCTTTAGTACCCAGGCCTAGCAAATCTCGGGACGAGATTTATTCTAAGGGGGGAAGGATTGTAACATCCCAAAAATTAATATAAGTTTATTATTCCAAAAATGAGAGCCAACAAAAACTTTTGCTAAATTATGTGTGTGATCTCTTATGGTTGCTTGTGTTACTTAATCCTTGTTGATTGTGTGTTGCTTGTTAGATAAAAATATGAAGAAAAGAAAGAAACAAAATAAAAAGATCAACACATAAAAAAATCATGTGACAAGTGTCTCACAAAATTCTCCAAGTGAGAACTTGTTTATTTCAAACAAAATTCAGTGGAGTGATATATAATCACTCTCAATTTTATTCCTACACTTTTCCCTCTCCAAATATATTTTCAAAAATCTAAATTTAAAATTCCAAAAACCTTTCTTATCTTTTAAAATCACAAAGTGTGTGGTGCAACACTTGTCAATTAAATTGCACCACAGCACCACAAAACCACATTTGATTATGTGAAGCAAATTATGAAAATAAAGTTCTGAAATTCAAATTCAAATTTGGCAGAAGCATTTATCGAACACCTTGCAATCATGCACTGTGTTCTTCCCAATTGAATCCAACCCGAAGATCAATTGATCAAATTCGTGTGTTATTCGTCGAATTGATGCTGGCAATCACTTTCTCTCCTCTCCCCGACCTCGCCGCGCTCAAGAAATCGAAGAGGGGAGGATGGAAACGAGGAGAACCATCGGAGGGGACACGCTCCGGTGAGCACGCGCCGTGTCGAGCAAGTGGCCGTGGCGTGGCGACGCCGCGTTGCTCAGCACCGTGCCCCCCCTCTCTCCCTCACCTCCTGCCCCCTCTCTGGCAGCACCGCAGCCCGCAGGAACCCGCCCCGCCGGAGAGACGCCGTGTGCAGTGCGCGCCGCGCACCGCCCGAGCGCTCCCATGGCCGTCCCACTCGCGAGCACGCTCCGCTCGTTGACACGCACCCAACCTTGCTCCCTGCCACTCCCACATCGTAGCCGCACCTCCACCGCCCCTACGGCGAGAGCACGTCGCCCCTGGAGCTCTCCTGCGCCCGGACCACCATGGACCCGTGCTCACCGTTAAATACCCCACCCCGTGCCCGAGCTCTCCACACCCCGCACCACTGCCTCCACCCCTCTCCACTCCTCAGTGCACCGCCAGGAGGGCGGAGCCACTCCCTCGAAGCTCCAGCTGCCCGTGAGCTTCCGCGACGCTCCGCCGTGTCCGAGGTAGACGAAGCATACGGCCGTGCCGTGCTGCTGCCCCATTTCCCTCTCTGCCCCCTGAACCTTGCTCCCCATTATCACCGTACTCATCCGCCCCTCTTTCCCCTCTGTTTCGTGCTCAGACGCCTCCCCAGGACATCGCCGGAGTTGGAGCACGGCCGCGGAGGAGGAGTTGATCTTCAACGACGCCTGAGGCTTTCCCATCAAGTGCGAGTCCTCCCAGACACTTCCCCGAGCCTCCGCCATCGATCTACGTCTTTTCCACCGTCCCCGAGCCACGCTAGGTGAGCTTCCCGCAACCCTTGCCGTCGCCGGAGCTCCAGCGAAGCCATTCTTCTGTCGAGGATGAACTCGAGCTCCAGGAGCCGTTGGATCTAGATCCAACGGTAACTTACCGCTTCGGTTAGGCGTTAGGCTGACGGGTTGACCCCACCCGTCAGCATTTTATTCATTTCCCAGCGCGCATTGAGTCACTGACTAGTGGAGCCCACCTGTTAGGGATTTCAACTTTATCCAGAACAGTTAGGTTTTTGAATTTAGTTTTCTCAGAGAATTCAGTACTGGATCCAACTTTAAAAATCCATATGTCGAGATTTAGGAATCCAATTAAATCAAACTCAATTGTTCTGGAAAGATTATGAAAATGTTTAACCAACCGAATTGGTCTCATATCATTTAATTAAATAGATAAGAATTATTATTAAAAATACTACAGAAGGTTTAAATTCTAAACTTGTTTGTTTCTGATGCTCTGTTAGTCCAAATAATTCCAAACCAATTTTATTAGCTTAGTACTGCCATGATTTAGCTTCCCTAATTTTGGTAGAATTAATTGAGCAATGTTAATTGTTGACTTTAAGATAAACCCTTCTAGACAAAAACAAATAAATATGTTTATTGGTTGAACCAAATGAGTTAGGACCAATTTTTTTAGGTCACCTTTAGTTATGTGTAGTTACCTCTAAAAGGATTTAATTTTGGAGCAATAGAATTTAAATGGTAGCTAAAACTTGATTATTGAGTGGCTGGATTCAAACCAATGTGTAGGGAGTTTGGTAACTCCATTTGATCCAAACCAAATTGGGTTGTCTTCTACACATCAGTAGCTTTCCATAGAATTTTAGTTTGTATTTTTGTGACCAATAGAACTCAAGTTGTGCAATTAAGCATGAATAACTAGTTTCTGCCATAAATTGGACTTAATTAAATAATGTTTAATTCAATTATTTTGAAACCAAATTGAATTGTTTGTCGTGTGCAGTAGCTAATTGTGAAGTTCATGATTGATATGTTGTGATGCTTGCTTGAGTAGTTTAGTAATAGTTTGCATTGCTTGTTTGACGTTTAGACGAGGACGTTGCCGGAATCTACGAGGAGGGGGAATTCTCTGATCATCAAGCACAAGACCCCGAGAACTTTGCCGAGCAAGGCAAGCTACTTCACTGAGCTTGCATTTGTATACATCTATTTCATTACAAAAGTTATTCAAAAGTACCAATGATTTTGAAAACTTTCTTTACAAGTACATGAAAACTATTTTGCCACCTATGTAGAAGTATAAGATAGTTGATATGAAATTATAGGATGGGAAAAGTAAATTTTGTTTACTCAAAACTCCTTTGAAAATACTTGTGTGGTTATGGAATACCGAGATGTCGGTGTGGAAGTGAAGAAATGGAGAATGGTGATGTTTATGAAAAATGCACATTGTGTCCTAGTACTATGACAACCAATCTTACCCTGTGCGACCACATCTACCCACATATGGGAAAGGGCGTAGTCATATAATTTGCTCATATTAGTATGGGATGCCTCAACAACGAGGATGACCTCGTTCCATGAGGGGATGGTTTGGTGACCTACCCTGACCTGGGTCCTAACACGTTGGTGGGAGGATTGAAGGGTTCGCTCGCCGGGCAGAACTACGAGTCCTCACACTTGGGGTTTCTGTTGGGAAATTAGCCTGAGTGTCGATGGAAGTTTCGTAGCGACAGGGTCCTATACTAGCATGAGCAAAGGACAGGCTATGGTCGGCGGCTTACTTCGCATACACCTTGTATGGCGAGACGTGGCAGACACGATGAGTTGCCGGATGGATGGGGGAAAAGCGTGCTACCTCTGCAGAGTGTAAAACTATTCGAATAGCCGAGTCCTCGGATATGGACAGTTGGGAGGCTGTCCTAGACCATGTGCAAGTTTTTGGAAAAAGCTTTAAGTCTAAAAGAAACTGAAATGGTGAATGGGCCGTGGTGAGCCATGGTCAGAAAAAGGAGGAGTTTTGGAGAAACAAAATGAGGTGGTGACTTCTTTCAAAGATAGTTATAAAACTCTTCTTACCTTTTTCAATAAAGATATAGAGATGTTTTAAACAAATAAAAGTTGTAAGTTAAAATAAAAACTAGTGCATACTCATGTTGGGGTAGTTTGCGAGTACATTCAAATGTACTCATATTGGTTTCGTCCCTGGCTATTGTCCTAGCCAGGCTACGAGGAGGAGCACTACGCCGAGCAGGAGTATGGCGACTTCTACGCAAACTAAGGATCTCCACAAGTCAGCTGCCTGTCGGGTCGTCATCGTTAGAATATGATGTCTACTACGCCGTAGCTTCCGCTGATATTTGGTTGGCCCTTGAAGGCACCTATGTAAGAACTTGGTCTAAATGACCATTTATGTAAGACTTTTTATTCGGTATTGTAATGGATATAAACTTTGGTATCCAATTCGGATTATGTGCAACCACAGACTGATGAAGAATATGATGTGGATGATGCGCCTCTCCACTTCCGGCGGAAGCGCAAGTCCGGGGCTAAGAGCGCGGACACTCAGCCCAAACGCTCGAAGGCGGCGACTGCAACGCAGCGTTTCGTCGCCCCCGAGCAGAAGCAGAAAGCCTTGCGGATCGCCCCCGCAACGGCTCCGACTCCATCGCCTGCCGTGCCTCGGGCGCGTGGTGTTCGGATTGCGACTCACCCGTCCGCGGTCGACAGGTTAGCGTCTGTGCACTTGTGTGTTTTCCCTTTGTTTATCATATCATCTTGATCTTGAGACAAACGCGCCTGCATCGCAGGGCCATCGACGCCTCCCTGGGCGTCGAGGGAGCGTCAACTACTGACGCGCGAGCCAGCACGCGCAGCAGGGGGCAGGTGACTCCTCGCATCCAGTTCGCCGATGACGACGATGCTCCAATGACTCCGCCGCATACGGAAGTCGTCATCGAGGAAGTCATCGTCGAGGAGGCCGCTGTCGAGGAAGCTGCGCCGGCTGGCGCAAACGACACGGCTGCAGTGCCTGAGATGGCGCTGGTGGCGGCTCCCAGCCGCGCTGCGGCTGCGGTGGCACCTTCGGCTGAGCAGGCGGTTCAGCCCCCGAGTTCGGGTCCGGGAGCAGGCGTGGCCATGACCGCGGCCATGCCCGACTTCCGAGCGGCCATCCAGGTGGCAATGAACGCACACCAGGTATGTGATTTTCCCTGTCTTTGATTCGCTTCCATTGCCTAGATGTAGCCCCCAAGGCCTGAGTTGTCACATTGTGGCGGCTCAGGTCTTTTTTAGAACGTCTGGATGCCGTGTAGGAAAGTGACCCGGCGTTTGCTTTTCTTCTGTAGGACTTGGGGTATCTCTACGAGGCCGAGCAGCAGGAGACCCGGCGCCTAAACGCCGAGTTGGCGAAGGCGCGGGAGGGCTTCATCTCCATTACGGAGCATAAGCAAGCCCTCGCTGCCAGGAGAGCCGCCACGCCGAAGCCTTCGAGGCTCTGCAAGCCTCATGCGTCCAGCTCAACAAGGAGAAGAAGGAGGCGGAGGAGTCCATGACCACGGCGACCAAGGGGTACGCCGAGGACCTCGAGAAGCTCGAGCGGAAGGCCACCGCACACGAGCGCGAGATGAAGGAGCTAGCGGGTCCCCTGGCCCACCTGGCCGTTGAAGTCTGGGGTAAACCGCATATATTTCATAATTTTGTGTAGGGTCATGTCGTCTCCAAGTGTTAATCTTCCTTTGGCTGGTACCAGGCGAAGATGCCAAAAGCCTGACGTCGCTGGAGCACGTCGGGCGGCTTGGCGGGTTCGTCCGCGAGGTGCGCGACTTGACCAATGCGGTGGTCAAGCAGCTGTCGCCGAAGGAGTGCGTCCCGCCTCCGCTCAACCGGGTGCTGCGAGTGTTGTAGCTAATGCCACAGGTGATCACCTGGGTGAGGGACTCGTCTGCCCGAGCCGATGCTTGCGTGGCATTTGGTCTTGTGCGAGGTCGCTATCAGCAGACAAAGCTCGACAAGATCACGGCCAGCATCCCGACTGGGGCTGACGGCAAGGAGATAGACCTTGGGGCAGTGTGTGCCACCGTCACGCCGTTCGCCTGCCACGCCGCCAAGATGGTGTGCCACGAGGACTTCATCTACGACGAAGTAGTCCCCGGCAACAACTTGAACGAAAGGGCGGACGAGGAGCCGGCGTCGGAGTACCTCTTCGTGAGGGCTTCAATTCTATCGGACCGGGTGTCCCAGCCATCGACTTCTTCGGCGCCTCCAGCCACCGGGTCCTGATTATCTTCTCCTGCTCTCAAAGGGGAGAACAATTTACGAGTAGTTAGGTTGACTCGCCTGCGGGCGAGATATTTGTAATGAACAAGTATTTTATGATTTCGCCAGGTGGTTTTATTTTGTGCCTCCGCAGTTTTAAGTTTAAATGTCGGCTTCGTGTTAATGTTTTGTGCGCTTTTGCCACTTGTTTTGTTTTTCGCTTATGGTGAAGCTAGTCGGGCATGCGATCTTGCCAAGTGTGCCCTTGAGTGAAATTTTTTCAAGTCGCGCACGGCACCCAGAGTGACAAAGTCCGGTGCGGCTTCGATGTCGAGTTAGGTTTAACCCGGCGGTACTACTTGTTCACGTTAAGTGAGTTGCATACGGCTTGGAAGAAAACGAAACTTCTGAGATTTTGCTACATGAGCAGGGTTTCCAGTGGTGAGTCGCGCATCGTGGCGCCCGGCTCTCTTTGACGACCTATCAATCATATAACGTGAGAGTAGAAAAAAATAAAGACTCGAAAGCAATGTTTGAGATGAAACGGTAGCCCCCGAGCGTATCAAGGGCGTACCGGCTTTATTTCCTTGATTGATTACATAGCATTACAATGTAACCTATGTATAGTAGGGGCGAAGCAGGCTGATGTTCCATGGACGCTTGGTCTCCTCTTCCGACTTGGAGCTGTTTTCAGGCTCACGCAAGTCGACGAGGTGGCAGGAGCCGTTCCCTATTGCCTTGTTCGTCTCAGTCAGGGTTTTTTAGTTGCAAAAGAAGTAGATGGAAAGTTAATTCCAAGTACATGACAATCTTTCGCAGAGCAAGTTTATGATTTCGTGCTGAACCCGCTTCGCAATAACGCCGCACCCATTCCTCCGACAGACGCAGAGCGAAATGACGCGTCGCAATAACGACACGCCGCTTCACGTGGCACAGACAGAAGCGACACGTGCTGGAGTCGTAGCAGCTGCCCGCGGCGGTGCCCTGCAGACGCTTCATTGGCGTTAACGGTGGCCGCGTTAATGAAGGCCACCTAACCCCGCTCTTCCAGCCGTCTTTAAAACCCGATGCAACGCAGCCCTTTTTCCTCACACCATCGCTCCTCCCTCCCTCTCCCTTTCCCTCGAAAACATAGGCCGCCATGGTGGGTAGCTGCGACGGATGTTGCGGTGAGCAACGCCACGAGCAGCTGGAGGAGCCCCGGCGTCGCAACGAGGAGGAAGAGATGGTCAAGGCGTTACAGCGAGGTATACGGTGCAAGGAGGCCGACAACGCGCCTCCCTATGTGCTCTCGCTGGAGACCGCTGTGGTGGACAAGGAGTACGAGGCGCATCGTAGTGGTCGAAGAAAGCCGATACCGAAGTTGCCCGCAACGGATGACGAGCACGACAGCGAGAACAACCACGACGACGATGGCGACCCCGAGCAGCCCGATCTATCTCTAAATTCGGCTGCATCTTGGGCAGCAGCATCGCTGTCACCGAAGAAAGGGGCGGCGCAAGCCGAAAAGGCTTCCCATCAAACCCCCGCCGCATATCACGGCGGTAAATCGAATGCCACGCGCCGGCGAAACCAGAAGCCTCAGCCGTCTCACCTGAGGTTACGGAAAGTTCCTCAAGGCTGGGGCGCTTGATCTGGAAGAACCGGGCACTTGATCTGGGAGAACCGGCGAGAAGCTAGATAGGCCCCCTTCTCTCTCCGTCTAGTCTAGGTTTAGTTTGTTAAATCTCGTTTAGATTCAAAATCGCAAGTTTGTTAAATCTCGTTTGAATGAATGTTTGTAGAGCCAAAGTTTGAATGAATGAAAAAAAAAACATTTGAGGTGCCTGCTTTGCAAGGTGACGTCGTGGGCGGCCTCTAAATGTTATCTGGACACATGTCCGGCACCCCCCAAAGGAGGCCCAATCGGGGGGTGCCGGACACCATAACTCTCTCGATTACAAGCAGCCTCATCCAGCTGCTTGAGACATTTACTTCCATACGAGATGAACCGAACATCTATCGAGTGCGGCATAAATTTATATCCGGGAAATGCAGTCACGCAGGCACAGTTGCTGCTTTTGTTTGCTTTTATTTTAGTTGCACAGAAAACGAGACGAACAATTTGCCGAATGCGACGTAAATATATGTTCACAAAGTGCAAGCAAGCAGGAATAGCTATTGCATTTAGCAAAAGTAAGTCGACAGTTTCGCTAACGGTTGCGTTTTTTGAGTATCAGCGACTAAGCACAATTAAAAGCTTCTTCTAGTGAGATCAATAGGGCGCATCTGATAAGTAAGACTATAAATAGAGAATATACATAAAGTTCGAAGGAGACACTAAATTACACGCAAACTACACACAAACAAAAGGCATAGCATAGAATAAAATACACATAAAATCCAGCTGTTCCCTTTTCCTTCGCTACGCGTGAGTTACCAATGAAACATAATGTAAACAACAAGACTTTTGGCCGACATTGAAAACACATAAAACTAACTAAACACATCCCTACGTGATATGGAGTATGTTATAGATAGACTACGAAGCGAACCGCGAGTTCTGCTGATTAACCGTGAAAGATCATTCTTCCGTCACTCTACAGCTCCATCCTTTGGGCTGAAACACCATATGCAAACAGAGCATCTTAGTATTTTCCTTAGTATGTCGAGTGTAGGGGAACAATATACAATACTTTGGGCCTTTTCTAATAAATTACCTAGTTGCTCCTGCTGAAACATCATCGTCATTGAACAGTAGTTGCTTTGTTGCGGTTGATTTATTACCTCTCCTGCACACAGTACGGAGCTTAGAACAAAATGTCTTGTTTTTAGATTTCACGGCGAGCTTCTGTTAAGATTCTATAAATATATGCTGTTTACCCTCTTTTGCTGGACGATTTAGATGCCGAAGCGTTATCCCGTTTCTTGCTCACCGATGAATTTTTTGTCTACACGGGGTATGAAAAAACGTAAGTGCATCGTATAGTATCTGCAATGAAAAGTTACGTAGTAATTTCGTACCATATCTCCCGTTTGGGCAGCTGGTTCATCTGGTGGTGTATGTTCCACGCCGCCCTCAAATGCTGCGTTTGAGACAATTGATGCTTGCATGTCGCGGCTGTCAGCCTCTAAGGTTGGTTTATCAAGAACGGCTACGCTAGGCATTTCCGTCGCCTCCTTATGCACCGTCGTTGCTGAAAATATTTCCTCAACTGTGCTTACTTGAAAGCAGAGATGGTCAGAGTCCAATGAGTTCTCAGTAAGGTCAGCAACAACGGCGTATCTTCTACCAATAGGCTCGAGAAGACAACGTGGAGTAACAATTGTTGGTGACAGCGGATTTGGCACCAACAGTACTTCATCTTGCTGAATCAAGGCAACACCAGCCTGTCCCAAGAAAGTAAAATGGCCAGTCGCCTGACCTGGCATTTCGCCGCCCACACAATCCACCGCTGCATATGTTACCTTGTACCTGCGCAAACGTAGATCATATCTACTGCAGACAACACGAAAGAAGATAACGTAACTTATTTAGCTGAATTGGAACAACTGTTTAACTACCTTGGCTGGCCGCTTGTAGATGAGCACCTAGGACATTTATGTTCTCCTCCTTCGGTCTGAAGCTTCTTCCAGCATGATTTACAAGAATAATACCACCAATTGTCTTTGGTGATCAAATCCGTCAGTTGAACTACCATCTTGAAACGATCGCCCTCCAAAATGTATACAAATTAGATAACCTTAACATTCTTATGGTGTCTTAAATATCGGAAAACACAGACTAACATACTTACAAGACGCTCGTATGGAAAATGCGAATTCAGTGTGTCAAGGGTTATCTTTGTTGCTTCTCCTTTTGGCTTTGATGACGCTTGATCCTCTATCTGGTGAGGCCGATCTTTCGTGCTACACAAAACACAGAAGTGCGCACGTATAAATACACTGCAATAATGTTTGTGATAAGCTATAATTCATGCTTCTTGATAATGTACGTGAGAACTCCGTCTGATCAGACTCACGTTTCATGTAGTTCGTCCATCTCTGGAATTGACGGGTTTATGTACCATTTGGTCACAGATGTGCTTTTGAAAGCAAGCAACCCTGCGGGCGATAGAAAAGGATATCCAGATAGTATCTAATTAAGGGAAAAACGGCAAGCAATGCTAAAATAGGGCATACCTGTGAACTGTGAGACCGTCATACCGACAAATAGAACTGTCATTGGCCGCAATTCCGATTGCGCTTTAATTTCCTCGGCTTCAAATGCCTCCGCGTGATTTCCCCACAGAGTAACCACTGCTCGTTCACTATTTAGTTACAGGTCATTAGAGAATAAGAGGCCATAATCTTGATGCACGCTAACATCGCAGTATATATAGACATATATGGAGTACCTTCCGTCCGTGACAAACACTTGGCGTCGCTGCTGCTGCGTGGAAAGCGAAGTACTCACTTCTGATACACCTATTATTAGACCTACAAAATCTGATGTATATGCAAATACTATACTTTAATTTGCAAACTGACTGTATGTTACTTGCTCCGAGAACAAGGAATGGACGGCACCTGATAGCAAAGTATTGTCGTTTATGCGTTTTGCAAGAAGCTTGAAAGGCCTAGCATTGTGTGCATAGAGAGGGAAACTTTCCGGTATGGCCAATATCTCTGTCATCTTGGTACGTTGGGTAAATCTTATCCTGTAGGGATGTTCTACAGACCGATAGCTCCTCTTAGCGTCAGATAGTAGAAATGCCTCAATAGTGTAAACGGCACCCTCCTTAAGCTTGTCTTTAAACTGATCTACCCTGTCGTTTGGTACACATCCTTCCATCGTACCTCCCTGTAACAATACATATAAGATTCATCTGAATAAGGCAACAGCTACATATACACGCTAGAACAGCGTAACAATTAGTGGACCTATAGCCGACAGTTCATACATTCATGTACGTGCTATACAGTTCTATATTAGGGTAATACATGGAGAAACATTGGTATAGTTGTTACCTGACGATCCACAGCCACAAAATCGACTTCATATAGGACTGTACCAGTTTGCTGATCCCTAAACTCCCATATACGCGCTAGTCGAACGAGAATCTTCCAGTGACGTGTCTGACGATTGACGTCTTTGAGGAGCATATGCTGCATCGTGACCTGTGAAAAAGAAACGCTCGAATTGTCAGAATCGGATATTTTTTCTATGATATTGTGCATGGCAAAGAAGTACAAAACCGAACGAAGAACACTGGCAAATCACATATTTAATATCTATCGTATGCCACAAAATGGTATCTTAATCAGCCAACAATAAAGTTAGCATGTTAACCTGGTGGAGATCTGCTAAAAGTATATGCAACTTATACATGAAATAGTGTAATAATGAGAATAGAGAAAATCTAATAACATGGGACCTTCGAAGTGGGAAAGCGCAGGAAGAATAAAGGTAGAAGAAGATAGAGGCTGAAGAATCTACGATGAGGAGGCTTTTAAAGGAGAACGTATGCATACCAGTTTTCTGCAAACGTGGCAGCCTGTATATGCATAATAACATGCATGCTCGCCATGTGGTTCGCGACGCATAATACAACAACACGTAGGCGCCGACTTCTTGTTTGCTGCCGTGTATCTGATTACAGATTTTGTCATTTGTACTGCATGCTTGTTTGGAATTATCGTTTTTTTACAAACGGAAGGATTATCGAGGACGTAAAGCTATTATATTATATGGGTTTCAATGCTCCGTCTATCCCCTTGCTGCCTGCAGATATATATATATAGACCTAGCATGTTCACTTCTGAATGTTATAGCACCGCTCCTGCCCTATTTTCTTTGCTCGCTCGTATCTCGTGTGTACCCTCTCTTTTTTCTCTCAAACTTATATCTCGTGTGTACCTTCTTTTTTTTATCGCTTTGTAATCTATCCTCCTTTGAGCAAGCAATGCCTTCCTGGAACGACGAAGAAACCAGTAGCGACGAGTCGCTTCACTATGAAGAAGAAGGTGAAGGCCCAGTAAATCGCCGTGTAAGCTTCCTCTCATATGTACTGCGTGGGCAATTACTCGCCATTATGGGCAGCAGTAGAGCCGAAATTAAAACTCAATTTGCAGGAAATACAGTTGCTCGTGAATGTGCTTAATATACTGTGCCATATGTTTCAGATTCCAATCACGTTGCGCGATTCCGAGTTTTGTGGCATCGAGGCTCGCGGAAACCAGAGATGCGATCATCAGGAACCTGTGGCCAGACACATTGCATTTCAAGGTCCCAACACCGGCAGAAGATTTCTTGGCTGTGCCAGAGAGGTACGCAAGCATGCATCAGTATTAAGCCAACGATCGAATTCAATTTACAGCATTATTTTGTACGCGTTACGTGATGATGGCATGGTTGATGCGATGCAGAGAGCTCAGATGTGTTCTACAGTTATCTGGCTTGATCCAGAATGGCCCGAGTACATGCAAAAATGTCTATGCAAACTCTGGGAAATGTATGAGATTGAGTGTACTGACAGAATAAAAGAGGGCTGCGAGCATGCTGAAAAATACTACATGCTGCTAAGAGAGAAAAGGGAAGCAGAAGAAACATCCAAGAAGCTATTGATGAACCTAAGCAAAATGGCTGAAGAAAGCAAAGATGGAGGACAAAGCGATAGGCAAGAAGCTATGATCTCTGGGCAACTTGTCAGTTTTCATAAGAAACTCAGAATGAAAGCGGAAAGGCAGAAAGAAATTCTCAAGGAGGAAAAAGCGAGGCTAGAGTAACACGTTGTCAGTCTGACAAACGATGCAGAAAATAACATCAGGAAGTTACGTCGGATAAAAGATATCGTAGACCCGTAATTTCCGTTAGTTATCAATGTTATAGCAGTGCTGTTCGAAGCATTGGACGGTTTATGTATTTCAAGTGCTACTTGTATCCCATACAATAAACCTCACATATATGCTCCTCTGTTAGTTCATGTGGGCATGGTCAATGTACTTTATATATATACTATGCGTCACCATATTTTTCACACATGCTGACCTTTTTTTCACGTGGCTAACACGTTGCCCTCGCACAAGGAGGAATCTGTAAATCTACACTTATGCATACATCTTCAAAAAAAAAAAAGTATGCACACATGATCTCTTTACAAATAGCTATCGCTAAGTTTTATTTCGAGTGAGATGTTTACACATACATGATATCTTTACACATGGCTATCACTGAGTTGTATTTCGAGTAAGATGTTACACGTTCGACTGCCCTATCCACAGAACAAAGGCAGAATGGCAGAAGGAAATTCTCAAGGAGGAAAAAGCATGATTAGAGTAACATGCACGTTGTCAATCTGACAAATATTGCAGAAGACGGCACCAGAAAATTAAGTTGAATAAAAGATATCATAGTTCCATCTATCTATTATATTATTAAAACAACAAACAATCAACGGTGTGGATTAGCTAGGCGTAATCAAATCAGAAACAACGGCCAAGATTTACTTTTCGTATCATCCGGCCGGCCGGTGTAGATTTCCATGCGGCGCGTATGGGGTGTCCATCTTCCCCACGTCTAATAGAGTCCCACTTCAAATCTCAAAAGGAAAATACCCGTGTACTTCAATATATGGTCCAGATTAATCAATCATATCTACAAACAAAAGAGCCTGAAGGTCACGGGGGCCTTTTGAACTGCGAACCCGCCGTCACGCCAATTTCAGGGGCAAGCTGCCTCCGATCGTCCATGGCATCTTCGACGGCTGTTACATAATCCGAACGTGGATGAATTCAAGTGCTCCAATACAGGTTCGTGGATTCCAACTTGCACAATCTGCTGCCGGCCGTGATGACGATCGATCAGATCAATCAATGTTTCCATACATGATGACGATCAGATCGATGCACGACATGGCGGCGGCGTCAGGGTTCTAGCCGTGAGACCGTGCTCACAGATGGCGTCGCTCAAGCACATGGATGGGCTGATCGATCCTTTTAGAGGGCGACGTTCAGGCAGGAGGTTACGTCGACGATCCACGTACATACAAGTCGTGACCAGGTTTCGACAGAGAGATGTCGTCGTGTATCCCATGAAGGGGTGTTGATCGATTGACGCCGACAGCCATGACAAGCTAAGAAGCAGCTGAGTCGCGTACAGATTATGGAAGTAATGCATAAGCACGGAGAGCAATGAGTTTGCTGGAAGAAGTCGCGCGGCCGGCCAGTGTGCCTTCCGATCTTGCCGACAAGCCGTTGGGCCTGCAGCATATGCATATGCACGGTAGATGTTGATTTCAAGGGAATCACGTGTTCAAGCAAAATAACAGATCCGTTCTGATTTAGAAAAATATTGAAGGTGGAGATTAAACAACATAGACGCAGCGTAAAGACTAAGAGCTAGCCCGCCGCTAAACAGGATCGATGCATATCCAGTCTGTACGAGACATGGATTCTCCGTGCAGTTTGTATGAGCCACGGTGATCCAACAGATATACCGTACCTTCCTGTCTTTCGAAGTTCTCTATCTTCTGAATTTTCTATTTAGAAGGATTAGAACATAGATCGGTCTCAACGATGAAGAAAAAGGACAAGCACAAGGTGATGGTTGATTTTGGCTTCCAGATTCTAGGCCGCCTGAACAGTCAAGTCAACCCATGCCGGTGCCGCCGCCGCAGCCACGCCCGGGCGATTCATGGTGCGCCTGGTCATGGAACGCACGAAGGAACGGCAAACTCGAGACATGAAACGCGGCAGCCACGCTGACCATCCTGATGTTTTGATCGAAGCCAGCCTAAACGGTCGAGTGAACCCAAGCCGGCACCGCCGCCGGCGCCACCGTTGCAGTAGCCACGCCCGGACGATCATGGTGCGTTGGTCAAGGAAGTCACGAACGGTCGGCAAACTCAAGACATGATACGCGGCAGCCACGGTGTCCATCCTGATGTTTTGATCGAACAAACGATCGGTGAACTCAAGACACGATACACGGCAGCCACGGTGACTTTTCGATCAAATGAGACGCCCCGGCATGAGACCAATGGATCATTGTAGGTACGATGAATACTACATCGAGTAGAGTGCATACTACTCCTGGACAGCCAAAGCCACGCTGACACATTCAACAATTAAAGGAAAGCTAATACCACCGTCAACTTCTGGTAATATCCCTGGCAAATCATCTTCATGTTTGTTTCATGTGTATCATGCGATCATTGGTATTTCTTTAGAAGACCAGATTTAGGATTATGTATGATGATTCCTTAAGGACCTCTTGGTTTATGTTTTTAGCAAATGAAATTAAGCATCAAGGTGATTATACAACTGTTTTGGTTGTCAGCTAAGAATCAGCAAGAGCTACGCAATGATCTTACACGGCAGCGATGGAGATGGCGACTAGCATCCCAGCGGCCCAGCGGATAAGCGTCAACATGCTCGAGCATTGGTTACTAGAGTCCAACATCGTTTTCTGCAGGCCAGGATGTGAAGATCAAATTTATCAATGTAGCCGGCGTTCATAACCGTGGTCATGTCCATGCTCAATATGGCAGCCAAAGACGTTGCCAGACTGATACTTTTAGCCGCCGTTCGTGCGGCAGATATGTCATGCTCTGCAATTCCAGATAGCTGCCGCTTGCACGTATTGATCATCTAGCTATCTACTCTAAAAATTGTAGTATGAGGAGAAGCAGGCAACAAAATCTAAAGCATATGGTTTTAGAACAGAACATATTGCCATTTGAAAGAATAGAAGACCCCAACTGCCAACTATTACTTTCACAATTTCAATGTACGTGACATGATTGTCTGAATCTCAATGCAACTGGATGTCTTCGGGCAACACTGAACATATTTTTATTTGAAGGAACAGTAGACACCTTCTGCCAACAATTATTTTCTTCAAGGTACATGACATAATTGTCTGATTCTCAATACATCCCTATAATAAGGCCGGTATTTCTTCCTAACTGAATGTCTGCATTTTAGTTCAACTCTGTAGGTTCTATTCAAGCTAATATTTTTTAACCGTGTATTCAAGCTAATATTGGATTCAGGCATAGTACTTAAACCTGGTACTGTAGTGTTATACATTTTTGAGTAATGTAAAAAATCTATATGTTGTTTCCTCAAAAATATAAAGCTGGTGATGTTTTACCTTCAAATTATTTCATGTTAATTCTAGAATTTCTGTCTTCATTTTCTTAAACAAGTATTTTTCTATTCCAGCTAAATGTAGGTGATAAAAAAGTCAAGCATGCCATTGTTTCCATTTTTTGCATTTATGCTTGATTGCTTTAGGACTATTGGAGGCCAACCTAGGTTTCCCTGCTAATGGCTGATGATGAAAACTGCGATGAAAAACAATTGACGCAATCGACATGTAATTTAAGAAGAGAGTGTTCCCAAATCAGAAACATACGTGCAAATACTCGGTCTTTAATGAGTCTTGATATCATAGGGCTTTGGGTGAGGAGTATTTAACTCTATTCACGTCTATTTCTGTTTTTTTGGTTTCCAAGTGTAGATAAATTTTGTAATGTAGATTATTTGGGTTTGTATATATAAAATGGATGTGTGCTCTCAATTTTTTTTATAGAACTTATGTACATGTTTTGGATTTTAGAAAAACTATCTCACATATCCTACGACTTATGTACATGTTTTTTGTATAGGCCAGTCCTGAGTTTGTGTAAGAGTTACAATTAGTAAAAATCAATGTTACCAGTTTACAAATATGAGAAATACATAGGGACAGTATACCATTACTGAGTGGAGTGCCAAGTATAAATGTATAGCCCTTTGTTCAAAATAAGTTTAGTATATAGAAATTTAGCGACGAAGCAATGTATTTCTTTACGAGTTGACAAAATTAGGGTTTATATAACAATGAAATGAAAGGTACCAACGCAAGTTTAGTAGCTGGATCTCAAAAAAGAAGAGTGGGAAATTAATCATGATTTTAAATTACCATGTTATCAGCGCTAAGAGGTATGATCTATTGTTTTTAATGGAAAAAGTTAGGCCCTTAACTATTTGACTACAAAATTTTATGGTAAAATTTCGTCCTCCAGGATTAGATGTTTTATGAAATACACAGTCGTGTTTTCAAATACCAAAAATTCTGATTTTTTTTTATTTGTAAACTTTTAGCAGTGAATCAAATTAATACACTAATAAAGTATGTTGATGTCAATTTTTTGTTACATAATTGTAACTAAAACCACTTAAATAGTTGTATAATTACACATCTAGCCGCGCAAATGCGCGGGCCACCTAGTTAGTTAGCTATGAATGTTGCACTACTGTTGGCCCCATGTAATAAACTTCGAATATATGCTTACACAGCTAGCACGGTGCTTTCGCATAAAGAATCACATGAATCAACAATAGTGTATCGCTCATGCATACACATTTTCTTCCCACATGGCTATCACTCGGTTTTCTTTCGAGTGAGGCATTCCTTGCTCAACCGTTATGAACATATTCTCGCTATCGCCGAGTCTTGTGCTGTTTGTATCCCATGTAATAAACTTCGAATATATGCTTGCACGGCTAGCATGGTGCTTTCACATAAAGAATCACGTGAATTAGTAACAGTGTATCGCTCATGCATACATATTTTCTTTCCACATGGCTACCACTCGATGTTCTTTCGAGTGAGGCATTCCTTGCTCGACCGTTATGAGCCTATTCTTGTTATCGCCGAGCCCTATTAGTTTGGTGCACCCTAATTTTCCATGGTTAAATACAGACCATAAATTTATCTTTGTTACTTCAAGGTAAGCATAAAACCCACAAGTGATTTATACATTCCCGATCCGTACATCACTTATTACAGAGATATCTAGCAAAGAACATATCGCGTGCGCAATCTTCGACACTTCTCCTTGGTTTGCTAAATGTGACGGAAGTAGGTTTGCGATTACTTTCGCTGGTATACACCGAAAATCTCTGCACCAGGCCGAACAGCGATAGGCACCAATCCAGTTCCCCTGAGAAGAACACGGATCTACAATTTTCTGTACCTCCGTATGGTGCTCCCATATAAGAGCGAACTGACCTACAATATGTTCTATAATTGGAGGAGTACATAGATAGCAATGTAAACCAATAAGCGTTAGATCAGCCAAACAGTCGAGGGAGGTGACGCGAGATCCATAGGCAGGCGTCCATTGTTCAAGTGTCACTTCTCCCATTATAACAGAATCTTTGAATTCTGCTGATTCAATTTTAAGCAGATCTATATCTTCCCTTTCGTTGTCCATAGAAAGCAAATACTGGTTCATGTCGACTGCTTTGAGGCGAATTCGTAGGTGGCTGGCATTCTGCACATCCCTATACATATTTGCCAATTTGGTATAATAAGGACCTTTGTGAACTGTTAGCAGCACCGCTGATCTAAGCTCCCGCATTAACTTTCCACTGAACAGCCGTGAAGAAATGTAGACTTGAGCCTCTTGAACAGAACAACCCTCCAATGGTTTACATATCTCGTAAGGATAATTTGATGTCACGCCCGGCATATACTCGAACTTTTCTATAAATAAGTCATACGTCAGCGTCCTTAAATAGGCGTTTTTCTCGGTCTCTATATTCCAAAAATCAGCTGGGGTAGTAACGCGGATCGTACACGGTATGGAAGAGCTGTATCTTGAACGTGCCGTACAGGTGAACACTGACAAATCATCCATCTCCTTTGTATTAAAATCCATCCAGTCAAGAACACAAAAGGAAGCTAAAATTTGTTCCACTATACGGCCACTCCGCATATGCAATGGCAGCTAGCTTCTTTATTTTGATGACAATACGCTGATCCATAGTGAGATGTTTATTGTACATAGGGGTATTATCTGGAAAAAAACCTGTATCGGCATCCGTTAATATGAAGAAACGTATTCTCGATTGCGAACCGCCGAGCTGACTCCCCTTCCGCATGATCTAAAAACGACACCACGATTGAGTTTAGTGATGACCGGTGGATAACAAAACTGGACTGCACGTTAAACTTCTGTTCCAGGGCTTTCAAGATGCTTTTCTCCGGTATCCGCTGAAAAGATGCCACAGGCTCGATTGTATAAGTAAAATGCAAAGGATAACATAGTCTAGCTTCTTGTTGGACATCTCCAAGGAAAACTGTTATCTCCATCAAATGAAATGTCTGCGAACAATTAAATGGCTCAGAATTGGAATAAGAGCAAATTGCAAGTAAAAGCAATCAACGAAATTGCAGAAATAGTATACTAACCAAACAAATAATCGCCCGAGCGCGTCGTAAGAAAATACTTCCACACAAGATACAGAATTTGAATTAGAATAGCAGAGTAGGAGCAAAGGAAAACCTGAGTGGTAGGACACATATATAAACAGAAACAATAAGTAGCCAATGGATCTGTCTAGTATACTGAAATGCCGTGGATATAGCACGTACCATGGAGGATTGCACATAGCTAGGAAACACGTGTTGACACTGCCGTGCACCTCACTAACGCTCAAACGGTCACCCGTGCACACTCTCTGTGGCAGTCGTCTTTATCTCTTCAGTCCGTGCCAGCCGAGGATAAAGTAGCTAATCATAAAAATCAAATCAATCTCATGGAAGAAGCAAACAATCCAGAAGAAGACAGAGTCGCCGCTTATGGGCTCACAAGAGAATGAACAGGCGAACAAATATCACCTCTCATAAACTCGACGTAAAAAGTACAGATAAACTTTAAAAAGAATAGAGTCTGTATCTGTATCAACAAACATACCATTTAATAGATGCATTATTTTGTAGCCAATTTCTCCTTCACGGCGTTTAAAACTTCCTCACCCCAAGGCTCTTAGATCAGGTACCATGAGACAACTTAGACGGTCAACAGCTGCGTGTCCCTGTAACTACGCGTGTCGTTGCTTCGTAAGAAGCTCATCGAATGAATCAAACGTCCTTATCTTCTGCATCGACGCCAGGCCTATAAATACCTCGCGAGTCAACCATTCTTATCCCTGTGGCCTGCATCAGGTCTGTGTACACATATGCTCTATCTTATGAGCTAGCCATTCTCATCCTTGCCATCGGTGCCAGAAGTGTGCGTATACTGCAGGAGTCATCTGCTTATGCCTGCAAATACTCCACGAGTCACCTCCTTATCCCTGCAAATACTCCACGAGTCATCTTCTTATCCCTGCAAACCGCACCAGGCCTATATGCAGCACGAATCAGCTGATCTCACCTAAAGAGAAAATCTTGTCCACCAGTAAGTTACCTAGTACGGTCATTTTGCGAGCGTAAATGGCGAACAACTGGCAGCGCTGGATAGACATGCCAAGTTTTCGAAGGAAAAGGTCGACGATCTTGTACCTCCGGAACACGATATCGTTCAGTTTTGGTTGAAGGAAGGTAACGCAGATTTAGAAGAAACTGTCCGTGATTTCCTGTCGTATTACTTTGATTTCAAAAGCTTCTATTATGTGAAAAAAGGCCGCAATGGTGTTTCTGTTTTTGCCACACTACGGTTTGAAGACCATGTATCTGAATTCCATGGTAACATCTTTGCATTGGAAGAAGGCATGTTGTATGCTGCGAAAGTCCACCAGTCGCGGATGGACGACATAGATCTTCCAGAAGATAACATGCCAGATATAGAGTTCAAACTTGTCTAGTTTCTGTAATCATGTAATTGCCCGTATGTATAGAAATAAAGGAACTTAATAAAGTAGCGTTGATAAATCAGATAGATCCGTTTCCGCAATACCATGACATGGAAACCATGCCCTCGAGTTCTGCAGGAAAATCTATATATTAAAAGAAGGCACGCCGCACACTGCAAAATTCTATCAACCACAGGTGAATGACAAAGATTCACCGTATGCGACATGCCGGACATAGAGTTTATGTTTGCTTAAATTTTAGCCATGCAATAGCCGGCATATGTATAAACAGGAGAACTTAATAAAGTAGCGTATGCAAGATAAGTAGTCCATATTGGTGCTAAGTGGCACATGCACGTGGTGGCAAAACAGAACACATACACATGGGAAAATCTAGGCGAACACGCCCTCAACTCTGATTCCTGCCGTCTGCGCCAGAAGAGTGCAAACGAACCGCCTAGGAGAGCAGAGCAACGAGCTGCATACGCCACAATGGGTTAAGGTCACCGCTTACGGACGATCCATAAATAGAACAGAAACGCCAAATAACAAGGAGAAGATAAGACTGAAAGAGCAGAGCAATGAACTGCACACAACACAATGGGACAAAGCCATTGCTTATAGACGTCCCATTAATAGGAGCGCCGAACAATAGAAAGAGGATAAGTTTGGATCGACAACCATATCCTTCAGAGTTCTTACCTATGGAGAAAAATCATACAGACACAACCCATAAGGAAGAAGAAGCAAACGAAGATCAAAAGGTAAGCAGAGTTAGGTGTGCTCATTCACGTAGGTGACCTGATACATCGGCTAGCTAGGTTCCACTCCCACCACCCCTCCGGCGGCCATCTCGGCCGCCGCCACCACCATGCCTTCCCCTGCTACTCCGTCGCCAGCTGGCTCCTCGCCTGCTCGTCCTGGAGACCGGGCCGAGCGTGTTTGCTTCTCTGCAGACAGCTCCGATCCGGATTCCACCCCCCATCCCGCACCTAGAGGTAGGAATCTCGACCTGTCCTTCGCTGAGGTAGTGCGTGATGGCGCTGCTCCGGTTTCTCGCCCGGTCGCCCGGCCGCCCCAGCCCCCTGAGCTGTCTCCGGTTTCTCGCCCGGCCGCCCGGCCGCCCCAGACCTCCGAGCTGTCTTTTCAGGCTGCTGAGCGTGACGGGGCGGACGGAGAGTGGACTCAGGTGATGGGAAAGAAAGCTCGCCGGATTTCCCGGCGCCTTGGCATGGGCAGATTCTTGCGTGCGCCGGCCGCTACTGGCATCCCGCTGCAGTTAATGGACCTCAACGGCCTTTGCTACCGTTGCCTTTCCCATCGCCACCGTGTTGCCTGCTGCACAGCCCCGGTTCGTTGCCTCCACTGCTTCCAAGCTGGGCACATCGCTCGTAAATGCCGAGCCAGCACTCTCCCTCAGTGCGCCATCCTCTCCACTGACAAGATTCGCACCATCCTCCCCCGCTCCGTTCCACCCCCAAGCTCCCGTTCGCCGCTTCTAAAAGACAAGCCTCACTCAAGAGCTCCAGTGCATTCCAGGCTCAACTTCACCGCCGAAAGCTCGACTACCTCCGCCCAGCCACCTCCGCCTCGCCGTGCGCCGGTTTCCACACGCCTCACTTGCCCTGCTCCTGCGGCTCCTCGCCCTACATCCCCGCCACCCCCTCCTCCGCAGCCACCCCAAGACTTGGCCGCCATGTACGCAGCCGGGATCGATACCTCTTCTCTCCCCATGGCTCACCCCACGGCCCCTGGTGGCGCCCTGCGCAGGGCTGAGACGGGCTACTGCTCCATCGTCCTCGACCACGACATCATCCATGACGAGATGCATCTGGGCGAGGCCGCGGTCACTGTGATCGTGGTCGGAAACCAAGGGGAGTTCAAGCCGGACAAGATCAAGAGCGTCCTGCTCGCGGCGGCAGCGGCGCTGCCACCGCCACCTAGGGTTTCGGCAAGGCCAACCCTTCGAAGGGCAAGATCGTTGCCGCTCATCAACCTCTGCGACTCCTCTCCACCGTCCGATGAAGCTGCTGCAGTGGGCCTCCCTGAGTCAGCGCCCGCTGTGGAGGCCTCCCTGCCCGTGGATCCGTCAAGCCCCGTGACGGCTGCGCCTTCTGATGCTTTGATCGACGTGTTTTCCTCTTATGCACTGCAGGACAGCGCCATGAAAGGTTTGCTTGGTTCGAGCGACGCTGCTTTTCCTGTTCAGGAGGAGCACGGGCCGGGCTCGGGTGTCGCAGCCGAGGCAGTCCAGATGGCCAACGGAGAACAGTCAACTGACCCCCCCGCGCCGGATGGGCCTCTCGCTGCACCTGCCGCCCAGCCAGATGGCCTGCTGCATGATATTACTGGGCCGCTGCCGACCGAAGACGCTGGGCCTGGGGCGCTGCTGAGGCCCATCAGCCCACCTCGGGGCCCAGCAGACCAGCTCCAGCTCTTCCTCTCTCAAGTGGGGAACAGGTCACGCCCGGCCTGGTCAGAGCGCCGCCGTTGCTCCCTCTCGGCGCTCCAATCCGTGGCCGTCGCCGCCAGCCACCACCTCCTGCTAGCCGCGCCAGCCCCCGCATCGCTGCCAAGAAGGCGGCCGGGAATGGGGGCACTGTCCTGAGCCAGGCGCAGCGCCTGGTTCGTCACCGCATGGGCCTGCCCGCCGATGAGGCCGAAGACGCAGACCACCTGCAGAAGCAGTACGAGGGCACATTCAGGGTCAGGCCACTCTCGCCGGAGCACATCAGGGCGTTCAAGGACCTCGCAACCACCGCCTCTCTCCGCTCCGGGACATGCCAGAGGACCGAAGCCGCTGCTTAGTCAGTTGGCTGCTTGGGTACTGCTGTTTATTGTCGTCTTAGTTTCCCTTATGGATCGCACCAAAATTCTAGTATGGAATGTTAGGGGTTTGAATTCACCAGCTCGCCAGTCTGTGATTTGTACCTTTGTTAGAGATCATCTTATCTCCATAGTCTGTTTCCAAGAATCCAAAGTAGAATCTGTCACTTCCCAGCTTGTTGTCGATTGTTGTGGCCCAAAGTTCAGAAGTTTTATTGCTGTTCCTTCTGTCGGTGCCAGTGGTGGTCTTGTCATTGCTTGGGATGATGAGAAATTCGACCTCACCCAGCTTGCCTCCTCTAGAAGTTTTATTCTGGCTGCCTGCACTTGTAAAGTTTCTGGGAAAAGTTGGCTGCTTGCAAATGTATATGGACCTCAAGGTATGCAGGAGAAGATTTCCTTTCTCTCTGATCTGAAGATGGCCGTTTCTGCATTGCATTCTCCCCTGATGATTGCTGGAGATTTCAATCTGATTGCAGAAGCAAGTGATAAGAACAACAGCAATCTGAATAGAGGTCTGATGGCAGCTTTTAGACAGTTCATGAATGAGATTGAACTCAAAGACTTGTATTTGCATGGACGTCGGTACACCTGGTCCAACGAACAGTTGAACGCCACCATGAGCAGGCTTGATCGTGTCCTTTACAATCAAGAGTGGCATGACCTGTTCCCTCGAGCTCTGCTGCAAGCTATTTCATCGGCAGCGTCTGATCACTGCCCTCTCGTGCTCTCCTTTGATGCTGATTTCAAGCCACAACGTCGGTTCAGGTTTGAAACTTTTTGGGCTCGCACCCCAGGCTTCGTTGAGGAGATCCAGGCTGCTTGGGCCTCGGCTCCAAGTCACCAAAATGCCTTTGTAAGCCTCCACCTAAAACTGCAGCACACTGCTCGACACCTTCAGTCTTGGAATTCTAGGCTGATCAGTGACAACAGATTAAGATTTGCGATTGTTAACGAGCTCATTTTCAGACTGGACCAAGCCAGCGACTGCCGTCAGCTATCTCCTGATGAACTCCAATTCAGAAAATTCCTCAAAATGCAGTGTTTGGGTCTGGCTGCGATTGATAGATGTAGATGGCGACAGCGTTCCCGCTTCTTGTGGCTGAAGGAGGGGGACTGTAACTCAAAATTCTTCCACATGAAAGCATCAGCAAGGAGGCGAAAGAATTTCATTCCAACCCTTGACCTGGACGGCGTCCAACTAGCTGATCAACAAGACAAGACACAAGCTATCCGGGATCACTTCAACAACTTGCTAGGCACCTACCACCCTCGCTCCCAATGCCTCAACCTAAACAGCCTACACTTCCCAACGGTTTCTCTTGTTGAGCTGGATACACCGATTGATGCTGACGAAGTGAAAGCAGCAATTCTCGATCTGCATAGCGAAAAGGCGCCAGGGCCTGACGGTTTCACTGGGCTATTCTACAGAATTGCCTGGGACACGATTAAAGAAGACGTGTTGAAAGCTATTCAGCTTCTCGAGCTACCGGGTCAACAAGGTCTGCACCTGCTAAATAATGCACTGTTAGTCCTAATCCCTAAAGTCCAAGGTGCTTCCAAACCTTCTGATTTTCGCCCAATAAGTCTTGTCCACAGTTTTGCTAAAATTTTCACAAAAATCCTAGCTCGCCGACTGCAAGTTTTCATGCCAGCATTGGTGGCCCCTTGTCAGAACGCTTTCATTAAAGGGAGAACCATACACGACAACTTTGCATATGTACAAGGCACCATCAAAGCCCTCAAACAGAAGAAGATCCCTGCAATGATGCTCAAGTTAGACATTTCAAAAGCTTTTGACTCGGTTTCTTGGGAATTCCTCCTCAAGCTTCTTCGGCACAGGGGTTTTAGCAACAAGTGGATCATGTGGATCACCTCTCTCCTTGCAACTAGTTCCACTAAGATTATTGTCAACACTGACCTCTCTGAGCCAATCTTCCACCGGCGTGGCCTTCGCCAAGGCGACCCTTTGTCACCTCTGCTTTTTGTGATAGTGATGGACTGTCTGAGTAAACTATTTGAGAGGGCAGAGAGCGATTTGCTGCTGAAGCCTATTGGAAACCACATAATGCGTTTCAGATCTTCTATTTATGCTGATGATGTCATGCTGTTCATCAGACCAGACCTTCAAGACCTAAACGCCACTGTTCAGATCCTTAACTTGTTTGGAAAAGCAACAGGACTGTGCACGAACTTGGCAAAGAGCAACATATTCACAATCTGCTGTCGGCCAGAGGACCTTGCAATTCCTGATGATCAAGTTTGCTGCCCCTTTGCTTCATTTCCTTGCACCTACCTCGGCTTACCTCTTTCTGATAAGAGATTGAAGCGTGTGGATTTTCAAAGAATTATTGATAAATTTATGAAGTGTCTTGCTTGTTGGAAAGCCAAGTGGATCTCCATGGCAGGGCGCCTCACTCTTGTCACTGCTGTCCTCTCAGCTTTGCCAGCATATCAGCTCATTGCTATCTTCCATCCAAAATGGCTTATCAAGCAACTGGACAAGCTTCGCAGATCTTTCCTCTGGGCAGCCTCTGAAACCGCACCTGGTGGCCGCTGCCTCGTCAACTGGACTTCTGTTTGCATGCCTAAGGATATCGGAGGCCTTGGTATCCCCAATTTAGCTATGCAAAGTCAGGCTCTCCGGCTGCGGTGGCTGTGGCAACTTGCAACTGACTCATCCAAGCCTTGGCATGGTCTACCTCTCCCTGTAGATGACACAACTCAGAATATCTTCAGAGTTTCAACAAAGATCACCATTCATAGTGGCAACTCCAGTTTTTGGCACAGCAATTGGCTGTTTTCGGACACCCTCGCCCTCCGATTCCCTAGATTGTTCAAGCATTCAAGACAAAGAAAGATTTCTGTCCGAAATGCTCTTACTGCTCGTGGTTGGATCGCTCAGATAAAACCACAACCTTCGCAGCAGGTTCTGATGGAGTATGTTGAGATGTGGGGCTTGCTTGAACACTTGGGGCAGTTCGTTTTCGATGATCAGCCTGACAAAATCATCTGGAAGTGGACAAATGATGGGATTTATACACCTGCTTCAGCCTACAATTTTCTCTTTCAGAGCCGCATTCCAAACAAACACCTTGCTGATATATGGGAGGTCAAGGCAACTCCTAAGTGCAAGCTGCACGCGTGGATCATTCTCCGAAACCGTGCACTAACAGCTGATAACCTTGCTAAAAGAGGTTGGCCTCATGATGCCCGGTGCAAGCTTTGCAACTCTGTCCAAGAAACGGCAGCTCATCTTTTTGCAGCCTGTAGCTACAGTCAAGCTGTATGGAACCAGATCATCTCCCGATCAACCCTCCCTGTCATTTTCTCTCCACCGATGCAGGATGCAAGCCTTCTCGAGTGGTGGAACTCCTCCCTCCTAAACCTGCCGCTTCAGATTAAGTTAAGATGGCAGACTCTTACCCTCATCACCTGGTGGTACATTTGGAAGGAAAGAAACAACCGTATATTCAACAACAAAGCAAGAGTTTCTTCGGCCCTTGTTGACAAGATCCTTGCTGAAATTAGTGATTGGAGAACTGCAGGAATTCTTACTTGGTCGTTAACAGGTAGCGAGTAATTGGCCGCTCCTGTTTTGTGCTATGCCTGGCAAAGCTGGCATAGCCTCCTCTTTTTGCTTTGTAGATAGATAGCTTACTCTGTGTATTTTCATAGCTTTACAACTTCTGTAATATGGCCTTACCCTCCTTGTACTCTTGCCGGTATTTACCCCGGTTCCTCTCTTTTAAAATCGAAGCAGTGCTCGCTGTTTCCGTCAAAAAAAAAAGATCAAAAGGTACAAACAGGCAACCCATTTACATTCAGCCCTTTATTATCCGTTCTTATGCATATACTAACTTCATTCAAATGCTAGATATTAGCGAGTCGGGCAAAGAAAGCCGAAGAAGAATGTCATTTACTCCGCCAGACTCTCGTGATCTCCGAAATGAGAAGAATAGCAGCGGAAAAAAGGGCGGCAGAAGGAGAAGCAAGAGAGGATAAGCTGGAGAAGATGATAGAACAATATCTCAAGTGTCTTGAAAAGATGTAATCGTGGCAACGTACGTGAACAAAGCATACTTTCCATTTTATGTTGTTCCACGTATGTGAAATAGATAAAACAACAGCCCAGAGAAAGAATACCGTTTATTTCTCCAGCCCCGTGTAGTCACAGCCGAAGAAAAAGCGGCAGAAAGGGAAGCAAGAAAGGATAAGCCGAAGAACACGACGACGCAGTACGTTGTTTAGAGCACTATAATAGTACAGTCGATGTACGTGAACTAATTACATTTTCCACTTTATGTATGCCCACGTGTGGCGAATAATAAAAAAACAGTTCAGAGAAAGAATAACGTTTATTTCGCCAGCGCCGTGTAACCTTAGCCGAAGAAAAAGCGGCAGAAGGAGAAGCAAAAGAGGATAAGCTGGAGGAAGTGACATAGTACAGTTGGTTCGCACGCAATGACGAAGCACGCCATCTGAAGCACTACGATAGTACAGTCAATGTGCAAAAGACGACAAAATAAACTCATCCGAAGCACCGTCCAATGGCTTGATCACTAAATAATAGTAATAGGAAACATCAATGTCCTTTAGACAAACACTTATATGCGACCACTAAGTGGTAGTAAAAGAAAACATCAATGTCCCTTAAACAAACACTCATATGCTTGGAAGCCAACTATCATGGTAGTAAAAGAAAATATCAATGTCCCTTAAACAAACACTCATATGCTTGGAAGCCAACTATCATCCTGAAAGACAAATTAAAATCACTATCAGTAAAGCCAATATAGTAAGCTGATCAACACTTAATGGGACATACACGGTAACAGGTAAGTCAAATTGGAACAGAAAACGATACCTTGAAGCACATCGATAACCTCACTATACACCACATTACGTGTATGCGATGTTGCTTGTCCATTATCATCCTCAATTAGAAGCTTCAGACCATCCCTCGATGTGACTCTTGAAACAGCGACATAGAGCTGTCCATGGGAAAACACTGGTTCACGTAAATAAATACCAACTCTATCCAATGTTTGGCCCTGGCTCTTGTTTATCGTCATTGCATAGCAAAGTCGAATAGGATATTGCCGTCTCTGTAAACGGCCACTTCGTTGTAGGAGCATTCAGTACAATCCGAGGAATGCAAACGAGTTCTCCAGCATGACTTCCCGTGATTATTCTTGCTTCTAGAACCCATTCACCAAGTCTCGTAACAATAAGTCTCGTACCATTGCACAATCCAATAGACTGATTGATATTCCGCAATAGCATAATAGGCACCCCTACTTTCAACTGGATACGATGGCAAGGAAAATTGCTTAGTACAATCGAATGCAAAAACTCAGGCGTATAAAGCAAATCGGCATCACCTACGTGGTCCATAGTCTTGCATATGCTGTCAGAACTGCTATATTCAACAGTATCCCCGGGAACTCTGGAAAGAACAGCCTCGTTAATATCATCAGCTACACTGTTCTTTGGACAAACTATTGCCCGTTTAGCAAGGTACGCGCCGTCTTCAAATCTGGCAACAAAGTCATCGTACACATAGTTAATCACGGTAGACATATTATCAGACTCTGGCAAGAATAATAAATCAGGAGGAATCGTTATCCATGAAGGTGTCGACTCACCATCTTTAGCAACAGCCGGTATAGCAGCATCACCAACTGACAAAACCCAGTCAGCAAACTCCTTCAACTGTAACCTTCCCCAGGATGTAAGCTGTGGATTGGTAAGACGCATGTTCACATGCAAATGTCTGACCTGAATATGCCGCCACAAGGGAGACTTGACAAGCGAAGAATTAATGATATCTATACGGCTGCCCCCCTCAACAACAAGCAATACTTGTCTAAAATCACCGCCAAACACAACTGTCTTCCCACCAAAAGGAAGCCCACTTCGAGTACTATCATTAACAGACATAATATCTCGCATACTCCTGTCCAGAGCTTCAAAACACCTCCTGCTTGTCATAGGTGCTTCGTCCCATAAAACTAACGTAGTCTTCTGTATCAACTCAGCTAAATTAGTTCCACGTGATATATTACATATACTGCTCTCATCAATCTCAATAGGAATTCTAAACCGTGAGTGCCCTGTACGACCACAAGGCAACAACAACGCAGCAACCCCAGATGACACTACAAGAAATATGCTATAACGTGACCTTTTGTAGTGACCCCCAAAATATTGGTCATAGATCTATGACCATTTTGAACCAGTTGGTCACACGCTGGTTTTGAGGGTGTAAACAACACAAATTTATGACCAATTTGTGACCAAATGACTTTTTTTCCTAAAATGAATTGGTCATAAGTGATATGTCTCCAACGTATCTATAATTTCTGATGTTCCATGCTTATATTATACCAATTGCTACATGTTTTATATACACTTTATATCATTTTTATGCATTTTCCGAGACTAACCTATTAACAAGATGCCGAAGTGCCAGTTCATATTTTCTGCTACTTTTGGTTCCAGAAAATTACTTCTGCGAATATTCTCGGAATTGCACGAAACAAAAGGCCAAGTCCCTATTTTTCCAGCACCGTCACGGAGTCCGAAGGAGAGACGAAGAGGAGCCACGAGGTGGCCACCTCACCTGGCAGCGCGGCCCCGCCCCTGGCCGCGCCAGCCTATGAGGTGGGCCCCTCGGGACTCCACCGACGCTGCCCCTTCGCCTATAAGTTCCCCCCGACGCGAAAAGCCTAAGAAATTCTGTCATATTCCACGAAGAGTTCCGCAGCGCCGCCGCCATCGACGACAAGTTTTGGGGGACAGAAGTCTCTGTTCCGGCACGCCGTCGGGACGGGGAAGTGCCCCCGGAGCCATCTCCATCGACTCCATCGCCATCTCCAGCGCCGCCACCGCCGCGCCGTTGCTGCAGCGGGCCGCCGTCTCCACTCCGGGCTGCACCTCTTCATCAACCTCTCCATCAAGCGTGCTCACCATGACCATGTGTGAGTAGTCTCCCCCGAGGCTGAGGGCTCTACCGGTAGCTATGTGGTTTATCTCTCTCTCCCATGGTGTGATCTTTATGTGATCATGAGTATTGCTAGTATCGCTGAATTCATATGTAATGTTTATGCTACTCAAGTGATTGTATCTAGTTCCCGGAGTCATTGTGACAACACGGTATCAAGGTGACAGTGTGGGTACTTGTGTGTGACTCTATGAATAATTTAGATATTTATCATGGTTTGTTCATGGGAATTGTGGTGTTTGTTTACTCAGACTTTGAGGAGTGTTTTTGTAGCCCTACACATAGTACTCTTGTGTTATCAAGAAGGAGAATAATCTCGAGTATCATTTACTTGCGTTCAGTTGTGCTAACATGTTGAGAGATACCACTAGTGAAATTATGATCCCTAGGCCTTGTTTCTAAGCATTGAAACACCGTTTACAACAAGTTCTGCTACATGTTTGTTTGCTGCCATTTTTATTCCAGATTGCAATTACCACTTATAATCATCCATATTACTTGTATTTCACTATCTCTTCGCCGAACTAGTGCACCTATACATCTGACAAGTGTATTGGGTGTGTTGGGGACACAAGAGACTTCTTGTATCTTAATTGCAGGGTTGCTTGAGAGGGATATCTTTGACCTCTACCTCACTGAGTTCGATAAACCTTGGGTGATTCACTTAAGGGAAACTTACTGCTGTTCTACAAACATCTGCTCTTGGAGGCCCAACACTGTCTACAAGAATAGAAGCGTGCGTAGACATCAAGCTATTTTCGGCGCCGTTGCCGGGGAGGTAAGTGTTGGAAGGTATCTCCTTTAGATTCTGCAATTATATCTTTTTGTTTCTTGTTTTTATTTTCACTAGTTAGGCTTAATGGAAAACAACAACAAAAAATAGAGATCTTTATGAACTTTATATTGAATTAGGACATGATGCTTTTGAAGAGAAAATTAAAAAACCTATGGAGGCTTGTTTGCATGATGGTAGCAATGGTATTACTATAAATTCTTTGAACACCATTATTGCTAATGCTATGGAAAAGTCTAAGCTTGGGGAAGCTGGTTTTGATGAATAATATTTTAGTCCCCCAGGTTTGAGGAGAAATTTATGTTGATTATGATATGCCTCCTATATATGATGTTACAATGAAATATGATATTTTCAGTCCATCTACTATTGAGGATAAAATTCATTATGATTATTCTATGCCTCCAATTTATGATGATTATGGATGTGATAGTTTTACTCCCACTATTACTAATGAAATTATTATGCTTATGTGGAGAGTAATGATACTTTTATGCATGTGGATCATGATAAGAATATTTATGTGATAGCTATATTGTTGAGTTTATTCATGATGCCACTGAAAATTATTTTGAGAGAGGAAAGTATGGTTATAGAAATCTTCATGTTACTAAATTTCTTCTCTTTATGATGAAGTTTTGAGCTTTCTCTTGATTTGCTTTTATTTGCTGGGTACTTTAAGACCTACTGGTCCTTATGAGAGAGGGAGACACGATTTCATATATCACAATAATATTAAGTCTTCCTCTTTATGTTGAAATTTTTGAAGTTACACTTGTTTTGCATTTCTATGCTAGTCACTTTGTTCTTCATTGACTTGTTTTCTTACAAGACTCCTATGCATAGAAAGAGTGTTAGATTTAAACATGTTTTATATATGCTTCTTGATGCTCTCTTTTATGTTTCAACTCTCATCTTTATGTGAGCATCATAAAAATCACTATGCCTAGCTAAAAGGCTTTAAAGAAAAGCGCTTATGGGAGACAACCCATGTTTTATTTTCTGTTATTTTGCTTTTCTTTTTTTTGAGTCAAGGAGCTTGTTACTTCTGTAAAACTCCTTTGTATCTTTATTTTATTGCATTGTTGTGCCAAGTAAAGTCTTTATTGAAAGTTGATGCTAGATTTGGATTTCTGCGCAGAGACAGATTTTTAGCTGTCACGATTTGAGCTTTTCTCCCTGCAGAAAATTCGAAAAATTCTGAAAAAATCACGCATCTTCCTCAGATATGTACGCAACTTTCATTAAATTGGACTGTTCCATCTGAGCAACTTAAGTGCCTCGAAAAAATTCGTCTTCCAGACTGTTCTGTTTTTGACAGATTCTGCCTTTTGTTTTGCATTCGCTCTTTTACTATGTTTGAGTGGATTTCTTTGCTCCACAAAGCATCAGTGGCTGTAGCTAATGTCCAGAGCTTTAATAATGTGTCATCACAGAATATGAGAATTTTTGATTATGCACTAACCCTCTAATGAGAACTATTTCGAGTTTGGTGTGAAGGAAGTTTTCAAGGATCAAGAGAGAAGGATGATATTATGTGATCAAGAAGAGTGAAAAGCCTAAGCTTGGGGATGCCCCCGTGGTTCATCCCTGCATATTCAAGAAGACTCAAGCGTCTAAGCTTGGGGATGCCCAAGGCATCCCCTTCTTCATCAACAACTTATCAGGTCATCTCTAGTGAAACTATATTTTAATTCTTTCACATCTTATGCTTTACTTGGAGCGTCTGTGTGCTTTTATTTTTGTTTGTTTGTTTTTGAATAAATTCGGATCCTAGCAATCCTTGTGTGGGAGAGAGACACGCTCCGCTTTTTCATGTGAATACTCATGTTCTTCACTTATATTTGTTGAGTATTCTTAACTAGCTACTGCAGTGCTTTTAGCTCCTGTTTTTCATGCATCTCTTCGAGCTGTTAGCACTTGTTTATAAACTCTCTTGCTGCATTATATATCATTTGGAGAGTTTATGTTTAAATAAATTGATTGGTGTTTGTTTGGAAAAAGAAAATGCTACATGTGGTAGTTGGTATTGGAAAAGACATATGCATTCTTGTGCTACTAGTACATGTACTAGTTGTTGTTTTGTCTTGTTTCGATTTGACACTTTTCAATTGTTTTGAGCTCTCAAGTAGATCATGTTTAAGCTCTTGCATCATGTAGTTAAAGCCTAGTAGTGGAGAACTACCGTAGAGCTTGTTGAGACTTGGTTTGCATATTTGTTCTCTAAGGTCTAGATATTTTCTGGTAAAATGTTTGAGCAACAAGGAAGACAGTGTAGAGTCTTATAATACTTGCAATATGTTTTTATTTAAGTCTTGCTGTACCGGTTTATACTTGTGTTTGCTTCAAACAACCTTGCTAGCCTAAACTCTGTACTGAGAGGGAATGCTTCTCGTGCATCCAAACCTTGAGCCAAAACCCATGCCATTTGTGTCCACCATACCTACCTACTATGTGGTATTTCCTGCCATTCCAAGTAAATACTTCATGTGCTACCTTTAAACTATTCAAAACTTTATTACTCCTTATTTGTGTCAATGTTTTATAGCTCATGAGGAAGTATGTGGTGTTTTATCTTTCAATCTTGTCATTTACTTCTGACAGACTTTCACCAATGGACTAGTGGCATATACACCGCTTATCCAATAATTTGCAAAAAGAGCTGGCAACGGGGTGCCCAGCCCCAATTAATTACAACTTTCATTAATAATTCTCTTCACATGTTTTGCCCTGATTTATCAGTAAGCAACTTAAATTGCAAATAGACACTCCTCCATGGTATGTGATTGTTGGAAGGCACCCGAGGATTCGGTTAGCCATGGCTTGTGTAAGCAAAGGTTGGGAGGAGTGTCAACTATAAAGAAACTAAAATACATGTGTAAACAAAAGAGAAGAGGGATGATCTACCTTGCTGGTAGAGATAACGTCCTTCATGGGAGCCGCTCTTGAAAGTCTGGTTGACAAGGGGGTTAGAGTGCCCACTACCATTCGTTGACAACAACAAACACCTCTCAAAACTTATTTTGTGCTCTCTTATGCTTTCGAAAACTTAAAAAGCTCTAGCACATGATTTAATCCCTGCTTCCCTCTGCGAAGGGCCTATCTTTTACTTTATGTTGAGTCAGTTTACCTACTCCTTTCTATCTCAGAAGCAAACACTAGTGTCAACTTTGTGTGCATTGATTCTTACATGTTTACTTATTGCACTTGTTATATTGCTTTATGTTGACAACTATCCATGAGATATACATGTTACAAGTTGAAAGCAATTGCTGAAACTTAATCATCCTTTGTGTTGCTTCAATGCCTTTTACTTTGAATCTATTGCTTTATGAGTTACCTCTTATGCAAAACTTTTTGATGCTTGTCTTGAAAGTACTATTCATGAAAAGTTTTTGCTTATATGATTCATTGTTTACTCTTTATCTATCTGTTAGCAAACTATAGACCATTGCTTTGAGTCACTTCATTCATGACATGAGCCTTGCAATATATTGATCAAGATTGTGTGAAAGCATGTCTCCTCAGAAATTATTTGTTGTTATCGTTTTACCTACTCGAGGACGAGTAGAACTAAGCTTGGGGATGCTTGATACGTCTCCAACGTATCTATAATTTCTGATGTTCCATGCTTATATTATACCAATTGCTACATGTTTTATATACACTTTATATCATTTTTATGCATTTTCCGGGACTAACCTATTAACAAGATGCCGAAGTGCCAGTTCCTGTTTTTGCTGTTTTTGGTTCCAGAAAATTACTTCTGCGAATATTCTCGGAATTGCACGAAACAAAAGGCCAAGTCCCTATTTTTCCAGCACCGTCATGGAGTCCGAAGGAGAGACGAAGAGGAGCCACGAGGTGGCCACCTCACCTGGTGGCGCGGCCCCGCCCCTGGCCGCGCCAGCCTATGAGGTGGGCCCCTCGGGACTCCACCGACGCTGCCCCTTCGCCTATAAGTTCCCCCCGACGCGAAAAGCCTAAGAAATTCTGTCATATTCCACGAAGAGTTCCGCAGCGCCGCCGCCATCGATGACAAGTTTCGGGGGACAGAAGTCTCTGTTCGGCACGCCGCCGGGACGGGGAAGTGCCCTCGGAGCCATCTCCATCGACTCCATCGCCATCTCCAGCGCCGCCACCGCCGCGCCGTTGCTACAGCAGGCCGCCGTCTCCTCTCCGGGCTGCACCTCTTCATCAACCTCTCCATCAAGCGTGCTCACCATGACCATGTGTGAGTAGTCTCCCCCGAGGCTGAGGGCTCGACCGGTAGCTATGTGGTTTATCTCTCTCTCCCACTGTAGAACCCCCACCTTTTAACAAAGCTTGGGATTCCCCGTGTAACGTGCTAGTCCCTGGATCGACTTGCTAGCACACACAGTTTGAGATGCAATACCATAACATTGTATCAAAGTATATTACACGATGATCCAGAATTTAAAAGATTCGATACAGGGTGCATAGCCGAAGGCTAGCTCAAACCAAAGTAAACACACAGCGGAAAGCAAATGATACAGTGAGCCCATCATCTTCATGTGCCACAGGCAAGCATGTTGGTTGTAGACTCGAAACCTTGTCGCAACCTCACTCATCGTCTGACGGACCTGCAACGGTGAGTTACAGCCCAACTATATGGGTCAGCACAATTGAATTGTGATGGCAAGATGACACTTATGTGGATATAAATGGCAACCTATAATCTACATGAATATTTGGCTAAGTGGAGTTTTGAGGCTGATTTGCATAAAGCCAGTTTTATCCTATCATTTGTAAAACAATTTTCATCTTAGACAAAGAGTACCACTGATAGACATCAGTGAACAACTTTGACAACTATTCATGGCAAGCACCACCGATAGACATCAGTGAGCTCCCATCCCTTGTTCACCCTCAAGTTTTAATTTAGAAATTGGGATGAGGAGACCTTCAACAACTTCCCGGTCTAGTTGCTCAAAATTGTCCATAACCGGGGACACGGCTAAGTATACTCAGTTTTTACTCTCGAGAGGGTGTGCACTTTCACCACAAGACCCAATCTTTCCATCCTCCATGGCAACCAATTATGCAATGGAAAAGAGAAGACCGAGTCGAGATCTTTCAGAAGTGATTCCCCAGAGTCTAACGTCGGACCCACTCCAACCTATCATCCCCTACATCTGCTGGTCACGACAGAACCAGGGTCTCACAACCTAATTGATCAAGTCAGAGCCCATATGACATGTGGCTGCACTAGAAGCTACTGAACAAGGAGAGTCTACAATCTCTTTAAGCCTGGGTGACTTTCCACAATTGTGCACTTCCACCAAGGGCAAATTACCATAGACATGAACCATAGACATGGACCCCCTGAGTAGTCACCCACCATGGTTCTTCAACCAGCACCCAGGTAGTTCATTGATTAGTTATTAGTTTTCATCACTATCCAACTAATCAAAACATTTTCATAGCATGACTATACTAAGTTCCATACTACAAGGTTCTGGGTGGAGGATGGCTACACACTAATAGGAGCATAGCATAATATAAGATTTCAACAACAAGCCTATCATGCATACTACTGAAAACACTAAGTGCATAGTAGTAAAAGTAGTAGGACTTTTATGGTGTCACTTGCCTTGGCCAACTGAAGAGTTGAAGTTACACTCTTCACAACACGCAAAGCACTCCGTACAATCTAAACATAAGGATAACACAATAATAAACAAAAAAATTCAACAACATCAATGCATAACAAAGCAAACATACACATCAATGTATTCACAAAACGGTGGTCAAGGATTATCACATAATTCAATATGCAAAAAGAATTAATGTGATTAGGTTTAGGGTTTGCCAATTTGGTTAAAGGTTGGTCAAGCAATTATGTATGAACATCATGGATGTCATATGTAACTTGCTGTGGTGTTCCAAGGGTTCTAAAAGGTTGGTCTTGATCAACATGGTCACACAAGGAATTTTGGAAAAGGTTTAACATATTTAAAACAAGGATTTTTGTAACACCATATCTTTAGAAAGATCTTAAACACAAACCTTAATAATTGGGTTGGCAAATATATTCTAAAGATGGGTTTTGGTCTTTCTAGACAGAGACAACTAGTTGGGTCAATTTTCAAAAAGGAATCATATTAAAATAATTTCTAGGATTTAAACTATAACCAAAATACTTCAATTGAGCATCTGGTTTTTACAACAGTTTAAAAGTATTCAAAAATATTTATAAAAGTGACCAAGTTATTCTACAGAACCTAAGGTTTTCAAAAATATTTTATTTGCAATTTTTGGACTTATAAAAATAAAGTTATGCTAAATATACTCAAATCTCTCATTTGAAATTTGAAAGATTTAAACTTTGACAAAACAGTAAACTAATAGTTATAAAAGATTCTACAAGTCCAGAGCTTTTCAAAAATATAAAGTTTGTTAAATTTGGCTAAACCAATAAAAAGTTGTGAAGGTTCTAAGCTACAGGGGCTTTTCTGCAAAAACGTCATTTTAAATCAATTAGGGATAAATCCAGAAAAGGGTGGGGCCACGTGGCTGTTTCCTATTGGTCCGTACCGATTCACTAAAATGATCTAATCTTGACCGTTCACTACGGATCGGACGGCTCAGGGCTAGGGTTCTCACCGGGCGGCGATGGAGGTCGCCGGAGATGGCGTAGACGGCGGCGCAGCGCTCCGGTGATCGACGGCGTCGACGTTTCCGTGCTGCTCCGGCCTCGTGAGGAGGTCCGCAACGTGTAGCACAATGCGGCGAGGGCGATGGTGAGGTCGTCGTCGTCGATCTCTTCCTGGGACGGCGGCGCGACGCGGATGGAGCGGTGCGGACGCCGGCGACGCGGCCGTGCTCGAATTCGTCGATGCCGCTGCAGAAAAATTCGAGGAAGGGGTCAGTGGGGTGCGCCATGACACGGGGAGAAGGATGGTGAGGGACTCGGGCTCCGGTGCTCGCTCACTTCACCGGAAAGGGAGGAAGGCGGCGGCGGCAGTGGCGTACTCCGGCGAGCGATAACGGAGTCTAGGAGACGCGGTTTGAGGGGGAGAGTGGGGGGAAATGATGAGGAGGTTCGGGGCTATCCATATAGGGGCTAAGGAGTGCTCGGGGGTGCGCGCGTCGTGCGAAACGTGGAGGTCGTGGGCGAGGCCGTGGTGCGGCGGCGGTTACGCGAGGGAGATGATCCCGACAGGTGGGTCCCACCTGTCGGTGAGAGCGATGACGCGCGTGGGCTGCGTTAGCTGCCGCGCGTGCGGTAGGTTAGGTTTTGGGCCGGCTCGGCTGGCCCGTTAACTCTTTTTTTCTGCTTTCTTTTTCTTCTCTGTTTTTCTTATTTCTTTTATAACTTTTATTTTACAAAACCAATTTGATTCAAACCAAATTCTAAGAATTTGTAAAATCAAAACCTTTCTTATAAAACTTACAAACACTCTTTTCCCAACATTTGTAAATTTGAAAACTCAAAATAATGCATAAGGTTTATTAGAACCTTTATGTTTATAACATAGGGTTTTATAAATCCCTTTTGAACTAAAACCAAAATCGAGAAAAAGATATGAGTAATATCATTCAATATGATAAACTCAATAAAAATACTTTGATACAACTCAATTTGTTTTAAAAGAGTTTGGGTAATACATTTTAAATACAAATAATCATTTGAAACACCAAAATATACATTTCACTTCAATTCTTTAAATCTTGAAAATGGAAGGTAAGGAATTATTTAAATTTACCAGTACTCATTCATATCATGGGCTTTATAAATCCCAAAATAGAATACCACCAATACAATTTTTGAAAAAGAGTTACCAAGAATCATTTCATAATCATATGAAAGATTTAAAACAAATTTTGAAAATAGTTTATGTTTAAATAACCCAAAACAATTGGTAAATAGAAGTTGTTAAGTAATTTAAAGTAATATATTAAATTCCAATTCAATTTGAGTAATTTATTTTATTCAAACAAAAGTTTTAATTTTTAGGGATTTTTAAAACATTCCAAAATTTTGGGATGTTACAGACTACCACCCTTAAAAGGAATCTCGTCCCCGAGATTCGCAGAGGCTAGCAAAAGGGATAGGTTCGGGGTATCTGGGTGGCTACCACCCTTAAAAGGAACTTTTGTGGGTCGTCTAACTTTCTTGTTTCTTGTGTCGAGGTGACTCTATAGGTCAGCTATAACTTTAGTTGTCTCAGTTATGCTTCATCCTCATGGGTTCACACATAAGTATGTACTGAGATTTTCAAATGAATGAGTGCTTGAACAATTAATTGATCTTGGACTTACTGTTCATATCTTTATGCCCATGGTATACTTCTTCCACATTGACATGATTCACATGTACCTTCTTGAATGGGTTTGGCTTAACTTGGTCTACTTTCTTCTCTGGGCACTCATTGGAGTAGTGTCCCAATTTCTTACATGAGTAGCATTGCACCTGGCTGTTATCCCTTTTCTCCGAAGGGTTGTGGCAATGTTGTCCATGGTGGTTATTCTCTCTGTTGTGGTTGTCGACTCGATATCCTCCATTATGGTGGTGGCCATGGTTGTGGTGGTCATTGCTTACATGTTGATGCACATTGTCTCCATGCTGATGTCCATTGCCACCATGCTTGTGAAATCCTGAATTATTACTGCCATCATGGAAACTACTCATCTTCTGAGGTGGGCCAGAGTGGTACTTGTCAAAGTTGTGCTTCCTTTTCTGGGTTTCAGCCTGCTTTTGTTTGTTCTCCAAGATAGTGGCCTTATCAAGTAGTGACTGGTAGTTGGGTGCGTAGACAACCGATAGTTGAATGGCTAACTCATCATTCAGACCATCCAAGAATTTCTCCCTTTTCTTGGCATCAGTGTCAACGTCGTCTGGAGCATAGCGTGCCAGATTGTTGAATTCTTCTATGTACTCTGCAACGGTGTGGTTACCCTGACGCAGGTTGCGGAATTCTCTCTTCTTCAAACTCATCACGCCGGTTGATATGTGTGCAGTGCGGAAACCTTCTTGGAATAGTTCCCAAGTGACCTCCTCAATTGGGTGAGTGATCTGAAAGTTGTCCCACCAGCTAGCGGCGGGTCCTTCTAACAAGTGTGCTGCAAACCTAACCTTCTCTTCATCAGTGCATCCAATGGTCACCAGATTCTTATTAACGGAGCGTAGCCAGTCATCAGCTACAACGGGTTCTGAGGCGCTAGTGAATGTTGTTGGCCTTAGCCTCAGGAATCGGGTGAGCATGTCCACTTGAGGGGGTGGTGGTGGAGGTGGGTTGTTGTTGTTGTTCACTAAGATTGGGTCATCACTTGCATGAGTTGGGTCATGACTTGTTGCAGCCCATTGTTGCTATTCTCATTGTTCTCTCCATTGTTGTTGTTGTGGTTATCGCGTCGAGGAGGCATCTGTGGGTTTAGCTTAGATGAGGATAGAGATAGAAAGATCTAAGGAGGGAGGAAACTAAAAGCCCTCACAACCCACACAACAAAACATGACAAACAATTTCATATCAAGCAAATGTCACAACAACATGGTTCAACACACTAACAAGCAAACTAGTATTGCCATACCACATAGGTTGATATGATCAATACATTAACATAACGTGGTTTCAAATAAGACTAATTTGGGGTCCAATCTAAGGTAAACAGGGTGATACATTTCCTTGCCAACATATTCTTCCCCCTTACTTCAATTCTCTTCACTTCATGGATGCAATCTGGGCATCCTTAGAACGAATCAGGTCTTTCTGATTGGAGAGTTCCAAAGCCATATTCACTATGTCAGTCTTCAATTGGTTCACAGTGGTCTTCAAAGCATTAGTACTCTCATTCTCCTTCTCAAGAAGATGGGTACACTGGGCTTGCAGTTCGAGAATTTGTGCCTCCTGGTGTTCAATCTTGGCTTCCAACTTCATGTTGTCAATCTCAAGTTTCATTTTGTCTTCGATGAGAGCATCCTTCTCCAAATCCATCTCCTGCCTCTGTGCGTCGATTTCCTCCTCTATTTCCTTGAGTTCATCAAGGTGCTTCTGGGTGTTGTGAAGTCTAAATCGAAGTCTTCTTCCAAGGTACTCGATGGCCTCCCATGCTGCACTTCTTGCTGAATCAAAGAATGATGTTTGAAGTATTGGATTGGTGAACAAACAGCAACCTTCGGTCTTGTGGTCATCGCCTTTGCTCTTGTATATGTGGAGTTGCACCCACCAGTACTCTTGACCTTCATCCATGAAAGGAAATCCTTTGTATACTGCTTCTCCTTCAAAACCCAAGCTCTTCATGTTATCCTTTAATGCTCTTGGAAACTCAGTCCCACTTTGTAGAGTCATGGTCATCACTGGTCCTTTCTTGATGGATTCGATGAGGCTGGTCATCTAAAACAAAAACAGATACTTTCAGAAGTTAGATACTAGACGAGAGTACAAGAAGAGGTACCATGAATTGTATATATATTTTAGAAACTGAATAAAAATATATTTTTTCAATCCTATGGCCAAAATCTATTTCTATCCAAACCTAGGGTCACGAACCTACAGGCAACACTGTGCTCTGATACCATCTGTAGAACCCCCACCTTTTAACAAAGGTTGGGATTCCCCGTGTAACGTGCTAGTCCCTGGATCGACTTGCTAGCACACACAGTTTAAGATGCAATACCATAACATTGTATCAAAGTATATTACATGATGATCCAGAATTTAAAAGATTCGATACAGGTGCATAGCCGAAGGCTAGCTCAAACCAAAGTAAACACACAGCGGAAAGCAAATGATACAGTGAGCCCATCATCTTCATGTGCCACAGGCAAGCATGTTGGTTGTAGACTCGAAACCCTGTCGCAACCTCACTCATCGTCTGACGGACCTGCAACGGTGAGTTACAGCCCAACTATATGGGTCAGCACAATTGAATTGTGATGGCAAGATGACACTTATGTGGATATAAATGGCAACCTATAATCTACATGAATATTTGGCTAAGTGGAGTTTTGAGGCTGATTTGCATAAAGCCAGTTTTATCCTATCATTTGTAAAACAATTTTCATCTTAGACAAAGAGTACCACTGATAGACATCAGTGAACAACTTTGACAACTATTCATGGCAAGCACCACCGATAGACATCAGTGAGCTCCCATCCCTTGTTCACCCTCAAGTTTTAATTTAGAAATTGGGATGAGGAGACCTTCAACAACTTCCCGGTCTAGTTGCTCAAAATTATCCATAACCGGGGACACGGCTAAGTATACTCAGTTTTTACTCTCGAGAGGGTGTGCACTTTCACCACAAGACCCAATCTTTCCATCCTCCATGGCAACCAATTATGCAATGGAAAAGAGAAGACCGAGTCGAGATCTTTCAGAAGTGATTCCCCAGAGTCTAACGTCGGACCCACTCCAACCTATCATCCCTACATCTGCTGGTCACGACAGAACCAGGGTCTCACAACCTAATTGATCAAGACAGAGCCCATATGACATGTGGCTGCACTAGAAGCTACTGAACAAGGAGAGTCTACAATCTCTTTAAGCCTGGGTGACTTTCCACAATTGTGCACTTCCACCAAGGGCAAATTACCATAGACATGAACCATAGACATGGACCCCCTGAGTAGTCACCCACCATGGTTCTCCAACCAGCACCCAGGTAGTTCATTGATTAGTTATTAGTTTTCATCACTATCCAACTAATCAAAACATTTTCATAGCATGACTATACTAAGTTCCATACTACAAGGTTCTGGGTGGAGGATGGCTACACACTAATAGGAGCATAGCATAATATAAGATTTCAACAACAAGCCATCATGCATACTACTGAAAACACTAAGTGCATAGTAGTAAAAGTAGTAGGACTTTTATGGTGTCACTTGCCTTGACCAACTGAAGAGTTGAAGTTACACTCTTCACAACACGCAAAGCACTCCGTACAATCTGAACATAAGGATAACACAATAATAAACAAAAAAATTCAACAACATCAATGCATAACAAAGCAAACATACACATCAATGTATTCACAAAACGGTGGTCAAGGATTATCACATAATTCAATATGCAAAAAGAATTAATGTGATTAGGTTTAGGGTTTGCCAATTTGGTTAAAGGTTGGTCAAGCAATTATGTATGAACATCATGGATGTCATATGTAACTTGCTGTGGTGTTCCAAGGGTTCTAAAAGGTTGGTCTTGATCAACATGGTCACACAAGGAATTTTGGAAAAGGTTTAACATATTTAAAACAAGGATTTTTGTAACACCATATCTTTAGAAAGATCTTAAACACAAACCTTAATAATTGGGTTGGCAAATATATTCTAAAGATGGGTTTTGGTCTTTCTGGACAGAGACAACTAGTTGGGTCAATTTTCAAAAAGGAATCATATTAAAATAATTTCTAGGATTTAAACTATAACCAAAATACTTCAATTGAGCATCTGGTTTTTACAACAGTTTAAAAGTATTCAAAAATATTTATAAAAGTGACCAAGTTATTCTACAGAACCTAAGGTTTTCAAAAATATTTTATTTGCAATTTTTGGACTTATAAAAATAAAGTTATGCTAAATATACTCAAATCTCTCATTTGAAATTTGAAAGATTTAAACTTTGACAAAACAGTAAACTAATAGTTCTAAAAGATTCTACAAGTCCAGAGCTTTTCAAAAATATAAAGTTTGTTAAATTTGGCTAAACCAATAAAAAGTTGTGAAGGTTCTAAGCTACAGGGGCTTTTCTGCAAAAACGTCATTTTAAATCAATTAGGGATAAATCCAGAAAAGGGTGGGGCCACGTGGCTGTTTCCTATTGGTCCGTACCGATTCACTAAAATGATCTAATCTTGACCGTTCACTACGGATCGGACGGCTCAGGGCTAGGGTTCTCACCGGGCAGCGATGGAGGTCGCCGGAGATGGCGTAGACGGCGGCGCAGCGCTCCGGTGATCGACGGCGTCGACGTTTCCGTGCTGCTCCGGCCTCGTGAGGAGGTCCGCGACGTGTAGCACAACGCGGCGAGGGCGATGGTGAGGTCGTCGTCGTCGATCTCTTCCTGGGACGGCGGCGCGACGCGGATGGAGCGGTGCGGACGCCGGCGACGCGGCCGTGCTCGAATTCGTCGATGCCGCTGCAGAAAAATTCGAGGAAGGGGTCAGTGGGGTGCGCCATGACACGGGGAGAAGGATGGTGAGGGACTCGGGCTCCGGTGCTCGCTCACTTCGCCGGAAAGGGAGGAAGGCGGCGGCGGCAGTGGCGTACTCCGGCGAGCGATAACGGAGTCTAGGAGACGCGGTTTGAGGGGGAGAGTGGGGGGAAATGATGAGGAGGTCCGGGGCTATCCATATAGGGGCTAAGGAGTGCTCGGGGGTGCGCGAGTCGTGCGAAACGTGGAGGTCGTGGGCGAGGCCGTGGTGCGGCGGCGGTTACGCGAGGGAGATGATCCCGACTGGTGGGTCCCACCTGTCGGTGAGAGCGATGACCCGCGTGGGCTGCGTTAGCTGCCGCGCGCACGGTAGGTTAGGTTTTGGGCCGGCTCGGCTGGCCCGTTAACTCTTTTTTTTTCTGCTTTCTTTTTCTTCTCTGTTTTTCTTATTTCTTTTATAACTTTTATTTTACAAAACCAATTTGATTCAAACCAAATTCTAAGAATTTGTAAAATCAAAACCTTTCTTATAAAACTTACAAACACTCTTTTCCCAACATTTGTAAATTTGAAAACTCAAAATAATGCATAAGGTTTATTAGAACCTTTATGTTTATAACATAGGGTTTTATAAATCCCTTTTGAACTAAAACCAAAATCGAGAAAAAGATATGAGTAATATCATTCAATATGATAAACTCAATAAAAATACTTTGATACAACTCAATTTGTTTTAAAAGAGTTTGGGTAATACATTTTAAATACAAATAATCATTTGAAACACCAAAATATACATTTCACTTCAATTCTTTAAATCTTGAAAATGGAAGGTAAGGAATTATTTAAATTTACCAGTACTCATTCATATCATGGGCTTTATAAATCCCAAAATAGAATACCACAAATACAATTTTTGAAAAAGCGTTACCAAGAATCATTTCATAATCATATGAAAGATTTAAAACAAATTTTGAAAATAGTTTATGTTTAAATAACCCAAAACAATTGGTAAATAGAAGTTGTTAAGTAATTTAAAGTAATATATTAAATTCCAATTCAATTTGAGTAATTTATTTTATTCAAACAAAAGTTTTAATTTTTAGGGATTTTTAAAACATTCCAAAATTTTGGGATGTTACACCCATGGTGTGATCTTTATGTGATCATGAGTATTGCTAGTATCGCTGAATTCATATGTAATGTTTATGCTACTCAAGTGATTGTATCTAGTTCCCGGAGTCATTGTGACAACACGGTATCAAGGTAACAGTGTGGGTACTTGTGTGTGACTCTATGAATAATTTAGATATTTATCATGGTTTGTTCATGGGAATTGTGGTGTTTGTTTACTCAGACTTTGAGGAGTGCTTTTGCAGCCCTACACATAGTACTCTTGTGTTATCAGATATCATTTACTTGCGTTCAGTTGTGCTAACATGTTGAGAGATACCACTAGTGAAAGTATGATCCCTAGGCCTTGTTTCTAAGCATTAAATCACCGTTTACAACAAGTTCTGCTACATGTTTGTTTGCTGCCATTTTTATTCCAGATTGCAATTACCACTTATAATCATCCATATTACTTGTATTTCGCTATCTCTTCGCCGAACTAGTGCACCTATACATCTGACAAGTGTATTGGGTGTGTTGGGGACACAAGAGACTTCTTGTATCTTAATTACAGGCTTGCTTGAGAGGGATATCTTTGACCTCTACCTCCATGAGTTCGATAAACCTTGGGTGATTCACTTAAGGGAAACTTGCTGCTGTTCTACAAACCTCTGCTCTTGGAGGCCCAACACTGTCTATAAGAATAGAAGCGTGCGTAGACATCAATAAGCCAGCCAGCACCAAAATATGACCTTTTTCTGACCATTTAAAATGGTCATTCGCATATGCTGGCAGCCAACTCAGCAAAGATATCTACGTCTCAGTGCTTAGGTGTGATTTTTGCTTACGTGTCAATCTACTGGACAGCCAACTCAGCAGTTTCATCTACGTGTCACTCTGACAAGTAGGACCCTTTACAAAGAATAAGCACATGCATTGACTTTATTGACTGAACTGACATGTGGGACCCAACTCCTCTTCAAGCTGCCATGTGGGACCCACCCCATCCCCACACCACCTACAAGTGGGACCCACACCACCCACATGTCATGTGGGTGCCACTCCACCCTACCTTACACGTGTGAACCCACACCACACACATGACATATGGGTCCCGCCCCACACAACTCATCTTACATGTGGGACCCACACAACCCACTCACACTGGTACTTGGGACCCACTACTGACTAGACGAACCAGGAACCCCGCCGACCTGACATGGCTCCAACGGATCTTGAAAAGCGCAAAATAAATTGCGCGGATGGGGGACTCGAACCCGCACCATCATCCACTCCACAGGAGCGGCATTACCACTACGCCACTAACCAACTTGAGAGACTGATGCGCACTTGTTTCCTTTAAACATGTATCCGTTTATTGGGCTTTGGCCTAGCTCTTGTGAGGCCTTCTATTCTTTTTTTTCTTTAACATTTTGGTCTGCCGAGTGGACCAAAGGCCCATGTTGGCGTGGCTGGCCGGTGTGGCCGATGGCACGCCCATCAGTGGGTGTGGCTACGTAGCCCATGTGTATAACTTTTCCCAAATTTCAGAATTTGAATACATATTTGAAAATTCATATAATATTCTCTGTAACTCTGAAAATTACAAATAATATGTCAAAATGTTTAGAAAATTTTAATCTAGGTATTTATGTAAAATTCATATATATTTAAATAATTTAAACAACGAATAGCTTAGAAGAATGAATTGAATGGTTAAAACGGCAAGCATGACCGTTCGTGGCTACTGGTTAAATCTTGTGAAACTATTGTTTTATCTCTGATAAAATAGGTACTTGTGTACCTAAAAATATTTATTTCAAAAAATCATGAGCAAATTTCGAGGCACATGTAGTTCAAATTTGACCCGCTTCCTGCTGAATCGGCAGAAATTTGTCTTTTTGACGAGAGGATGATGGAAACTGCTTGACACACAAAAATATGGTTATTTGTACATAAATGTGGTATAGTATTTTATGAAAATGTAGTGCTCCAATTTTTCAACATACTTGTGGTAGGCGCTTCACAAAGAAAACACATTTTTCGCACTCAGAAAATGAAAAATGACTTTCTTGTGCAAGGGAAAAGAAAACTTTCTTCGGTAACATTGTTCGTGGTTCCAAGATGCATGTTTGTGCCCAATATGGGCATATTTGAACAAACTATGCCATGAATATGGCCATGACATTCGTCATTTGGCCCGAAAGCCATGAATCTTCATAGATGATAGCTCATTTCTGAGAACACTTTTCCAAGACAATTTCCGTATTCCAAGATTATTATTTATTATGGATACTAGGACACATATAATGACACCAGGCGAAGGTTTTTCATTTATTTGATTTTTTTTGAATTTCGTATGCCGATTTCAAAATACGCTCAACTTGGGGGACATGACCGTTCGTTGCTATGGGTTGAATCTTGCAAAACTATTGTTGTATCTCTGATGAAATAGGTACTTGTGTACCTAAATATGATTTTTGCATAAAATCATGAGAAAACTACAAGGCACCTGTAGTTCAAATTTGTACCGCTTTCAACTGAATCGGCATGAATTTGTCTTTTTTACGAGAGGTAGATGGAAACTATTTGACACACAACCATTTGGTTATTTGTAAATACATGTGGTCTAGTAGTTTCAAATAATGTAGCGCTCCAATTTTACGACATATTTTTGGTAGTTGCTTCACAAAATAACCCATTTTTCGCATTCGGAAATAGAAAAATTATTTTTTCGTGAAAGGAAAATGAAAAGTTTCTTCGGCAACATTATTCACGGTTCCAAGATACACGTTTGTGCCCAATACAGGCATATTTAAGCAAACTATACCATGAATGTGGACATAACATTCGTCATTTGGTCGTAAAGCCATGAGTCTTCATAGATGATACCTCATTTCTAAGAACACTTTCTTAAAAAAATTGCCTTATTCTAAGTTTATGATTTTTGATGGATACTAGGACACATATAATGACACGAGGCGAAGGTTTTTCATTTATTTGATTTTTTTTAATTTTGTATGCCGATTTCAAAATACGCTCAACTCGGGGGACATGACCGTTCATAGCTATGGGTTGAATCTTGCAAAACTATTGTTGTATCGCTGATGAAATAGGTACTTGTGTACCTAAATATGATTTTTTTTTTAAATCCTGAGAAAACAACGAGGCACCTGTAGTTCAACTTTGACCCCCTTCCAACTGAATTGGCAGGAATTTGTCTTTTTTAGGGAGGTAGATGGAAACCGTTTGACACACAACCATTTGGTAATTTGCAAATAAAATGTGCTATAGTATTTTTAGAAAATTTAGTGCTCCTATTTTACGACATGTTTTCGGTAGTTGCTTCACAAAATAACCCATTTTTTGCACTCAGAAAATAAAAATGATTTTTTTGTGCAAGAAAAATAAAAACTTTCTTCGGCAACATTGTTCGTGGTTCCAAGATGCACGTTTGTGCCCAATATGGGCATATTTGAACAAACTATGTCATCAATGTGGACATAACATTCGTCATTTGGCCCGAAAGTCATGAATCTTCATACATGATAGATCATTTATGAGAACACTTCCAAGAAAATTGTCGTATTCCAAGTTATTATTTATTACGGATACTAGGACCCATATAATGACACAAAGCGAAGGTTTTCCATTTTTTTGAATTTTTTTGAATTTCGTATGCCGATTTCAAAATACGGTCAAAACGGTGGACATGACCGTTTGTAGCCAGGGGTTGAATCTTGCAAAGAAATTGTTGTATCTCTAATGAAATAGGTACTTGTGTACCTAAATATGATTTTTTCAAAAAATCCCGAGAAAACGACGAGGCACCTCTAGTTCAACTTTGACCCCCCTTCCAGCTGAATCGGCAGGAATTTGTCTTTTTTACGAGACGTAGATGGAAACCATTTGACACACAACCATTTGGTAATGTGTAAATACAATGTGCTATAGTATTTTTAGAAAATGTAGTGCTCCTATTTTACGACATATTTTCGGTTGTTGCTTCACAAAATAACCCATTTTTCGTACTCGGAAAATCAAAAATGATTTTTTTGTGCAAGGAAAATAAAAACTTTATTCGGCAACATTGTTCTTGGTTCCGAGATGCACATTTGTGCCTAATATGAGCACATTTCAACAAACTATTCCATGAATGTGGCAATAACATTCGTCATTTGACCTGAAAGCCATGAATCTTCGTAGATGATAACTCATTTATGTGAACACTTTTTCAATATATTTCCCGTATTCCAAGTTTATTATTATTTATGGATACTAGGACACATATAATGACACAAACGCGAAGGTTTCCATTTTTTATTATTTTTTTGAATTTCGTATGCAGATTTCAAAATACGGTCAAAACGACCGTTCGTAGTTAGGGGTTGAATATTGTAAAAAAATTGTTATATCTCTGATGAAATAGGTTAGTAGTTCGATTTACCCCGTTTTACGTGATTTGTTCGGTCATTACTTTTAAAACAATATGCAAATTGTATTTTACTACCTGTAATGCAAAAAAAAGTTCCCCTAAAACAAAACCCTTAAAAAGATAGTCATATTTCCCTCCCACGAGGCCATGACAAAAGTTCGAACCCGGAAATTTCGGAACAAGCGGCAAAACTCCCGCCTACCCATTTTTTGATTGAAATGACTACAGTACCCTAAGAAATTCGCGCACCCAGCACCACACCAGGGGCAATTCCGTATTTCGTACTGCAGCAAATATATCCCCTCCCCGAACCCTAGCCGCTAGCCCCGTCCACCTTTCCCCACTCTCCCGCCGCCATGGACGCGGACGAGCCGCCTGAGCCCACCCCCGCCACCGCCGCCACTCATCTAGCCACCCAGCTAGGGTTTTCCCGGCGCCCGCAGCCGCCATCCATGGGTTGCACCACCTCGCACGACGCCTTCGCCGTCGCCGCGCCACCTCCTCTCCCATCGATCATGGCGTCTAGGAGCCGTGCACGCGACGCGGGCTAGGCTGTGACCGCTCTCCGGTGCGCACCGTCCAGATCCGTGCGCCTCTCTTCTCGCCAGTCTCTCCCCGTCCAGATCCGTCCATCGAACTGCTGCACACAGATCGCCGCCCACCTCCCACCACCTCGCCAGCGCTCCGTTCCGATCCGAAGGTACCTGTCGTTCGTTTGCTCAATTTGGTGGGTTGATCCTACCGCTGCTGCTGTTCGGCTGTTTGTGCTGTTCCTTATGGGTTCTGATATGTGTTTCGTTGTTGCAGGTTTTGCGAGATGAAGGCTAAGGTGGCTTCACGCGGCGGCGACTCCAGGCTCTCGGTGAAGAAGGGGAAGGCAGAGAAGGACCCCAACAAGCCCAAGCGCCCACCCAGCGCCTTCTTCGTCTCCATGTAAGCGTCCCCCAGATCTGTCCGTTATTCGTTTTGGTTGTTTCTCTATTGGTGTTCTGACGGGGATTTTGGGTGTGTTGGTGTTGGTGCAGGGAGGGGTTCAGGAGCGAGTTCAAGGAGCAGGAGCGGACGGAGGTCCAGCATCAAGGTTTTCGTGTTCTTGTTCCATCTCTTGTGATTTGTGAATTAAATTGGGCGAACATGAATACTGAATTGGACTCTGAATTTCTCTGATGGCCAACGTTGACCTCTCTTTCTGACTGAATCTTGCAGGCACAAGCTCCGGAACATGGACCCCTTCCTCCTGCTCGATGAGTTCTCAGGTAATCCTCCTCCTCAACCTCACGCTCCCTGGCGTATCAATCCATCTATATGTCATCATGCTCCTTGGTAGTTGAAATAGAATGGACAGATTGGACTGTGTTACTCTTATACAATTGACAAATCTTGAACATAAGTGAGGTTTCTTCATGACTGTTTGTCGTGGTGTCCTGATTCCATACATTCTCGACGTCGCAGGGGAAGGGATCACAGAATGATGGCTGCCATTGAGATGTACTGGTGGCTGCCATCGGCATGAGGCTTACGTAGACGTTGGACAAGATGGCACTCAGCTGTGCTCTCAGTCTTGAACTCATCGTCGGCAACCTCTTCCAATGTTATGAGGTTTGGCCATGAACACTAACTGTCGGGGTTGTAAACTGTGGAGTTGCTTGTCGTTTTTACCTTTGGATGCATGGTATCGATGTTTTTGTCCATGAGTGCTGCACTGGAGCATAATGTGTCTAGCATGGTAACATATTCCTCTTGTGTCTTATTAGCATTTTATATGTTCTTGTGAATGCTGAATTTCCATGTTTGTAGTACTTGCCTGTGTAGCTGTACTGATGCAAATAACACTGCTTGTTTAATATAGTGAAACATGAACATCCATCTTGTTAAATCCTATCTCACGTTTTTGTTTCTTCGCTGGTTTTTCAGGGCGCAAGTGGTGCAGTGGATGCAAGACTGCCCACCTTGAACGCTATATCCGGCTGTCATCAGGCTCCGTGCAGCCTGATCTGGTCGGCTCTGGCCGCCGTGCCGCTGGATTGAGTCAAGTGGTGGTGCAGGAGGTCAACCTGGACGTGGCAACCTGAGTCGCTTGCGGACCAAGAAGGACGCCATCAACACAATGAAGCTTTGCTTCAAGGATGCTGCCTCGAGTGCTGTCGCAGGAGCCAGTTTGTGATTGCTGAAGAAGATTGAATACACATGAAGAGCTTGTATTACATTTCTGTTTGAATACACTTGTAGAGCTTGTAATACCGTGTTGTATGATTTGAGCTGATATTGGAAATATTACCTTTGTTTTTCTATCTTTTGCGATTTAAATATTGGTTATTAATTTATTTAAAAACAAACTATGAAGAAAAGAAGCCTAACAGTTGGGACCCACCTTTTAGAACCTGACAGCTGGGACCCACCTTCTACAACCTGACAGTAGGGACCCACCTTCTAGAACCTTACAACTGGGACCCACCCGACTAGCTTTTGAAAAAGGCCAAATTATTGGGCTTGGCCCATCTAGCTACGAAAAACTAAAAGGAAAAAATATATATTAAATGGGATAGTTTATTGGGCCGGCCCAAGTAGACGGACAAACTGGACTGGGCTGAATCTAATCTGCGACCATTATATTTGGTCACAAATCTGCCATGTCAGCTTTGCCACGTAGGATTTGACGTGGCGTGGCAAGATTGCCCGTGACCAAAATATTGGTCATAAAATCTGTGACCTTTTTGTTTGGTCATAGAGTTCTATGACCAATCCTCAAACAAGGTCATATTGGCTAGTTAGTGACGCTCATAACGTGACCAAGTGGTTTTGGTCACAAAAAGGTCACAAATTAAAATATGTGACCATTCGGTGACCAATATTGAGGGTCATAGAGTAGCATATTTCTTGTAGTGTGATGCTACAACAAGAACAATAAGGCCCTCTGCCCTCAGAGCAGTAACTATGGCATTCCATAAGAATGTTTTTCCAGTGCCACCATGCCCTGAAACAAAATAGATAGTTCCATACAGAGAAGACGTGGACTCGATAATTTCCTCATATATTGAACGCTGAGTGTCGTTCAAACTGCTCTTCAAATCAAGAGATTACCGTCGAGACTATCCTTATCATGCTGCATTTCTTCCAATATAAAACGGTTGCCCAAAAGGCGTCCAGATGGTATCGGCACAGTTGTCAAGTTATAAGAAGCAAAAGAGTGCCCATTTTTTTCCAAATAACAGAGTGAGTTCCTGGATAAGCTGAATATAAAGATAGTCCGCAACTTCTTACCATCAATCACCCGAAGAACCACCATCCAAGGACCTAATAATTCGAAGGGATATATCATCTGCCATGTATCTCCAGTATTTCTCAAGCAACTTCTTACCATCAATCACACAACAAAACAACATGACAGTCATGAACAAATGCCTCAGCTGATAAGATGATGCCCAACCGATAGCCTCATCAAATAATTTAAACCATTCGTTGTCATCACCCACGAGACCCCTGGCTAAGCAAGCTTCTTTGAACGTATCAAACATCCTACCATTATAAACGCGCAGATCCTCATAGCTCTGGGCACCCCTTACTTCAGTCAATAAAAGCCGCAGAAAAAACAACTCTCCCGTAGTAGGATGAACATGATAGATACGCCCAACAGGAGGACCAAACTTGGAAGAACGCTTACGCTTTTTCCAGGACTTTGCTGATGCATCCCATGTCCATTTAGAGGGGAACTCAGAATACGTTAATTCTCGAGCAGAAACATGTTGCCTATTTGCAGCAAACCATTGAGTAAGTGTAGTATGATATCTTCTAGGATCAGAAACTATATTGTGTAGGTCGGCGCTTTCATCGTAAATCCCACGATTCATATTTGGCATATGCACAACGAGCCTTTCAACAGAAGGTTCACGACAATGAATATCAAATGCAAACATCCGCCAACACGCCTACCATGCACTCAAATACCCGAAAATCCAAAAAAACAAGAAAAGGGGGAAAACTCTTTATACCATAAGGGGGAAAAACACATCAAGAAAACACAAATAAATTGACATACCTGCACTTAACATACTCATCTATTTCGTCTATATGGCCGTTGCCGCGGTATCTGTTCCCAAATGTGACGCAAAGAACCCCGCTCTGGCTTTGTCGTGACCCTTTGTAAGGTACTTCAGAAGATTCGATTTGTTGCACCATTCAACATTAAGGTGACCCTGATATTTCTTCAAGAGGTCCATATTATATGGCACAACAGACCGATTATCCAAGCGTACACCATTCTTCTTAATAAAACGCCCATCGTCACGCCGACGAAAAACAGGAAACCCCATCCCATCAACAAATGATTCCTCATTGAAAGACTTCGGATACCGCTTTGAACAACAATTATCTTTCATACATGGACACTTCGGATTATCTTCACCACACGGACCATGCATCATAAATTCCTCAAGAAGAGCATAACCAAGTGGATCCTTGCGTACATCCGGAATCTCTGCTGAAACAAATCTATCGATCATATTACCAGAAGGATCCGCAGTATGCTCTTTCAACCAGATGAGCATATGAATATGAGGAAGGCCTCTCTTTTGAAACTCCACAACATACAAATCTGCACGACGAAAAGAAGTCCTATAAGACATTTTCCAAACCCCGAAGAGGGATATTACATGTAAAATATGTTAGCACCTAAGCAAACATATAGCATAAGGCGCTTACAAACATTAATGCATCTAAGCAAGCATATACCATAAGACACTTACAAGCATTAATAGGACCAAAAGCTGATCCACACCTAACGGCAGCAACGAATTCATCGGCCTTCATATGGAAAACACACGTGATAATATCAGGTCTATCTGAATAGTTCTGCCCAGGCTCCATAGCAATAGCATCAGCAATTTCTTGCCACTTAGGATTACAGGTAAAAGTGCAAAACAAATCAGGAGGCCCAAATTGTCGGCACACGGCCATACCATCTTGATAGTTCAACACCATATAACGCCGCCCACCAGTAAAACTGGAATGAAGAATATACTGGACACCTAGATTTTTCCCAGATGAAGTACCTTCACCAACTGCATCTACGATTCCTTGGTATGTCTCCGATCGCAAAGAATCCTGATTAAGTCGATGGTACAAAATCCGGTTAGCCTCAACACAGGAATATGAATCAACCATAGCATGCTAAGAAAGACGCCCACAGCATGTAAAAGGATTTGGCTCTTTCATACGATAGTGGAATTGATAACAATAGTACTCCAACATAGATACTTCATCTCTCACACCATGAGGAGCTCCTTCAACGTTCATATATTTGATGCCCACATGAAAACCTCGATCACCATAAGGAAACAACAAAGGATATTGCAACGACATAAGTGAAGGATTCAACGGAGACACCTCCTCTAAATACCCCATCCGCCTTTGAACAATCACATCAAACCGGCAAGCATCGATAATTAAATCACCAACGATAAGAGCCGCAAGTTCAGAGGCCGTGGGGAGGGAATATCTAGAATCATGAGCAGCCCCCTCCTGACCGAACAACCTGTACATCAGGGGCATCAGGAGACATCAAGCGCTCGCTAGCAGTACGAAAACGACGAACAAGTGGGTTTCCACAGTCATCAAGCATACGCCTAAGCAACTCAACCAATTGTCTATCAGGCTCAACAACAGATCTTGCCGACTGCGGGGGCTCAGCAACAAATCTCGATGATCGTGAGGGCTGAGCAACAGGTCTTGCCGATCGCGACGATGGGCGTGCGGTCCGCGTAGGCAAACCAGAAGGAACACCATCAGCTCTATCTTCATCCACAACATCAGCTCTATCTTCATCTACAGCCTCCCGGCGAAAAATCGCCATTCTGTTATCAATCTCATTAACTGTATCATAAACATACAACTGAGCAAATTCAGGATGAGACCCATCAACAGGAATCAGCGATCCGATCCTATGGTGAACAATGCCACAAATCTTAAAAACATAAGGACCACCCCCAATATTAACAGAACGATCCACATGCACACCAAGCGAGGTAAAAGCAAACATCGAATTATATTGCCGTATAGCTCGCATAAAGCTCTTAGCTGCAGGACCTCCATCAAATCTCATAAGCTCTCTCAACGGAAAAGGCCACGACAAAGGAGCTGGCAAGGATACTCTGCCACCACGGCAACAACCATTGTAACCAACATATTTTCTTCTCCTAAGCCTTTTGCAACGTTCTTGAAACCAAAAAGACGCACCACAGTGCAAACAAGTATGGCTAGGAGGACCGTAATAAGACCGACCACATACAGAAGCTGGCAAACCATAAAAAAAAGAACAGGAAATCAGAGTCCACACACGAGATAAAATATGAAACAAGAAAATATACAAAAGAAAGACAAACCTTTAAGGGTACGTATAAATTCTTCCGAAAGAGGCAACCTAACACGGACAAGCAGAGCTGCAGTAAATAAAAACATGAGCAATGAAATCAAAAGCACAAGATAACCTAATGAAAGATAATATAACAATGGAAACGTCAAACTAAAACAACCTCGTCTTACACAACGGCGATGGCGATTAACGCAACGGCGCCTTTTTCTATTAAGAACAGCACGAAAAGGAGGCACGTAGGGCAAACCACAGACTGTACACGAGAAAACAGATAGAATAAAATGAAAATCACAAGTAGAATGGAACAAAGATCAGGCATAACCAACAATCCGGAAGGGACAAAAAAAAACATACCTCGCGCCGTAGAAAATAAGGCACACCGAAAAACACGCGCAGGAGGAGCAGCCAAAGCAACATCCAACGAAAGACCAGAAGGTGAAACGCCAGTTGTAGAAGCAGCCACAGGCGAACCTGTACCAATACCACAAAACAAATTACACGTCTGCAGGGGAACATACCTGAACAAACAATCACTCCACGACAAAACTCACTGTTACAAGGGGTAGAAGGCGCAACGGAACACGAAGCCGACCCTGCATGATGCAAAAGCAGTAACCCATATAAATCAACCACAATACAAATCATTGTAACACAATCATATGTAAAAAAAGAGGGAACAAATACCAGCAGTGAACCCAACAGGGCGCTTGCCAAGGCGGATAGCACGTCGACGTTCAGAAGAAGATACATCTCCCTCAAAAGGCACAGAGTACAGCTCAGATTGGATAGAGGAAACAAGCAATCCAGCAGAATCAACCAAAGGCTGCCCCAAAACAGAACATCAACACGGAATCATCATAAAAACTGAGATTTCAAATACCATCAACACAACAAAGAGTGAAACCACAGAACATACCGATGATACCTCAGGCTGAACAAAGGAAGGAGATAATCCAACAGAACCAGGTACATCAGGATGAACGGAGGAAGCAGATAATCCAGCAGAAGCAACTAACGGCTGCACCGAAACAGAATGTCCATAAGAGATTATCGTAAGGCAATATGTCCCAAACATCATTGAAACAACAGGAAGAAAATACCATGGAGAACAGAATCGAGGAACATACCGATGGCGGCGGACGCACGGACGACCTGCCAGGGGAAGGAGACGCCGGAATATTCGCCGCGCGCGGAGAACCAGCAGATAAACCATCGCGGCGGCTGCAAACATCTGGAGACCTCATAAGCAAGACGATCGAAAGCCACGAGTAACGCAGCCCACAGCAGCACGAACGTCCGAGGAAAACCAAAGAGATCAGACTACAAGAACCGAAAAATGGCGGCGAAAGAGCGGAGAACACGGAGCAGCGAAGAAGAACAAAGAAACAGGATGGCGAAGAGAACACGAATAGCAGAGATAATGGCGATGAGAGAAGCAAAATAACACCGAACCAAGAGTAAGGTGCCTAACACAGCCAAAAAAACCAAACATGCCAAAAACCTGTAAAGGACAAAAATAGGACAGAACAAACGGTACCAACTGAAAGAAGCACCCAAAAAAACACCGGTGCCTAAGAAGAGCCACGCCGATTCACCGAAGAGGGAAAAAAGGGAACAAAACAGACAGCAAAGGGAAAAAAAACAGTGGGGAAAAAAACACGGAGGAGAGCCACGCTGATCTACTACCAAAACAAGAAAAATGGGGAAAATGGACAGCGGAAGGAGCCGTAACCGACGAGGTAAAAAAACAGCGAGAACGGGAAAAATATAACCGAGACACGTTATATCACCACCAAAGAAAACAGGAAAAGTAAAAAACGGCCAACGAAGGGGCAAGAAAACGAAAAAAGATCAGGGAAAACAGCTGCAGCTGGTGAAAAAAAAAGAAAAGCGAAAATAAAAGAGATACAACAGGCGGCCAACAAGAAGAAGAAAAAGAAACAGCGAAGAAGAAAATAAAATAAACAAGACACCGGCAGTAAAAGGCTTCACCGGTACACAACAGGCAACCGGCAAGAAGAAGAAAAAGAAGTGGCGAAGAAGAAAAAAAAAACAGGCCATCGGCAGTAAGAGGCTCCACCGGTAGCTCCACCGGTAAGGCAACCAGCAAGAAGAGCCGCGTCTAGGGAGGAAAAAGAAAAAAAGAAAGGCAGCCGGTGGACAACCGGGTGGCTAAGACAGGGAGAGAAGAAAGGGCGACCGGAAGAGACCGGAACGGGGAAGCCGCAAAAGCCAAACCCGGCGATGATGTCACAGGCAACCAATAAGAGCATTGCACGTACGAACTTATCCCTAACGTGTCGTCGCCTGATTCGCTCGCTGCCCCAAATGAACGAGAGCGCAGGAAACCCACGCGGTATATTATAGTGTAGTATTCGACAGAATTTTCACACGAGGCGTGCAGTCGTGGATACAGCTTGCCTCTGATCTTGTCATGACAGAGGAAGGGATGCAATGTTGGCCGCAGCTCGAGGGGACACGGCTTGGTGGAAGTTGGTGGTGTCACAATGTCATGATGCTTCCCTTGTACATTTTTTTCCGATAAAGAGCATATATTAATATCGCGAAGATACCAATTACATCCAGCCTCTGCAACAACGCGTTACCCTAGCGGCCACACGGATGCACACAGCCCAGAATAAAAAGAAGAACTACAAAAAAGAAAAGTCCCGCTGCAGTGATTGATCCTTGTGACAGCAGCCTAACCCCACCAAAACAGTAGCAGAAGTCCAACTGCTTCGAAAGCGACACCTCTAAGAAGGGAACAGTGTTGTAGCGCTGTCGTCGCCCTGATCATAGATCATAGGTTTTCATCTGAAGAACGTCCACACTCTCAAAAACAATGCCTTCAATAAGGTCATTGCCAGGCACAACCAATTAAGGCCAGACCTTAGATTTTCACCCTGAGAGGTTAGACTCTGAACTTCTCATGTGCTGTCGCCCCCACTTGCCGTTGCCGCTGCTACAAGTTACAGATCACCAAGCCAATCCCTCGTCGCCATCAGGAATCAAACCGTTATTACTAGTCTTCTAATCTTGGTCTCCATGTCATTCTCCGCACTCTGACTTCATCATGAAACAGAAAGACATGTCCACGTTGGCAACAGACTGCAGAGCTTCACAACGCTTCCTCTGGAACCAAACGGTCAGAAAAAACATGGCAGCGCGTGACCGAATCCCATCTGATCCGGCAATTTCCAGGCTAGGTTGCCCAATGGAGTTCGCCGACGGAGCCTTCCGGAACTCAACACTCCGACCAGATCAAATATGACATGTGTCAGGCAGGTCTTCATCATCTTGACGCAAGAGGAACCCTAGGACTGCCGTCTTTATTCAGGCCATGTTGTTAGTCCATGTATATCAAGCGTATCTTGCTACCCCTTCTTGTGCCTTGATAAAGCTATCATTTTTATGCTCATCTTGGGGAAGAAGAAGTTGAACATAGTCAGTCGTTGATGCTGTTTTAGTTCTAACGAACATTTTTTCATTTAGTTAAGAAGATAAAAGATACCTAATTAATTAACAGAAAAATGGCATTTGGGCGATCAAGAATGTTGTGGTAGCTGTTTACGAACAGCCCCTTCCGTGGCAACACAAATTTAATTATCATGCTATTACTCTTCCCATGAGTCATGCAAGGTTTTAGGATATTAATATGTAACTGGTTTCCATGTTTGATCATAACAAGCATATTGCATAAGAACATATCAAATAATACATTGACATACACAAGCATACCAGGATCAACTATTTCTCATTGGTGATTACTCTAATCAATATTGTTCCAATACCAAGTACAAATAATGCATATTTTGTTAAATTTTGACTCACGGTGTAGCTTTGACTACTATACCCTACATCTACAAGTTATATAAGGATGGTAACTTAATCATACACTAGAAACTACATTTGAGACATTTGTTAGGTGTAAACTTTATTGATCTTTACCGTAAGTAATTATAAATTATATGGATTTTGCATTGTAGAAAACATGGTTGTAGAACAAACTTGTTACAAAATACAATTTACTATCTTTCAATAAACACATTACTAACAAAACACACAACTTTTAATATTTATTACTATTGATAGTTATGTGGTTAAACTAGGCGAACAAATAAATAATTACACTTGTAATACTATAACATGCTATAAAAACAAGATACAAATAAGTATAAAATTTCAGTATAAATTGCATTCATTTTCAAATATGTGCTCCTGCACCCCTTGCACCCGCAGTCGAGACGGCGTTGTCACCTCGACCATAAGGGTGTCGTTGCGGAGAAGACATCGCCGAGGATAGAGTGAGCCGTCAAACTTGGAGACGAGGTGGTGGTGGTGGCATTTGAGGGAGAGCGTGAGGAGGTGCGTTGATCGGCGGCCATGGGAGCGGCGCCGGCCATGGGTGGCGGTCGAAGACGGTCTAGACAACAATGGTTGCGGAGAGAAATGATGTGATCATTATTTATTTTCTCTCTCTGGGTGCTTGTAGCTAGAGTGCTGGTAAAAATCAACCGTGAACCATTGAGAGTGTTGCGGTTTAGCCCAAGAAAGCTAGCAGTGGGTAGTCGGGGAATAAGAAATGTTTGTGTGATCAAAGAAGTACTAGGCCTCCTCCCCAAAATATATTTTGCATAGTTTTCCGAAAGTCAATTTTGTAAAGTTTGACCGAATATGCTCACTTTATTGGCAGTTAAAAAAATAAGCGCCCCCTCCATAACGTCTCCCTTAAGCCAGCCATGTTACTGATTCTAAACTTGTTATCTCGTAACAAAACTATAAAGCACTAAATAATGAGCAAAGCAGATTATGGAACAAGCCAGTGCAGGAATGGGTTGTTTATTTAAGACTCGTTTGGTAGCCTGCAGCCGCCTGCTGGATGCAAAACTAGCTCCTTGTTTGATTGGCGTTTTCGTGTAGACAGGTCCGCACGCTGTTTAAAGCAGACTCGGGGCAGGCCCCAAAGGAACGGCCGAATCGACCGTTTCCAGGGAGCCATGCCCGTGCCTCCTCTCTCTCTTCTCCCCTGCTGCAGATTAATTCCCCATCCCGTCTGCAGCTGCATCGCGCGAATCGAAGATGATGGGAGCTCGCGCGGTGCAGCCGAAATCTCGGCGGGAGAGTTTGCGTCTGTCGGCGTCCCGGGAACGGGGTCCCCCGAGAAGCAGGCGCATGGGACCCCGCTCTCCCCATGAAGCCGTCGAGACGTCGCTCGTCCACCGCAGGGAGGAAAGTACCCCGGGGGGAGGATCGCCCCGGGGCCTGGGGGCGGCGCCCCACCGGAGAAGGTCAGACGTCACGCCACGTGGAGGCAGATTCCTGCGCCGTGGCCAGGAAGGATAGCTTCGCAGGGAAGGAAGCGTCACTGGCGCCACGGACAAGACCCGATGCTTCCGTAGCGGAAGCATAGCCCTGAGCGCGATGGGACCCGACTGTCCGTCCCATCGCGGGCAGGGCTGAGCATATCCGCCTCGCCAGATCCGGAGCAGCCCTAGATGGGCCGCCACATCGAAACCGGCTGAAGGAGCGGCATGAAGGGCAACACCGCGGGTGCATCGACACGACGACAGTTGAAGACCGCCACCTGGACAGCACCACGACGCGTGCCTCCAGCCGGCGACCAACGTATCGACTCGACCCTCTGTGGTAACACCTTGAGTATAAAAGGAGGACTGAGGTCAGAGAAGAGGGGAGGTCAGGCAACACTTCCTAATAGACACCTAGCTCGGGGCAGGCTGGCATCACCTCGGAGACCTTCCCGAGGTGAAGCTCGGATAGACTCTGAGCGTAGAAGGGAAGGTTGTAAGCTACGCATTGTACACCATCATCCATCATCAATCAAGCCAGACAAACAGGACGTAGGGCATTACACGGCGACGCGGCCTGAAACTGGGTAAAATCCTGTGTGTTCGTGCTTGTTTTCCGGGGACTGATGTCGGAGCACCTCGCGCCCTTCTACCGAACAACTAGGAGGTGTTCGCACCCCTGGTGTCCGAGTTTCGTAACTCGACATCTGGCGCGCCAGGTAGGGGCGGCGCCCGTGCTTCGCCGCCAAAACCCCGGCCTTCCCCAACGGCGGCGGAGCCGCGGGGGCTTCCGGGGTCGATTGCGACCAGATCGACTCCCTCGACAACGGAGCATCAGCGCGGCCAAAGGAGCTTCACTTGACCGCGCAGGAGCCCGGAGAGATGCTCCGGCACTACACGCGATGTTTCCGCCACGTCTTGAGCTTCTACCCCGACCTACCGGAGGCCGCTGCCATCCAGGCTTACCGCCGGAAGGTGCGCGACATATCCGTATGTTGGAGAAGCTCGGCTGCCTGGAGGAGCTGTACGCCCTGGCCGAGAAGTGCGCCAGGATGGAAGAGGGGCGAAGGGCCCCGAAACTCGCCACGGAGACAGCAGCTCCACCACGGGAGAACCCGCGGAAGCTCGGGCACCCGTTGATCCCCGCTGCCAAGAGCTCAGGCCCGGTGGCGGCGCCGGGGGCATGGTGCCCCATCCATAAGGTTCATACCCACGACGTGCGGGACTGCCGGTCGGTACGTGGTTTCGCTGCGTCCCATGGGAGGCGGCGTGCTGCGCGCGGGACCGGACTCACCGACGAGAGCTGCTTCATCTGCGAGGAACTGGGGCATCACGCCCGAGACTGCCCGGACCGCCCCAACAAGAGGGCGGGCCCCGGGGACGAGGATCCGCGAACACCTCGGAAGAAGAAGGACGGAGCCCCACCCGGCGCTCCACGAACAACCCTCAAGCCACGAGAAGAGACCAAGAGCATCGCCACAAGGAGGAGACTCGAGACGAGCAACCCAGGAGCCGCGCATCGACACGGGGGCCAGCTCGCCGCGGGGCCTGTTTCCGTGGGAATCGCCCACTACGGAGGGCCTAAAGCTTTCAACCTCAGCAGAGGATGCTCACCTACGCCCACCAATCGTCGCTCATCGAAACGCGGCGGCCACTCCTCCTCCAACCATTCCGAGGCGTCTAAGAGTCCCCTCCCTCACCTCGGTGATGGGGGGCCGCTACAATCACTAGAGCCCTCGAGGGAGATAACCCCGAGAAACTAATCATCGGCTTGGCTCGGATATCCCTCCGACCGCATATGGAGGCGCCCCGTCCCATAAGACTCAAGCTCCTCACACGAGCCAACCCCGGGCGGAGCTCCCCGGCCAACGTTCCCGCCGCGCCAGGCAACCAAGGCGTAGCGCGCGCTACTCACGTCTTGGGCATCGAGGAAAGGGGGACAAAGGCGGCCAGTGGGAATCCCTCGGCCGCCCACGACATCCTTCCCGAGATGACCGAACGAGACCTTGGGGAACGGGGGGAGCGCTCGGATGGGGAGTGCCCGCCGCCCCCTTCCTCGCCTCCCCGCGAAGAAGGCAACAGAGTCACCGCCCGAAGAAAAGAAGTCACTCGGAGCGGAGCGGCAGCGGAGCCGGAAGCACCTCCAGCCCACGCCCCTCCCTCCTAACCACCGCGCCGGTGGAAAACGGGGGCATTAGGACCACGAGATCGCGTGTGCCCCTCAGAGAACCCCTCATTAGGACACCGTCGTTCGACCAGGTCTGGGTTCGCCGGGTCAAATTAGCTCGCGTCAACTCCATTCCCCGGAATGGAGGAGGAGGGGAAGAAAGGGTGCCCTGGACACGAGATCCCGCGCACCCCAGAGAACCCCTCACCCGGAGCCCCCGCCTCGCGTGGGGCAGGAGCCTTGGTTGGAACCCATGACTGCCAAGGAACTTGTATCCGGAAAGACAGCCCTAGGGATGAGTGTGTCAGCAAGGTCAGGGTTCGCCGTGCCCAACGAGACTCGTGTTCGGAAACGAACCCCTAGCGAACAGAGCTGGAAAAGTTCGGCAAGGCCGGAGTTCGCCGTGCCAACACAACTTGAACTCAGGGATAGAAGCCCTAGTGGCACGCAAGTCGGCAACGTCGGAGTACGCCGTGTCATGTAAACTTGTAACCGGAAACAGAGCCCTAGTGGTGAGTCTACCGGCGCGGGCAGATCGTGCCTCCCCAGGACGGCATGCCCCTCAGGAACAAGGGCCCCTGGCGGCGCAACCCGGCTAGGTCTGGGTTCGTCGAGCCATCGCGCCGCGTGGGCACCCGGGGGATTTCCCCCCAGAATCTATGAACAACACCAGGAAAAGAGAAAAGAGGCTCATCGCCCAAACCACACGTAATTTACCAAAAGGATTATAGGCCCTGGGACCCACAGGCGGGCCCGGGGAAGGTAGAGTACCGATCTCTCCGCGCGAGGGACCGGGGGCTAGGGGGCCCCGTGGAAGACCGGGGGCCCCAGCGCCGGCGACGGAGCCTCCTTGGCGGCCGCCAGGGTGGACCGCAGAGCATCCGCTTCCGCCCGCAGGAGCGCAAGGGTCACCCGGGAAGCTTTCGCTTCAACCTGCTTGCAGAAACGCAACGAGCGTAAGAGAGCTTCAGCCAGAAGGATGGGACAGAGGCGAGAGACAAGGAAGATACCTCCAGGACCTCTTCCAATCGGCGTATCAGGAGGATCATGTCCGAGAGACCGGCCACATGCTCATTGAGCACTCCGATCACCGCGAAACTGGTCGGGAGGTCCTGTACAAGGGACAAGAAGGGAAGAACACATGTAAGTTCACCCTGCGCATGCAACCATCCCGACTCAGCCAGAGAGCGGACGAACAGGACGAGACCGAAGCCAAGACACAGACGTCAAAGGAAGAGAGTGGCTCACCCGCAAGGGAGGACTAGGCGCGCCAAGCGCCGGAAGACCTGGTCTGTACGGGCGGCAGGTCGGGAGCGCCGAGATGGATCGGACCCACCCTTCCATCTCATGCACCCGCAGCCCCCTCGTCATGATCCGGGAGCGGTCCCCCCAGACACCACTTGATGACTCCCAAGTGCAGGAGATCAATTGTAGTACCTTTCGATTAGAAAAGGTTGTCAAACCCACGAGGAGCAGAAGGTATTGGTTAGCAAGAATGATAAATAAAACCTTTTCAAAAAAAGAATGATAAATAAAACAATGAAAGATGCAAGTGTTTTTGGGATTTTTGATTGTATAGTTGCAAGAGAGTAAAAATGCTTAAGATAAATGCTAGCAAGTAAAAGTTCTGAAAGAGAGAAAGCCCAATCCTCTATTGGCAAGAGGACAAGCTCAAGTGATGTGTAACTTAGAAAACGTTCCCGAGGGCGGCATGGATATTGCTAGGCATAGAGATTTATTAAACAACACGTTGAATATCTTGTCAAGTTTTAATCTTCTTTGGACGGAGCCATTGTTAGATAGCTAAATAAATAAACTAAACCCCTTATGATGGATCATGTGGCCAAGTAAATGACTGCACAAGAATTATTAAGACATAAAGTCCCACCATAGCATTACACTCTAAGGTCCCCGATACTAATACCCCATAAATAACTTCATGACTCGGTCTCAGGTTTACATCCATCCCAAGTCTCCCTCAATTCATTACACTACGGTGTTCTCCTATGAGCCCATATAGGTGAAGTGTTGTGCAGTCGACGTTCGCACAACACCATCATAGAATCACATAAAAAGATAAACACTAGACAAAATACCAACACATGTCATATATAAATCATTGCCAATTCATCCTATGCCCTCAGGAACATACGGGAACTACTCACAACGTGCAAACATGATAATATTCAGTGGCATAATGGTACAACACAATCTGAAAATATAACTTCCTCCAAATAATGACAAGTACTCAATCACAAACATGAATAGTAGCACAAGACAAGTATCTAGGGTATAGCAACTCTCAAACTACGAGGGGACGGAGTGGATCACGGAGATGATGATGGAGATGGTGCTGGTCTTGGTGATGGTGATGATGTAGAGGCCTCCTCCCACGCCAAGGAGGAGAGGTGATGACGATGATTTCCCCCTTCTCCGGAGCTCCGGAGCAGCAGGATCTGATCCCCCTCGGAGGGAATCAGGAGTTTCGCCGCCGCGGCCTCGGATGGACTTGGAAAAATTAGGGCGTAGGTTTTCGGGCGAGACGAAGGCGTGTTAAAAAGCCCCGAGCGAGGAAGTGCCCGAGGCTCGAGTTGGTGGGCCCCACGCGGCCAAAGAATCTGGCCGCGTGGGCCCCCTCTTTTGGGCCTCGTGGCTCTTCTCTTCGATCTTCTTCCCTCTGTTTTCTCCCGATGAAAAACCAGCTGTGTAATTTTCCTTTTTCCATTTGGGTCCCTGTAGCTCCTGAAACATTAAAAACAAGAAAAAGGAGGTTTTCTGCCTCCCAGAAATTAAATACCAAAAATAGGGACTTTGTATGAAAGTCCCATAAATCATCTAAAACATGTAAAAACAATGATATAACAATGCCAATAACATTCTAATATGATAATATAAGTTGTATAAATGATGATATAAAATGCACGTATCAACTCCCCAAGCTTAAACCTTTACTCGTCCTCGAGTAAGTAAGGACATAGATCATTACATGCATCAATGGACTTATGGTTGATAAATAAATACGAGCATTGTATCATCATCATATTCAATTGCAATGTAAGATTAATGAACTAAAACTCATACACATGAGGGCAACATAAGTAGAAGCTCTAGCAATCACCCCTTACTTTTGAAAGCAAATAACCATTGTATGTTGGACAATTGAATCATACTATTTTTCACATGCTTTTGCTCTTTATGGCAAGCATTATAATATTTTATACTTTGCTGAAATTTAAAGACAAGATAAACTCTCATTGGATAACAAGTTTAAAGAAGACAAATGAAAAGATAGATATAAGATTGTTTACACCTTGCTTCACTAGTAACTAGTGCAAACTTTAGTCATGGATATTTCAATCAAGTTCTATGCTCTACACAACCTTTATCTTACACTTTCCATGGCTAACTGAATTTTCAGGTGCCTTCCTTTTCATTCACTTTCAAGAGCATAAGTATTGAAATATCCATGATCATTAATTTGCTCAAAAGATACTAGATTCTAACAAGAGTGTTTCATATCCTTTTCATTAACCCTTCCTAACTTTTTATCCTACAAGACTATATCTCAACCTTAAACTATTAATTTTCAAGTCATATTGACTCATTCTCTTTACTTATTTTATAATGAGATAATTCTACAATTGTCCAACACACTCAAGTTAATTAAATTCAAGGCAAGATGTGACTGAAACCTCTAAATATGCCACTCATTTGCATGAGTGTTACCCATAAATCTCCAAACAAGAGAATCATGGATGACACCATACTTTAATATTCATTGATAAACCACAAGATAGGGATACATGATAATGCTCCATGAGCTCACACAGCCTAAAAGAGATTGATAACTAAACGATAAAAGCAAAACACACCATGACTAGATAGATATGATAAACTAGTAAAGATAAAGGCTAGGTTGAACTCCCCCAAGCTTGACGTTTTGCTAGAGGCTCTTTATTTCTCTTCCTTGTCCTCATAATAATTATCTTCAAGTTCTCCAACGATGCTCATCATAAGATTGTAGCTTCCTCAAACTTGCTTGCAGCTTTTCCCAGTTTTCCATGAGATTCTTCTCCACCGTCTTCTTGCTAGGCTTCCACTCCGGGCTTGGTACTTTTACATTCGGGATCTTACGATCCCATTCACCAGGATAGTTCTCTTGGGTGGCACGCTGAATTCCCTGTCAATAAGAGTAGAAACCATGTTTTTGCTAGCAAGTGCGTGCCTAGGAGCCTTCCCTCCTGTGCTCATGCGCGCCGTCTGCCTCTTGTTTCCAAGAGACACGTTCACCCTCACACCAGCAACGAGATAGGAGAAGGTGGTGTTGTTGCGTAGATGCGATGTGACGAAGGGCTTGTATTCTTCTCTTCCTCTTCTTTGTTCTCCATCTCCTCCTCGTCGGCTTGTAGTCTTCATCATCCGAGTAGTCCTTCCTCTTCCTATTCCTCCTCCATATGGACGTGGGGTTGTTGCCCTCGAGTTCATCATCATCTCTGTCCATGGAGGAGCATTGGAAGGAGTCTCCCAAGACATAGCTAAAAACCTGACAGGCAGAAACAGCAAAAGCAAAGATCGCTCGAGAACGCTCGGTGCGAGATTAGATCAACGAAAAGGTATATATTGACGGTTTTTAGGTCAAGACGAAGCGTCGGACTCCGAGGGGCAAAAGGAGTGGGCCCACGCGGCCAAAGAATCTAGCCGCGTGGGACCCCTCTTTCCTTCCTCGGGTCTCCGTTCCTTCCAATTTTCTTGTCCCACACGTTAATTTCCATAAAAAATGACTTCCGTAAAATTTACACAATTCCGAGAAAAATTCCAACACAAAAGTTACCTATTATTGATTTAGGGTTTCTGAAACTGCATGATCCCTCTCAATTACCTCCTCCGGTTCCTGTAAGTTCAACTCTTCCACCATTCCGATGAAGCTCCTTCCTGCAATATAATGTTTAAGGCGTTGTCACCGTGAAGATGGATAGCTCCTTAATGGTACACTTCATGTATCACTAATGGTCCCTGCAACTTTGAAGCTAACTTTCCTGTAGAAAACTTGAAACGAGAGTTGTATAATAAAACTTGATCGCCTACTTTGAATTCTTTTCTCTTAATTTTCTTGTCATGCCAAATCTTAACCTTTTCTTTAAACACTTTAGCATTTTCATAAGCTTCGTTCCTCCATTCATCTAGTAAGTGTAAATCAAGAATTATCTTCTCTCCCGCAATCATAAATTCAAAGTTCAATTGTTTAATAGCCCATCTAGCTTTGTGTTCTAATTCAACAGGCAAATGGCAAGCTTTTCCATAGACCATTTTATAAGGAGACATTCCCATAGGATTTTTAAAAGCAGTTCTTTAAGCCCATAATACATCGTTAATTTTAAGTGGCCAATCAGACCTAGACTTATTCGCTGTCTTTTCCAAAATGAGTTTAATTTCCCTGTTACTTAATTCAACTTGTTCACTTGTTTGAGGGTGATAAGGAGATGCAATTATATGGTTAACATCATATTTTGCCAATGTTTTCCTAAGAATACCATTCAAGAAATGAGAACCACCATCAGTAATTAAAAACCTAGGAACACCAAACCTTCAAAACACACAAATTAGAGGTAAAACAACAGCTAAAGTGTTCGGGAAAGTAGATACGTTTTGGACATATCAATGATGTAGAGGCCTCCTCCCACGCCAAGGAGGAGAGGTGATGACGATGATTTCCCCCTTCTCTGGAGCAGTAGGATCTGATCCCCCCTCGGAGGGAATCAGGAGTTTCGCCGCCGCCGCGGCCTCGGATGGACTTGGAAAAATTAAGGCGTAGGTTTTCTGGCGAGACGAAGACGTGTTAAAAAGCCCCGAGCGAGGAAGTGCCCGAGGCTCGAGTTGGTGGGCCCCACGCGGCCAAAGAATCTAGCCGTGTGCCGCCCTCTTTTGGGCCTCGTGGCTCTTCTTCCTTCAATCTTCTTCCCTCCGTTATTCTCCAGCTATGCAATTTTCCTTTTTCCATTTGGGTTCCTGTAGCTCCTGAAACACTAAAAACAAGAAAAAGGAGGTTTTCTGCCTCCCAAAAATTAAATACCAAAAATAGGGACTTTGTATGAAAGTCCCATAAATCATCTAAAACATGTAAAAACAATGATATAACAATGCCAATAACATTCTAATATGATAATATAAGTTGTATAAATGATGATATAAAATACACGTATCACCACTCCCCGACCGTATGGAGCCGGAGCTGCTGGACATTCCGGGCCATCCACTTCACCAAAAGGTCCAACCCTGTAAGCCCACGCCCTACCACCGCCTTTAGACGTTCGGTGAGCGCCCGCACCTCCTCGAGATTGCCGAGGGAGCTAAGGGACCATCCCTTCCGGGAAGCTAGCAGCCCCCGGGAGAAGGAAGGGAGGCCAGGCCCGCCCGACGAAGAAGGGAGCTCGGGGTAGTAGAAGAACGAGCGCTTCCACTCGCCGCACGTTCCCCGGAGGGCGAGGTCCGGGAAGACAGAGCGGCGCGGGACCACTCTCACTACGCCGCACTCCGACTCGGGGTCACCTTCTCCGGCAACCCTGCCCCGAAGAAAGAAGAGAGAGCACCAGAAGCCAAGATGAGCATGGGCACCGAGGAAATCCTCGCAGCAGGTGATGAAGTAGGAGATAAGGGTGATGCAATCCGGAGAAAGATGGTGAAGCTGAATCCCATACAAGCGAAGGAGGGAGTAAAGGAATGGGTGCACCGGCAGGGAAAGTCCGCGTTCCAAGTGAGAAGAAAATAGCACGCATTCCCCGGGGACGGGCGAGGGACCAACTCCTCCTCTTCCGTCACCCGCCACGACGACCGGTCTGAGCTAGGGAGAAAGCCAACAGTGGCGAGGAAGTCCAACTCCCCGCGCGACAAGTCTGAGCCCCGGCAAGGAAGGCCACCCTCTCCCGAAGCCGTAGGGAGGACACAGCTACCATGCAAAGGGGCGGGGGGCGACCCGGAAGGCGAAGAAGATGGAAGGATCGAGCTACGGACCTCCTAGGAGCGGGAGGCGGCGATCTTCGGGGCCGGAAAGTAGGGGCTCCCAGAAGAAGACAATCTCTTGAAAGGAGCCATGGTGGAGAAGAAGGAGAAACACAGCCGGTCAGCAGGAGGCAGGTGCCCCACCTTAAATAAAGAAGGAGGTGCGCAGACGATCCCACTTCTCTCGGGAAGTGGAACCGTCCCAGGACGCGCATCATTACTCGCCGGTTCCCACCGTCGGCAGAAACGATGCGACAGGGCGGTGAACCCTGCGCGGACGAGACACCAATGGGATCGGCCACGCATCCGCCGCACGGGCCTCGAGGAGGCAGGTCCCCTGCGCCACGGAAGGACGCCCCGGGGCAGAAGCCCACCTCTGCCCCGGATCGCCCGGGGTCTACTATCGGCGTCCCAGGAACAGTGTCCCCCGGGAAGCTGGCGCATGGGACCCCGCTCTCCCCATGAAGCCGTCGAGATGTCGCTCGTCCACCGCAGGGAGGAAAGTACCCTGGGGGGCGGCACCCCTCCGGAGACTGTCAGACGTCACGCCACGTGGAGACAGATTCCTGCGCCGCGACCAGGAAGGATAGCTTCGCAGGGAAGGAAGCGTCACTGGCGCCATGGACAAGACCCGATGGTTCTGCGACGGAAGCATAGCCCTGAGCGTGATGGGACCCGACCATCCATCCCATCGCGGGCAGGGCTGAGCGTATCCGCCTCACCAGATCCGGAGCAGCCCTATATGAGCCGTCACATCGAAACCGGCTGAAGGAGCGGCATGAAGGCCAACACCGCGGGCGCATCGACACGGCGACAGTTGAAACCGTCACCTGGACAGCACCACGACGCGTGCCTCCAGCCGGCGACCAACGTATCGACTCGACCCTCTGTGGTAACCCCTTGAGTATAAAAGGAGGACCGAGGTCGGAGAAGAGGGGAGGGCTGGCAACACTTCCTACTAGACACCTAGCTCGGGGGCTAGCTGGCATCACCTCGGAGACCTTCCCGAGGTGAAGCTCGGATAGACTCTGAGCGTAGAAGGGAAGGTTGTAAGCTACGCATTGTACAACATCATCCATCATCAATCAAGCCACACAAACAGGACGTAGGGCATTACGCGGCGACGCGGCCTGAACCTAGGTAAAATCCTGTGTGTTTGTGCTTGTTTTCCGGGGACTGACGTCGGAGCACCTCGCACCCTTCTACCGAACAACTATGAGGTGTTCGCACCTCCGATGTCCGAGTTTCGTAACTCGACAGCGTCACCTCCCGCCGAAAACCCTCCCCCATATACACCCTCTACTCTCACCGCTGCTCGAAGTCCACCATTTTCATCAACTCGAGCTCTTCGGTCTGAGCTCGCAGGTAAGCGGCGGCGGCACCCTCCTTGGCACGGAGTCAGCTCGACTTTGTTCATCCCCATCGATGGCTATAAGTTCCGAAACCGTGCTACCATAGTGTTCATGTGTGTTTGTAGATCTGAGCTGTGTTTGAGGTTTGCGAAGCTGCATGTATGATCTATGCTTGTAGCTGAGGTGCTAGGATTTGTAGATCTGTTAGATTTCATCTAAGTTCTCAACTGTGGCCCTGCTCTCTAGATCTGTTTGCTTCGATGTCACTTCATTAGTTCATAAAGATGCTTGTCTTTGCTTACGAGGTAAACAATGGTAGATCTAGTAGGCTCATAAGGTCTGTTATCGTGCTTGATGTAGGAGATGAAGAGAGAGGATTTTAGTATATCACTTGTACCAGTTGGGGACTCGTAAATCCCGTCGTACGTCGAGGACTCTCAGCCCATGTCGGACTTCGGCATGAACGACTCCACCTACGGTGTTGTGCACGACGTTGTAGGCTCGTTAGCTACGACTGTGAACCATGAGATTGCCAAGAACAAGGCCCAGACCAAAGCAACCATGAAATGACTCCCATTCATGTCAACCTTCGTGCTCAAGCACATGACCACTCTCATCAGGTCAGGGGTTAGGACAGACAAGGGTTTCAAAGAGGTGCATCTGAAAGCTTGCGCTCGGGCTCTCTTTGCCCACTGTGGGGCAGAGGTGACCTGAGGTGTACAACCACCTGAGGAAGTGGAGGCTGAGGTGGGTACAGGTGAGCAAGCTCAGAGATTTGAGCGGCGCTCAATGGTGTGAGGAGACCCACACCATCATCCTATAGGACGCACACTACACGGGCCACATCATGCTGATCATCTGTGTACTAACAGTGGGTTCTTTTCAAACTTGTACTAACAATCCAATTCTAACACACTCATCTTCCAATCGTAGGATCACCCCAAGGATGCTGAGTTTCTTAACAAGCCTATTCTGAACTACCCACAGATGCAAACGATCTTCTCCTTTGGTTTGGCAACCGGCAAGTTTGCCATGGGGTCAGGTACTCCCCTTGGCACTCCTCTGCCGGAGGATGCCGATACGCAGGAGTCTGACACGGTGATCCTTGATGGTCCTTCGGCCAGGAATGGGGATACACCCAGCCACGCACATGGATAGAAGAGGAAGAGAGGTGCCCTCGCTGAGGAAGAGATCCAGGCCTTTGTCAGCATGACTGAATCTGTGAAGGAGGTTGCCCAAGCCATTAGGGAGAGCAAGCCGACGGACATGCACCCTGACCTATACAATGTCGCCATGGACTCTGTTGGGTTCACTGAGGAGGCTCTCATGGTGGCTCTCGGCCACCTCGTCGACCACAAGGCACAGGGTGTGAACTTCGTTGGCATGGTAGAGCAGCACAGGACCCTCTGGCTGAGGAACTTCATGGGCAAGTACTACACTGAGTGAGCTTGCACTGTCAAGGTGGGAGGGTGGTAGTAGTAGAAGCATGATGAGGTTGAACTGATGATGTTGATGTATATTTTGGCTTAGCTAGGGCTTACAAACTACTCTTATGGCCTGTATATTTTGATTAGGTGGTATATACTAACCCCTCAGATGATGGTGAACTTGTTGTTGGTGGTGGTGGTAGGCTGACACCCACTTTTTGATGTGGTGGTAGGTGTAACACCATAGGTGTAGGATGAACTTGTGATCCTACTTTTGTAAGTATCATGCATGGTGCAGTAGTTCTTTGTTAGAGACGCGTTCTTAAGCTTCTGTTGATGTTGTTCATGTGACTAGTGATGATTATATGTTCTATCTCTTCATCCGTGTGTCCTTTACAGATGAACTGGTACGTTGTGTATAGGGGAAGGCGTCTAGGAGTGTACAATTCTTGGCGGAGCAGCCAAGAACAGGTGACAGGCTTCTCTCACAACAGCTATGAAGGGTTCGTGACTTTGCAAGAGGCTCAGGCGAGCTACATGAACTATCTGAACAACATCCCCTAAGAGCTCATGACGTGATAGAACATCAGCTCATTGCTCAGGCCGGGGCGAACCAGGTCATACCGAACATGGGTAATCAAGTGGTAGGTTGTAGGATGAAGGACTTCATAATCATCGTCCTACTTCTGGTGATTGTGAAACTCCTTTTGTTTTAGTGTATGATCATCGTGGTGTATGATCATTGTAGTGTTTGATCATGGTAGTGTTTGATCATGGCATGGTAATCTCACCATATTTCAATTGTGGTAACCGTAGCCGGCTGCTTGCAAGCAACCAAACAATGCGTCTTTGTTTAAGCTCAGCCGAAGAGCCCAGATTAGATCGAACCAAATAAAGGGCTTGTATTTTCTCATCCGATGCGGCCAGTGGCGGATCCAGACTCATATATGAGGGGGTGCCAAGCTTAATACTGGCATTGTGGACTTCATATTTAGCCAAGAATAAATAAAGGATTAGTCAAAATATTAGTAAGTAATTGAAAACTTGTATTTTGGAGGGGTGCCATGGGATCCGCCCCTGGATGCGACTAACCCGGTTGCGGGCTACCAAACAGGAGCTACAACATGGCTCCCGGCCGTTTTTCCGTGGCCATACTCTCCAGGGCATGCCCCCAGAAAAACGAGAAATCCATGCAGGCTACCAAACGCGCACTTAGCGTCCAAAAGAAGTAGGCCAAACAATGTCGTGCCTCAGAGAAATGGGAATATGCTAGTGAAGGATGCAAAACAGTGCACTGATCACATAAACCCCGGATGTAGGTTGTACAACAGAAAAACATTGAGGAACAGGGGTACTCATTTTTACACAAGGATTGCAGAGTCCAAGCACAACAGGAACCATGAAAAGCTAAGCTAAGATACGTAGACCAACCGATTAAACAAACCATGGAACGAGTAGCTCCATCAGCATGGCCCTAAAATGTTGTGAGGGCTTTTGTCAGGGAACACGCAGGGAAGATCACGGGCACTTGGTCCTGTTGCCGTGCGTGGTCCAGTCGGTGTAGCACTTGCCGCAGGTCTCCTTGTTGCCGGCGGTGCCCGCCGGCACGCAGCGGCAGACGCTGCAACACTTGAGGCACGCCCGGCTGCACATGTTCTTGCGCGAGTTCGCGCTGCACCGCACATCGCACGCGTCCCCACAGTCTGCGTTCCCGGATGCCACACCAGCACATCCACATCATTCATATCTGAAAGTTTCATGAAGAATGACAGGATGAACAAGATGATGATACCTTTGAGTGGGTCGACGATCTTGTGCGGTGGCGGCCCGAGGGGATCAGGAGCAGCCGCAGGAGGGTAGTCAGCAGCCTAGTAGGCGTTGAATAGCAAAATCAAGCAGCCATGGATGTGGGTTAGAAATGATACAGCTGACATGATCTTCAGATGTGTATGAAGAAGGGGAGCTTAAGCAGAATGTGGCCTTGCCTTGATGGTGCTGAGCAGGAGGAGAGACGCCACCAGCGCAGCCACCGCGAGCTTACCCAGCGCCACCATGGTTGGTTGATTGGTTCCTCTGGAGTATGAAGTCGCTAGAGCTTTCTTCCTTGATCGCTATGGAGAGAGAGACAGTCTGGAGAGCTAGTGAGTGAGGAGAAGTGGCAATGGAATTTTGGCAGGTGTGATGGTTAAATAGATTGGAGTGAATGGTTGACAGACTTGCGCTGTGGAGGTGGTGGCCGCGGCCGGGGTCAATGCGCCAGGCTGGTTCCCGATCAGGGATTCAGGGCACGCCCAGCACCAGTAGTCCGCTCTCCGCTGAGCTGAGTAGTAAATGGCCTCCGGCCACGGCAGTGCGACTGCACTTGCCCAATCGCATTGACACGTACCAGAATCGCTTTGGTTGAGTTCAGTGGAGTAAATGAGCTTAATTTGCCTTGCTCACAGAGTCACAGGCAATTCCGATCCAAGTGTTTTCTATTTCATACAAGTGAATAAGTGATCAGTACTTCCTCCGTCCACAAATAATTTTTAATGACCAACTTTGAATAAAGCAGTAGCAACTTATATGAAATCAAATCGGTCCAAGTGTACTAAAAACCAGGAGATTCCCATTTTCTTGGCCGGGCTAATAGGGACGAAGAGACATTTCTTCCGCTTTGGATGGCCGGGCTAATAGCGATGAAGAGACATTTCTTCCGCTTTGGATGGCCGGGCTAATAGCGATGAAGAGACATTTCTTCCGCTTTGGATCATTTAATGTTAAGTATGGATAGAAAATTAGATTATAGAAGGATAAGTGGCTATGTGATGTACAATAGGAGTATTGTTCATCACACGAGCGATACAATCGATACAGTTATGGAGTCATCTCCACCAAATGTGTTGTTCAGATGAGATTTATTTGGTCCGTGAATTACAACATGGAGCCTTCTGTGTGGGTGGTTGGCAATGGTACAATTGTCGTAAGGAGTAGATGAGTTTCGTTGGAATTTACACGAGAATGGCAAATTCACTATTGTTTCCATGTATAGAGCACTCGTTCACTCAGTAATGTAGGTCCATAATAATAATAATAATAATAATAATAATAATAATAATAATAATAAGAATAATAATAATAATAATAATAATCTAGATAATAAAGGTACCTCTATAATAATTTTTTGCTTGGTACGTTCACAAATGTGTGATCCTTACCAAGGATAACGTGTGAAGTGAAACTGGCATGTGAATACGAAATGACAATTAACCACTTATTTTCCAATGTCACCTTTGCCTGGCTATATGATCAGCCTTCTGACTTGTACTCACCACATAGTGTTGCAAATATTTTTGATAACTGGTTTCGGGGAATTGATCACAAGTATGGAATTCTCATTAGGGTGGGAGGGCTTGTTGTAATATGATAGCTATGTGGGAATGATATGATTTTTAATGGTACATTGTCTTCTCCTTTGCAGGTTATTTGCCACAGTACTCATTTACTCCGTTTATGGTCACCTCTACAATGTATGGGAAACAAAATACTCCCTCTGTCTCAAAATACAAGGCACCCCTTAATTCCGTTGGTCAACGCCATCTAATTTTGACCATGATTTGTACTTATAATATTTACCTAAAATTTATTATAAAGATATATGAAATTAAAGTATTTTGCAAGACGAATCCAATGGTATCATATATACAATCCAATTCAATGTATTTTGTTATATATTGGTGGTCAAAGTTGAGCGTCAAAGACCACCTTAAAAATAGCGCGCCTTGTATTTTTTGACACGGAGGGAGTACCTATTTATTGAGGTGTATACTCGATTGTAGAAGCGGGGCGGGATATTCTTACCTCACATGGGTGGCAGCATAGTTTTCAGATCGGCCCTTCTTCATCATAGGTGTTCGTCGAGATCTTCATTTTATCTTATGCACAAAGGTCGGGTGTTAGCTCTCTTGAATTGTATCTGCGTGATGCTAACTTCTGAGTTTAATAAATACACTTTACAAAAACAATGAACTCAAAGCTGTATACGTGGAAACTTTAAGAGGAAGATAGTTATAACAATTTAGTATCATAATGATGTGTACTTTTTTCTATAAATTTGATCCAATTTTAATAGGTTTTTGACAAAAGATAGATATGCACTTATTCGCGAAACAAATGGAATAGGTATTTCGACGAGAGAGAATATGTAGCATTTGTGGCTGCCAAAGGAGGGAGTCTCGGTGTGCTTTTCTTTGGCTAGTGTGTGTGCGTGTGTATGTGTTCTGAGTTCCTTTTAATGGTGTGTTCTTGTGAGAGGAACATGAGAGAGTTAAAGGTACGTAGAAGAAGAAGCCACGTTGCGAGAGGCAGCGCCAACATATACATGGGTACAGCGCACGTAGCATGTTGATTTTGCCCGATACTTTTAGTGGATCGAATTTTAGTGGATCGAAGGGAGTTTCTCTTCTTCTATCGACTGATGCTACTCGTTTTGAAACTCTACTGCACGTCTGCACGCATGGTTGTTTAATTTGCGTACCGTGCAAGCGCTGCATGGTGGCGGCCGGTGTCCGGGGGAACAAAGTAGAGTGGCGGGCGTACAAGTGCTGAGCTGCTTTCCACGAAGCCGACGGGAGTCACGAGGCTTCGGGCGTGTTTGATGGCATGCAGCCAGCCCAGGCCCGCTGCTGCAGAACAAGGCCGTTTGTTTGTTTATATGCAGCGATTGTTTTGATCCGCACGTTGCTTAAATCAGTGCTCAGCCATGCCCAGTGGAAACGGCTGAATCGGCAGTTTCCCTGGGGCCGGGCTACGCAGCTGCAAAAGCAAGCGGTCTAGATGCAACTTCGTTCCTGAACTCCGCTTCTCCTCACTCTCCTTTGCTGGCCAAGCCGTCGAGGGGCACCGCTGACCGCTGCTTAGCCTTGCTGGTATCGGCCCGAGGCCGTCTCTGTGCCCATGCCGCCGGAGGCCGGCTGGTCGTCCTCGCCTGCCGAAAGCCTTGCCCAGCCCCGAGCTCGCCGGCCCCGCCCCGCGCTCGCCGGCCCTGCCCCGCCTCGCCCTGCGCTATCTGAATTACTAGCGGATCGCCCCGCGCTCGCCAGCCCTGCGCGGACGTTCTCCGCCGCTCACGGCCTCACGGTGCGCTCCGTTACGGTCCGCCTCGCCGGGGTTTGAGGCCTTCTGTGCCTGGCCCCGCGCGGACGTTCTCCGTCGCTCACAGCCTCACGGTGCGGTCCGTCGCGGTCCTTCCGCACCAGCGTCGCCGCCAGCTCCCGCCCGAGCTCAATGTGCGTGTCGTAGTTGGTCTTGATGGACCGGTGGATTGTTGTCGTCGTCGTCGAGCTCTGCCGTCGCCGTGCAGCTCCGCTGGTGCCATGCCATGTTGTCACCGTCCAGCTCCGCCGCCACCATGCCGTCATGGGTGAGCTGTTCAAGGATGCTGGTTGGTGGTAATTTCACCCATAAGAAAGTAGGTGAGGCTAAGCAAAATTTTACATCCAACCAAACAAAGAGGAGTTAGTTGCTCAGCCGATGCCACGTTATTTGCTGCGGGCAATCAAACAAACTACACAACACGGTTCAAAGTCTGTATCTACTCAGCATGGCCTTGGAGAGCATGCCCCCGGTGACATTGAAAATTAGTCCCGACTAGCAAACGCACCTTTCGAGAATCGGAGGGAGGAGGGAGCAGAGCTTGCAAGAGCACTGCCGCGCTGTCCTACAGGTAGGTAGGATTTATCTGATCAAAGCTCTCAACACGGACAGCTCACGCCAAAGAAGTAGGGGGGGGGGGGGGGGGGGGGGGGGGGTGCGCTTGAATGACGGTAGGGTATGGGCCGATCGTCGAGAGCTTCCGTGGTTTCTGCTACACGGGCTTCCGACAACGAAACCAGCAGGTACGTAACAATTTAGCAAATCCTTCGCCGCTCCGACTCGTGGTGAGTCATGGCCAAATCCAAAGAGCAGATGCACATCCTTTTGAGATTTGTTGTGATGAAATACTGGCGACAAGAGAGCTCACGGATGGCCATGGAGACACACGCGACAGGGCGGTGCCATTTGAGAACTCTTTCTATATGCATTTTTGTTTTGTATTGATGCACTTTGCTTGTGGTTTTAGACTTCAAATTATGGGTATGCTGTAAAGAAGTTTTTTTTTCTGCGGCTGCTCTCTCTCTCTCATAGGAGCATATACTCCCAATGTTAAAAGAAAATACATTTTAAAATATGAAAAGAAAAATTGATTTTTCAGGTGTAGATCATCCTGACATTCTCTATGGCCGCACACAAAATTCCAAGAAAAAAGGACATTTGCTGTGGTTTGTATTAAACTGAAAAAAAAAAGTAGGGTGAAAAAGTTATTTTAAAGCACCGAAATTTGTCTTTTTACACAAGTTACATTTTTTTCATAAAAGGTTGTGTTAATAGCAGATTGGCTACAAACATTTCGATGTTCCTTTTGTTAAAGGACTTTATGCGTGTATCCGGCATTCCAGATTACCTCTGATTTTTTTTATTAGATTCTTCCGTACTAAAATGTTAAAATGTTCTTAATTTTTATTTTTTATAATGGAGTATCTTACCTATGAGCCACAAATTCGACTAAAGTGAAGTTGCCCCATCTCCCCAACCTCACTGTTACACGTGCCGAGTATCTATGACAGACAAATACCGCTCGACCGAAAACCATAACTCACGATCGTGGACGTCTTGTACAGTACTCCCTCCATCACAGTTTATAAGGCACACACACGTAGTTCAAGAATACACTTTGGCCACTAATTTAGTAAAAAAACTAAATATTATATCACAAAAATTATATCATTAAAAACTTCTTTTCAATATAAATCCAATGGTATAATTTTTGTTACATATAATTTATATTTTGTCGACCAAATTTAATGGTCAAACTTTTTCTTGAACTGCGTGTGTGCCTTATAAACTGTGATGGAGGGAGTAGTACTACCTACGCCTTGATTATTCCAAACTCCAACGTTAATCTGTTGAGACAAGGTTAACTAATCTGGCCAAAAATTGCACGCTCACAACTTTGAAATTGATGCTACCTTGAGATCGTCAGAAGTCAAAACATAAATAGATTGCACATGCGAGCAGTGTTGAAAGTACTAACTAGGGCAGCTCACCTGCAAAACTGTCCCTGTTGCCCATTGACCAGGAGTTCCTGTTGCAGCGATCTTTTAATATAATGTTTACAGAAAATGCTTTCTACCAAATATCAGAACTTACCTCTGCGAATCTAATAGTTTGAGATCAACCAAAGGAACAACAAACGACGGCAACATTCAGAGATTACGCGAGTGTACCTATAGAAAATAACACTTCCTCATCGAGGAAGTGGCAGCAAGGGATCCCTCAAAAACAATACAGTGGGGGCGCAGCAGGGAGTATCAGATAAGAAAATAGATTCCAGAAGAGAAAACCAATGATACAACAATAAGAGCACAGATGAAATTTACTGTAGCATACAAGTATTACCACCAAAACGCAGCTAGACTGACTTTTAAGCCAGACCTCACAATTTTCTGGAGCCAGCACTGTGGTCTCGCTGTGCTGCGTAGAAGATTTAAGGGCTCGATCTCCTACATTGTTTTTTTTTTTGTTTTTTCGAAAAGGGGAGGAAGCCTCAGCCTCTGCATCGAGTGATGCACACAACTTTTTATTATTATGAAGTTTTACGAGTATTTAAGTTTTACATCCCAGAGATCACAAAAAATTTAGACAAGCCTCAACCAACAGCAAATAAAATAAAATAGACTACAAAGTCGACTAATATGCTGCCACGTATGACGGGAGAAAAAATCATGCGCCACTAAAAGGAGTCGCGTGCATCCAGAAAAATAATCTCCTGCTGATCCGAAGGTAGTAGGAAAGCCCATAGCTAAATCCAATGCGCAGCCGTATCAATAACATGTAGAGCATGAAAATTTGATTTCCTGTTAAAAACCAAATTGTTTCTACAATTTCAAATAGAGCAACAAATTGCCGAAACGCCAATGCGTATCCTAACCTTGGTCTTTTATCAATCCCATTTAACCAATTCCAACGCATGTTAGTGAAATTAGTAGGGAGAAAAAATTATGTGCCACCAACAGGAGTCGCGTGCATCCAGAAACCACGATCTCTTACATTGTTAGCACCTAGGACAATGACTAAAAAATTTCATCGATATATCTTCCTTGGGTTACACCTTCCACAGATCATTAAGTGTTGGGGAAACAGAGGCGCCTTAAGATCTTAAATTCTTGATTCCAGGGAGAAAAAAGAAACAGAGAGAGTAAAGAAAATATGCACAGTTGTCGAAGAGAGCACCCTCCCACCCCACATATACCTTCTCCTATGGCTTAAGATGGCTATGGCATGCTAGTTCTCACAGTGATACAACCGTAGCCTTACCAATGGCTAACGAAACTGAAACCATTCCGCGTCCAAATCTCTATGGCACAAACCCTATCAGGAAACCAAGGCAAATACTTCCCGGTGGAAGAGGAACACTTGCAGTGATACTAAGCACAGTGGTCTTCGTTCTTGTTTTCGTGAACTATTATCTGACCAGATTCAGATTTACTATGGCTCTCCAGAGCCAACTCATACTTCTCATCAGACGCTCATAACCGGTATGATTCTGGCTCTCTAGCGAATGTTTGTTTACTCGTTCCATTTCCTGTAAAACTGCCAATGTAGTAACATTGTCAGATTTCTCTAGTATTTCTAGAGGTAGTAGTTTTTTTTGCAGTTCTTTTCACTTTCAGTTTATGATATATGAATAAAGTGCATAATAAGATACCAGCTCACTCTTACATATCAAGATTACTAAGCTCAAATAGTACAGTTGTGAAGCTTGAGACTTGAAATACTTACCAGTTACCAAGCCTGGTCAGCTCTTAAGTTCCAAATATCACTTGGTAGATGACCTTAATTATGTATTTCTTAGGATTTTTTCAGTTATGCAAAATAAACAAAACAAATTAACAAATCTTAATAAAATAAGAAGGCAAAGCACCAAAAAAAATACTCCGTTCAGCTATATATACAAGGCCACTTTCTCTTGTTCTAACTCATATTAATCTAGGTTTGACAATGTTTATTGATAAAGATATCAACATCTAGGGCACACAATAATTATAGTGTGAAAACCTATTTAACAATAGATATAGTGACATTGATTTGGTATTGTAAAAATTTATTTTTTAAAAATTTGATCAAAGCTAAATAGGTTGACTTAAGAAAAGAGAAAGCGATATTGTATTTATAGACAGAGTAAACAACATAAAGGAGAGCTTTAGCCTATGAAAATTGAACCTTAAAGAACCGCTGTACTACGATAATGTCGTAGAAGATAAGTTCTAGGGGTTTGCATGGTATCAAGCACAGAAAACTTTTCTTTCCAAGAAAATTGTGGTGATTTTGCTGTTCTTTAGGTCATGACGACAATGACAACTGCTATTTGTTCAATGGCACATGGGTCAGAGATTTCAGAGGCCCAATCTACACAAACATGACATGCCCACGATGCCAGTTTCAAAGAACTGCGGAAAGTATGGAAAGCAAATGGACTATGTAAACTGGAGGTGGATGCCGCAGGGCTGTGAATTGGCAAGGTTTGAATCCCAGCTATTCTTAAATATTGTACAGGGGAAGACATTGGCTTTCGCCGGGGATTCAATGGGACGGAACCAGATGGAGTCACTCCTCTGTTTATTGTCTCAGGTGAGTAAGCAATGTTTACAAATGTCCTATTTTAGATAATGGAAGAGCACATTATTACCCCAGTCATTGCATAGTTTACCAATGCCTATATCACTTCTCACTACAGACCCTGACATTAAATTGCTTATAGTATAGTTCACTTTGAAAGTTCAGTAACAAACATGGATCCAGCAGGCAGGCATTCTTTTACAAGACCACAGAAGAACAGGAAGTCCAAAAAATTCCTGATTTCTTTTGGCAGGAAAGAAAATAAAAGGCACCCTAATATAGAATCACAGATCTTTTGGAGTCTTTAACATGTCAATGATATAGCCTAAACATTACATATATTATGTCTTCCTTCATTTTCTCCAATTGTTTAGAACCTACAGTAGGCCGAAGCAGCTCAAAGTGTTAACTTATGTACATCCTATGATGAAAATTGAAATCGCATAACATTAAGCCATTTAAGACATCAGACCTACTACCTTCATGGGTCTTATGCGAGAACAACAATTATAAAGTTATCAACCGCTTTAATGCTACAAAATTTACCACTTGAAATCTAATGATAAAACTGTAGCACTTGTACTCCGTTCAAATTTGAGCTAAACCCACAACAAGAATTATGGAACGGAGGTAGTACTTTTTTACTTGTCTAGAAACATTTATCATATTAGTGTGAGTAGATCTGACACTTATTGTCCAAACAAATGCAGGTAGAAGCTCCAACAAAAGTTCAGAGCGACGCTGAAGATAGATTCACCACGTGGCACTTCAGATCTCATAACTTCACCCTCATGGCACTGTGGACAAAATTTCTAGTAGAAGAATCTCAAAGAAAGATCAATGGCACATTAGTTGAATCACATGACATGCACTTGGATAAACTTGATGCAAGATTAGCTGCAAACTTACATGAGATCAGTATATTAGTTCTATCTAGTTCACGTTGGTTCTTCAGAACAAATTATCTCTATGAAAAAGGGAAACTAATCGGTTGCATATATTGCTCAGAGGATAACGTCACAAGTTTCAGCGTCATTTCAGCAATTCAAAGGGCGTTTAGGACCACTCTCATGAACTTGAACAGCCGCCAAGAGTCCAGATTACAGTTAACAGTGGTAAGGACAGCAACACCGGCCCATTTTGAAAATGGATACTGGAATACTGGAGGAACATGCAACAGAACCGAACCTGTGGGAGAAGGAACATCGACGACCAGTATAAGTGAGTGGGGAATAAGAAACGCTCAGGTTGAGGAAGTCGACAGAGCACAAAAGGAGAATAACCACCATGGAGGGATGAATATAGAGATTTTAGATATAACTAAAGCAATGTCTATAAGACCAGATGCACACCCAGGGCTCCATTGGGATAACCAGTGGATGAGGGGTTACAGTGACTGTTCTCACTGGTGCCTGCCAGGACCAATTGACACGTGGAATGAGTTACTACTTGCTGTGCTTGCCAAATATAGGAAAAACTTGGAAGACCAATGATGCAGGGACTTCTGCTGATCCATAAGATACCAGAGAGCCCCTTTTTTCTTTCTTCTTTTACAATGTCAAAATTGAAACTCATTTGTCTCTCCTTCGCAACGGTTCCTGTTTGGTCCAGAAAAATGATATATGTGTACTGTGATAGCTGGTACTCATGACCATTGACCAGTAGAGTTATGTATGTTGAAATATTACGAAGGAAAGAACCAGAATATCTACTTTGAACCTCATTTCATTAAATCATTTCTTGACCATTTTTTCAAACCAGCAGTGTTATGCATGTTACCACTTCTGATCAGTGACATATTAGCTATACCATAGGTCGAGAAATGTAACAAAGTACTTAGATTCGTAAAGTCAAGTAGTGAACTCATCTCCACGAAAACCAATTTTTGATAGCCAGTTGATAAGGAGAATACAGTAGTAAATATGCACATGGAATTTAATGTTGAAATGAAAGCATATATTTATACACAAGATTAGACTCATGTCTACCTGATTCTGCTATGGCATGTTCAGCCTGTCCAAATGTTATCATCACGACCGTGTGGAGATGCTCTGAGGCCGAGCTCGATGAGGAAGATGAATGCTAACTTGGAGTTGTTAGTCGTTGCGTCGTCATGGCTCACACGACCGTGTGTGTGGCCATCCACTCCGCCAGCCTCTGTCTGCCCCCATTTTACGCCGTACAAATGGCTGTGTTAACAATGATTGAGTCCCATATGTTGGGCGCTAAAAAAAATCTTCAAAATGATTCCGTCTCACATGCTGGGAGTACAGGTAAGGTGATACATCACACACGCCTCAAATCATGGAGCACATGTGCAGGCAAGATCATGTTTGATCGTGATCAGAAGCGATTTTTCACTAGGGTAATGACTACAAATGTCACGAGGTTGCTTTCTTTGGATTATCTTCGCACCATAGAATCTTTTTTTAGATAATGACTACAAATTGTCACGAGGTTGCTTTCTTTAGGTTATCTTCGCAACTTAAAATCCTAAATCCTGATTACATGGAGAGAAAAATATACAGTTTCCTAGTAGCAACAAAGAGAGTAATGAAACGTGCATGCATGTCTATGAGAGCATCCACTACCCGACCACAACACCGATATAGTCATACACACCCCACGTCACCAACCATGTACCTTCTCCTATGACTATATATAAGATGGCGATGTCATACTAGTTCTTACAGTGATACAACCGTAGCCTTACCAACGGCTAACGGAAAGGAAAGTATGACTCCTCCAAATCTCTGTGGCACAAACCCCATCAGAAAACCAAGGCAAGTACTTCCTGGTGGAAGAAGAACACTTGCAGTGATACTATGCACAATAGTCTTCGTTCTTGTTTCCTCAAACTATTATCCTGAGCAGATTCAAAATTTTCATGGCTCTCCAGAGCCAACTCACACTTCTCAGGAAACGTCCATAACAGGTATGCTTCTTGCTCTCTAATGTGTATTTACTCTTTTTGCAATATTGCCGATACAGTGACATTTCTCTAGTTTTTGTTGAGATACTGTTCGTTTACATTTTTGGATATAATAAAGTGAATAAGATACCAGCTCACTGTTTCATACCAATATTATTAAGTTCAAAGAGTACACTTGTCAGTTGGGAAGGTTGTGACTTGAAATGCTTATGAGTTACCCAAGCCTGGTCGACTCTTAAGATCCAAATATCACTTAATATATAGGATTTTTTTTCTTCATTTTATGCAAAGAAAAAAAAAGCAAAACAAAGTAAAAAAACTAATGAAATAAGAAGACAAAGTACCAAAACAAATACTCCCTTCAGTTATATATACAAGATCGCTTTCTTTTGTCTCAACTCAAAGCTATGTTGACCAAGTTTATGGAAAAGGATACCAACATCTAAACTACACAATAAATAATTTTTGAAAACATATTTCATGATAGATATAGTGACATTGATTTGGAATTGTCAATGTTGGCATTTGTTTCCACAAATTTGTTCAAAGCTAAATAGGTTTTCTGTTCTTTAGGTCAAGATGACAATGACAATTGCAACCTGTTCAATGGCACATGGGTCAGGGATTTGAGAGGCCCAATGTACACAAATATGACATGCCCGACGATGCCAATTTCAAAGAACTGCGGAATGTATGGAAAGCAAATGGACTATGTAAACTGGAGGTGGGTGCCGCATGACTGTGATATGGCAAGGTTTGAACCCCAATTATTCTTAAATATTGTCCAAGGGAAGACATTGGCTTTCACCGGGGATTCAGTCGGACGGAACCAGATGGAGTCACTCCTCTGTTTATTGTCTCAGGTGAGTGAACAGTGCTCAGCAATGCCTTCTTTTAATATAATGTAAGCTTTGTTAACACACCTATGCAGCAAGATGATGCATACCATTTAGCCATCAGGACATCAGACCTTCATATATACTTTCATGGGTTTTATGCGAGAGCAACAATAATTATGCTATCAACCACTTTAATACTACAAAACTTACCACTTCCTCTGTCCCATAATATAAGATGTTATAATGGTTACAAATCACTTATACTTTGCTTACTTCTCAAGAAACAGTTATCCTAGATTCCTACTAGTGTGAGTTGATCAGACATTTATTGTACAAACTAATGCAGATAGAAGTTCCAACAAAAGTTCACAGCGACACTGAAGACAAGTTCATCACGTGGCACTTCCGATCTCATAACTTCACTCTCATGGCACTGTGGACCAAATTTCTGGTACAGGATTCTCAAAGAGAGATCAATGGCACATTAGTTCATTCACATGACATGCACTTAGATAGACTGGATGAAAGATTAGCTGCAAACTTACATGAGATCAATATCTTAGTACTATCTAGTTCACATTGGTTCTTCGGAACAAATTATCTCTATGAAGAAGGGAAACTCATCGGTTGCATATATTGCTCAGAGGACAACATCACAAGTTTCAGCATCATTTCAGTCATTCAGAGGGTGTTTAGGACAGCTCTCAGTAACCTGAACAGCCGCCGAGAGTCCAGATTGCAGTTAACAGTGGTAAGGACAGCAACACCATCACACTTTGAAAATGGATACTGGAATACTGGAGGATCATGCAACAGAACTGAACCAGTGGGAGAAGGAACAGCAATGGCTAGTACAACTGAATGGAGAATAAGAAACGTTCAGGTTGAGGAAGCCAACAGGGCACAAAAGGAGAAAATCCACAAGGGAGGAATGAATATAGAGATTTTAGATACAACCAAAGCTATGGCTATGAGACCAGATGCACATCCAGGCATCCATTGGGATAATCAGTGGATGAGAGGTTACAGTGACTGTACACATTGGTGCCTGCCAGGACCAGTTGATATGTGGAATGAGCTATTACTTGCTGTGCTTACCAAGTATAGGAAAAACTTGGAGGAGCAATGACATGGGTACTTCTGCTAATCCGTAGGATACCAGAGAGTCCCTACTTTTCTTCTGTTTTACAATGTCAAAATTAAAACTCACTTCTCTCTCGTTTGCTACAGTTTCTGTTTGGTTCAGAAAAATGATATGTGTAATGTGATGACTGTACTCATGATCAGTAGAGTTATGTATGTTGAAATGCTATGAAGGAAAAAAACAGAAATGTACTTCAAACCACATCAGCAATTAGTGGTGAAATAAAAGCAAAGCTTTATACAAAAGACTTAACTCATGTGTACCTGATGCTGTTATGGCATGTTCAACCAGTCAAAATGTTATCATCTAATTCTATTGTTGTACACTCGCTGCCAACTGAAACTTGCGGTAATTCCTTGCGCATCAAGTGCTTGCGCTTCTGGAGGCTCAGCCAAACAAAAATACTGTCAGTCTGAACAATGTCATATCCTGATTTTTTGTACATGTTAAATGGGACTTGGTCGATTATTCTACAATGAAGATACACACGCGTTTTGGCATCCATCTTGAAAACCAGATCCTCACATGCCTTAAGAAGTTGTTTTCCAATTCCTCTCCTGGTAATCAAAACAAAATATCTTTTTTAGAGAACACTAGAGTCCAATATTGTAAACATCGATTTTGCAACTGACTCGTGTATATATCTATAAACAAAAGTCATATTCAATACTACCACATTCCATTAGAGGGATAAAATTTCCCGCATCAATCTTGAAATCAAGAAATTCTTATAATAATAATGGAGAGAAAGAAAAAAGATTTACACCACTTATTTTCGGATGGACAAACAATAGAGATCTAGATTAATTTCAGAAAGAAAAAAAACAAATCGACACTCTTATCTGGTGGCCAAATTATAATGGAGTACATAAATATTCGATAGAAAGGAAATGTATGCACCACTTGCTTTTCTTTTTTTGTGTGGCATGCACCACTTGCTTTGGTGGGACCAGATAGTAACCGCGTAGAACTAGTAGAAAATATAATAAGAATCCCATAAAATAAAACAAATCTGACCATCCAATACAGTGGGCCACTACGCTATTTATGTAATGAATTCTCGCAGAATTTTTCTGCTTTCATTAATTAGCGTGATAAAACTGGATTCTGAGTGTTCTACCTCCAAAAAAATTCCACGATAAAACTTGTTGGAAATAGACTTGTATTCCGGGTCAACTCGTCAAGAGAGTTGACATGATAGGTTGCCGACTCGGGGAGTGTCCGGGTCGAGTCGTTGTACTTAAGTCGTCGAGTGGAGTCTGTTCCGACTCGGCAGTAGATAGACCTGGGAGTCGTCAGGGTGAGTCGTCACTCCGCGTCATCACTAGTACAGTTCGTACATAGTAGGTAGATAGGATGTGCTAGACGTCACCTACAGTGGTTCCAATTCGGTGGATTCATCAACGATAGATTCGATTTAGTGACACCGTCAACCGTGGCGGTGAGTCATGACGTCATAGGATCCGTCACATCAAGTCTGATGTGACGGCTTAATTGACTTTGTAACCAGTTGCGGTCCCTATTTAAAGGGAGCAAATCAACGAAAAAAAATAGCACGCTATTTCCCGGTTAATAGCACGATATAGCGTATTTGGAGAGGCTATGCTATATTTAGCCTAAAGTTGACGCTACGACGCTATTTTCGTTTTATACGCCCCAAACCACACTAAACATGGTAACGTTTATAGCTACGTAACAAAAAACTTGGAAATAATGTTAGGTGATGATGATGGCGGGCAATCTGGTGTTTCTTCTAGTTATTATGAAGATGATGTCAATGATTCTGATTAAAGTTTAAAATATTTATCTTTTAGTTTATTACTTTTTCATGGTTTTAAGCGTCATATTTGTATTCGTGCCATCGATTTGGGCTTGACATTTGAATATGGTTACCTGGTTATGCATGTATTGTTTTTGGACTAATTTTTAGTGTTGAAATCCTTAATATTTAGGCTATTTCTTACATTTTTTCATCACGCTGTTTTATATATAACTTTGCTATATCACGGTATATCTTGTATAGCTTCTGGAGGAGGGTCACGCTATTTTTGATAGCAAGCTATTTTTTCCTTGGAGCAAATAAAGAAGAGAAAATTGAGGCAAACCATTTCATTTGGCCCACACTCCCCTCACTTCTACTCTCTCTTCGAGGCAACAAACTATGTCATGATAATTTATAGAAAGGAATTCTACGTTCTGAGAAAAATTGCATCATCGTTTTAGCGAATGACCTAACTTTATTGATTAGAGAAGTAAAAAGGGATTGTTAAATTGAAAGAACAAACACGAGCAACAAAGCTCCCAGATAAGACCAAAAGTTATATCAACATACTAGGAAGTCTACTTCTCCTAGCCCGCCCTTCATATTCATTGTTTCACCAATCCGCCAATACAAAAATTGCAAGTCCAAACTTATATATCCATAACATCTTATAATTCGGAGGGATGGAGTATCATTTATCATGTTCAGTATAAAAATAGGATTGCTATTCCAATCCGAGGGCTGAATTTTTTTATTCAGATTTTCCATAGTCCAAACTTCAAGGAATCGTCTTTACTTTTTTTTTTGTGAAATCAAGGAATCATCTCTAACCTAGAAGCAGGACTATCCTTGGGGGTTTCGAAGCGCCACATGAGCCGCCGACACCAACTTTATTTCATAACGTTGCCTTCACGGTAGAGATGCCGCCAAAACAAATAAACCTACACACACACGAGAAAACTAATCTATGCCCAAGTGTTCGTTCATGGTTCCCCTCATTTGCCGGACGTGATCGCTAGACGGACGAGGGGAAACCGGCACAAAATTGTGAGAGAATGGCAGCATCTTTGTGCTATTAATGCCTAGCTAGGTTTCAATCCTATCGATTTGGATAGCTAATGGAATATGCATGTGAAAATGTTATAGTTGGGTTTGTATCATTCATCACGTTCAGTATAAAAGGAGGGTTGCAACTCCAATCTGAAGGATGCACATGTCACAGTTGGCTGAATATTTTTATTCAAATTTTGCATGGTCTAAACCTCCAAGGAACTATCTTTCACAGCTAACTCTATACCCAACGCCTGAATTCCAACTCAACGATCTACTCATAATCCCACAATCAATTCTAGGCACTACATCTATCTACATATTTATCCAACTTTACGGAAACTGGCGGTTGGGAAGGAGAGCATTATCCGTTACCTCCTCAAGGAGGTCTTGACAGTCATGTTGCAGATGTAAGGGAAGTCGAGCGGCGGCGTGGGCGTGGGCGGCGCCCCGGGCGCGCCCACCGCGTCGAGCGAGACCTCGGCGGTGCACGCCATCTCCCCCTCCCCACCCTCGTCGCCCTCGCCCTCCTCCCCTCCTTCCGCGGCGGCGGCGGCGGGCTTGTAGAACCCCACGAGAACGGCGGCGTGGGGCGCGAGGCCGCGGCGCTCGTGGAGGTAGCGGCGGATGACGAAGGCGAGGAGCTGCGCGTAGCGCTGCGCGGGGGCCCACCGGACGTCCTCGGAGAAGGAGGAGGCGAGGAGGCGCACGAGCGCGTCGGCCTCGGCGTCGTCCTCCGGGGTGAGCGCGCGCACGGTGAGGCTGCCGTGCGGGAAGGAGTGCGCGTAGCGGAAGGCGGCGAGCGCTTCGAGCTGCGAGAGCGCGCTCGGCGAGAGGAAGACCCCGCCGCCGCCCGGGGACGGGGAGGCGGCGGGCGGGGCGAGGCGGAGGTGGCGGGGCGAGTGCGTGTGGGAGAAGAGGAGGTGGGGGTGCTGGAGACGGCGGGGGACAGGGAGAGGAGGGCGGGCGCGGCCATTGGAGGGAGATGGTAGTTCAGTGAGCTGCGGGGGGGGAGCGGGGCGGAAGGGGATTTGATTTGAGTCCTCTCTTTTTCTGGTACGTCTTGAACGGCTTTACGTGGATGAACGTTAGCTGTGTGTTACTCCTACGTGGCTGGCTAGTCTCCTTTTCTCGCCAAAACTGTTTTTGGTCTGGCTTTGTAAATAAAATCACACGGCTAAACCGATACAGTGTGATGAGAACACTTTTCTACAACAGATTGAAAAAAAAAGGGTATATGAATGGCCACACCCTGGCAAAATCTCTTCCAATGGATCCATCTAACATAAACTTCACAAATCACTCTGCAAAAATGGCAGTATTGCATCTTTGTTTACACCAAGATTTTTTCAAAAGATCCAGCAATGTCTGGCTTTTCGATTAATAATAGGTAGAATGTGTACATGCTACCCATATCATTCTTCTCAGCTTTCTTGCCCCAGCTTGGGCTAAGGCCGTGGCCTCTTCCTGGATTCACCCGTCGTAGATTGGAAGGCTCATTTTTAAAATCCCATGATTTCTTTCCTTTCATAGTTCCCAACATACCAAGATGATCAGAGAACGTATTATTTTTTTCTTATTTCAGATCATCAATTTAATGGTATAATTTACATGATGGCTCTCTTGGTATATAGGGTTTACATCTGTTTGGTGGTTGCAAGTAATGTATTTTATGGTTTTGGCATCTGCGCGTACAGCAACGCAACACGCGGGGCATCTTCTACAGTTCTACTACTATGGACTCATACTTACTTCTGTCGATCTACAGCTCTATAGCTTGATAGCACCTAGGCAGATTGAGTTGCTCGTGTGCATGATCCATTGTACCATTTTGTTTTCTTTGATAATGATTCTGCAACCATTTTAGGGTAGCTAATTTATTAGGTGCTCTGCTACCAGTTTAGGGGGATTACCTACCTATCATCGCCCATGTTCTTAAAAAGTATGGAGCATGCACACTTTGTTAAAATTTGATTTCTAGACAATTCCGACCAAGGATAATGAACAGTTTCCTTGGTTCAGTTTATACTCTAAAAAATTCTATAAATATACTTGCCTATTCATACACTACAAACTACTCCCTCCGTTCGGAAAAGGATGTCACAAAAATGAACTATAGATAGACCATTTTTGTGACATCCTTTTCCGAACGGAGGGAGTACTATTGAAATAGATGTTTATAATAAATGTGTATAATTTATATATATATTATGCAATGTAGAAAAAGTACTTCTATAACAAAATTTTGATATAAAATATAGTTTAATTCCTTTCAATGAAATTGGGTACAAACAAAACACACCAACTATTATTTAATAAAATTTCCAATTATGTGGTTAAACTATGCCAAATATAGAAAACTAATTACTCATAAAACTATAACATGCACTAAACATAAGATACAAATAAGTATACAAGTTTAGTACAAATTGTATTTATTTTTACAGTAATGCTACACCTACGTGGAGAATCTCACGGGAAACGCTTACGGACTGAGGTGGAAAGACCACGTGGAAGCCAACTCACCGTTTTACCTGCCGTGAGAAGTTATGAAAATTAAATCCCAGCAAAATTATTCGCCTGTTCTGTCCTTGCTCAATCCCATCGCATCTGGATCAAGAGGCCTTCCGTCGCTGAGCCCACTGTGGTGATCCAGTCCTCCCCAACGTCTGGAAAGGAAGCGGCGGAGAGAGGCGATCCAGCGACGGCCGGCGGGAACGGAGACGACGACACGAGGGGTGAAGAAATAGAGCCGCTTCGGAAGGGATAACGTGGTGGCCGGCGTTGGGTACAATGACAGCGTCCGGCTGGAAGAGAGGCGACGGCATGTAAGACAAACTGTTGACTTCCATTTTATTTCTTGATCCGTTTGCCCGATCGCGTTTTTGTTATACACCATATTCTTGCTCTCCAATGTGATCTGCAGCACAACGTAGTAGTATCCATGTTTTCTTTGCACGAGGTTTGCAGGATTTCTCCCATGGGTGTGAGCTCCGAACTGATTCATGTATTTTTTTCTGGCTGATTGCACAGACTTTGGGATGCATCCTCCTTATCTTCTTTGTTTCTGAACATTTTCACCTCACAAAATGTTCTGTTCGGTATTGTGTGCAAAACGAAAGGACTTGTGGATTAAAAATTGATATAACATTGCTTCCACGTTGGTGTTTCCACGTCAGTCAAGTCTTTTCCGTAAGCGTTTTCCGTACGTCTACCATTACTCTTATTTTTACTCATCTCCAGTCCAAGTTAATTTCCATTGGACCGTCCCTGGAGTTGTGGCTCATATTTTTTTTTCTTTGGCATGACAAACACATGTTGCCTTTATTTCATGACTTCTTGGGAGATTTTTTTGTCATGATTTTATTGGTGTTTTTTATATTCTAAAAGGGTTGTGTATACATAGATGTGTCAACGCATCTTGATAAGTTTGGCAAGGCTTTCAAGAGGACAGACAAAAAGATCTCTTTCAACGGCAATGGTTTGTCCTATGGCAAATTACATTGGAGGTCCGAAAAGCTGATGATCAGCGATGGAGCCGGGTCGAGCTCGGGTGAAGAGGTGATCTGTCTATTTTTTTCCTTGGTGGCTGCTACGGTGGTGCCGAAAAAGATGGATAGGCGTTGGTTTGTCACATATGTTTATCCTATCTTTCCAGATCTGTAAGATCGGTGTATGCGTACTTTGTATCTCGCCTTTTATTTATCAATGAGAATCGTATTACCATGCAAAAAAAAAAGACAAAAAGATCAAAGATGAGAAGGAAGATCAAAGTCAAGTTTAATATGGGTGATGTCAGTTAATTAAGGCGTGAGATTTGCTGGCTTGCATATATTTTTTTACAAAAAGATTCAATACGTGATTGAAAAATTTATGTAAAAATGAAGCTGTAGTGCACAAAATTACGGGAAATTTAATTTTGGAGCTTGAGCATCGATGCACACTGTTCATAGACAATTACCTTATTTTGGCTTTTTTGCAAAGAAAATCACGCCATGACACACTTTTATGAAATATTGGGTGGACCCAAAACGATTTAGAGCGAGCTTTGTAAAGAAATAATTAAGCATCAATATTTGTTATATTGGGAGTGGATATTTCTCAATCCCAAGTTCTAGTGATGCTGTTATTTTTAAAAATCGAAAATCATATTTTTGTGTTTCCAAAAAACAAAAAAAGGCATTATGGATGTAGTCAATGTTGCACCCCATAAACGTGCAAAATATCAATTTCAAATAATTTATATTATAAGCTACACAAAAATGACAATAGTGCGGGTCTCAGTATGCAGATTTTAAAATCTGCATACTGAGACCCGCACTATTGTCATTTTTGTGTAGTCCTAATACAATAATTTTGCATTGTAACTTTTCATACTTGTAGGATATACCATTTGCTGTCCAGAATTTTTTTCTAAAACTTTTGAAACTTGTAAATATGATTTTCAGATATTTTAAAATGAAGGGAGCACTAGAGCTCGGGATTCAAAGACAGTGTTCGTCTCTTTTATTTTTATGATAAAGGGAAAACCCCAATAGTAGTACTATGAAGTGGTAATTACTCGTGAGGAATTGAATTCGCCTCAACGGCGAACTAGTCGGTCGATCTGCGAGTTGTTAGCATAAAACCGCGACATTGAAGCCAAATGTCCGAAAAACCGCGACATTGACGTGGGATCACATAAAACCGCAAGTTTGGTGCTAATCCGTAGCAATGTGCAAACATTCCGTCTAAGCGCGAACTGACGTTCGAACTGACGCGTGGGGCCTACCTATCAGGGTGACGTGGCAATTGCACCGGACGGCCGTTGCCTCGCTGTGAACGGAGAGAACTGTCAGAATGGTGGGACCCACCTGTAAGCGGTACGCGGTTCCATTTTCAGTTGCGGGCGTTGACCAGAGGAGTGAGCTCTCGTCAGAATGGTGGGGCCACACACTTATTAGGCTCCAGCTTGTGCTCGCGGCAAAGCACATCACATCCCATGGCCAGACCATCGAAATCAGGGTCCCTGCAAGTATCGGGAGCATGATCCATGGGCACCGTGTCCTGAACGACCACAAACAACACACAGATTCAACTAACGGATGACGAATCGAAGCAAATCGACCACGGAAGAAACATTCCTCAAATCGCAGTCCCAAACCCTAACCCTACAAATTGGGGAAATTACTTACACCTAAGATGGACGCGCTCGAGTACTCGCCGTCCTCCCAGCTCACCATGGCGGTGAAGGCGACAGCTTCAGCCCGAGGCGGCGCAGCGACAGCGATGGCGGCGGCGCAACGACGGGGGCAGCGGCTGTTCAACGAGTGAGAGCTCACTCCTCTGGTCAACGCCCGCAACTGAAAATGGAACCGCGTACCGCTTACATGTGGGCCCCACCATCCTGACAGCTCTGACAGTTCTCTCCGTTCACGGCGAGGCAACGGCCGTCCGGTGCAATTGCCACGTCACTCTGACAGGTAGGCCCCACACGTCAGTTCGAACGTCAATTCGCGCTTAGAATAGAATGTTTGCACATTGCTACAGATTAGCACCAAACTTGCGGTTTTATGCGATCCCACGTCAATGTCGCGGTTTTTCGGACATTTGTCTTCAATGTCGCGGTTTTATGCTAACAAGTCGTCGATCTGCAGCACTGCAGCTTGATGGCACTTAGGCCGATCGAGTTGCTTATGTGCATGATCCGTACCATTTTGTTTCTCCAATTTAACGACTCTGCAAACAGTTCAGGGGAGCTAACTAATTAATCAGGTGCCCTGCTACCAGTCCAGGGGACTATTATCGGCCTTGTTCTTACGGTCATACTGTACCTACCACCTCGGTGTTTTGATTTGACGGAAGATAGCTGGCTGAATTGACCCGTTCATCAACCTATTTAAATCGTGCGCGTCTGAGGGCCCTGTTTCCAACTGCAAACCACACAAGAGTGTTATTGCCCACTTTTTCAGACGAAAAATTTCCACCTGTGTACAGTCAGCCTCACATGCAGACGCTCTGCATTTCCTCTCAATTCACCTCCGTGTATATATGATATTGATGTTATAGGAGTACCGTACTGTATATCATCAACACCGACGCCCATAAATTTGGGCCTGACAGAGGTAGATGGATCTTGCCGGAAATTCATGAATGGTCAAAGTAGCAGCTACATGCACTCGTCTGGCGGAGAACACAACCAGAGCTAGCTCACTCGATCTATATAAGGCCACAAGCTCTCGCGATGGCCAAACCACAATCACTGCAATCACTTCACTGATCACTAAGTAGCCAGCTAGCAAGAGCTTTAGTTGTATCTGCAACCCGTCGATCGATCGATCGATGGCGTCCAAGGTCGAGCTGGTGGTGGAGGTGAAGTCGCCGGCGGACAAGCTGTGGACGGCGCTGCGTGAATCGACGGAGCTGTTCCCCAAGATCTTCCCGAGCAGTACAAGAGCATCGAGACCGTCGAGGGCGACGGCAAGTCCGCCGGCACAGTTCGCCTCCTCAAGTACGCCGAGGGTACGTATGCTACGCGCCTCGATCGATCTTCGCCGCCCATTTTAATTCCAGGCAAATGAATGCATGTAATTAACGGGCTTATGTGCGCAGGGGTTCCGATTGTGACGTTCGCCAAGGAGAAGATGGAGCTGGCCGACGACGAGAAGAAGGTGGTGACCTACAGCGTGGTGGACGGCGAGCTGGTCAGCTTCTACACCAACTTCAGGGTGACGCTGCAGGTGACCCCCAGCGCCAAGGAAGGCGGCGGCGCGGTGGTGAACTGGACCATGGACTTTGACAAGGCCAGCGACGAGGTGCCCGACCCGGATGCCATCAAGGACATGGCCGACAAGACGTTCCACGACCTCGACGAATACCTCCTCAAGAACTAGTGTCGTCGTTGCTTGCATGCTGTCGCCGTATCCTCCACTTGCCTTGTGTTAGCCCAGCTTGCTCGGTCTCGTTTACGTTTTCACTCGATCGATCTCATCGTGCGGCGATCGACCGTGTGCCTCTGCCTGCTCGATCTGGGGTGCGTGAGTGCTGGTCAAATAATAAAGTCACAGCTTTTTTGTCACGTAATTTACTTACGGTGTTCGATTTCTGCGCTTTGCTTTGTGACGGCACGATCTTGCAGAGTGTGATCGATGATGAATATGAATTAAGGTGGCAGCAAGTGTTGCTTGGGGTTGTTAATTCGTGTTGTTAGAGATTTTTTTTTAGATAAGGTTTGAAGTATTACACCCGGCCTCTGCATAACAAATGCACACAGCCGCAATCCAACGGACAAAGTAAAAGAAAGTGCGAGAATAGACGGATTACAATCCTCAGAAAATGTAAAACGCCTATGATATGACCATCTGAACAGCCTATGGAGGACCAATCCGGCGATCAAGCGGCCACCCATGTTGTGATAAAATGTCCCTTGCCACCCCCTCCAAGCGTGCACACGCCTCCGTAAAGAGATCTTGATGTCCCAAGAGTTGTAAGGTGGACCACGTACGGAGAGTACTTATGCATCCGTAGAGTACCTACAAGAGAAAAACATTTTTGTCATTGAAAACATTGTCATTTCTACTAAGTCAAAGCGACCATATAACGGCAAACACTCCCACCCTAATAACCGTTCTAAGCTTCTTATCTATCTCATGTAACCAGTTGCCAAACACATTTGCAACGAACTTGGGAGGATGTCAGTTAGATGCTATTTGGATGGATGACCATATAGAACGTGCGAAATCACACTCGAAGAATAAGTGTTTTATTGTCTCTTGTTTAGAACAAAACATACACTTTGTACTTCCATGTCAATTCTGTTTGATAAGGTTATCTTTAGTTAAAATGACACCCTTACGAAGATACCACGAGAAAACTTTGATCTTAAGTGGAATCTTTATTTGCCATATTTTTCTATTATCATCGACTGGAATATCAGAATGCACAAGCACTCTATACATGGAATCTACTAAGAATTTTCCATTCCCGCATAAGTTCCACCGGAATTCATCGGAACCTTGTGTGAGTTGGATTGGTTCCAACCGTGCCAACAAGGCGTCCCAAGACGTTAATCTTGCACCGAATAAATCACGTCTGAACGTCACATTGGGAGGTGAAGACTGCATAACAGTGGCCATAGTATCCCCTTTATGACGTACAATATCGTATAAAGCCGGATATTGCTTCCGGAGGGTGGTAGTACCTAACCATTTGCACCATGTTTGTGAGTACCGAATTAATGAGAACCAACCTTCCACCCAAGGATAGTAATTTGCCCTTCCAACTAGCTAGCCTCGCTTGCAGACGCTCATCGACGTGTCTCCATTCCGCATTAGTCAGTTTCCTATAATGTATTGGAATCCCCAAATACATTATAGGGAATTGACCCTGCTCACAACCGAATATATCAGCATACTGAGCAGCTGCTTCATGTGCATCGCCGAAGCAAAACAATTCACTTTTATGGAAGTTGATTTTTAATCCAGATAATTGCTCGAATGCTGACAATATCAATTTCAGATTCGCCGCTTTATCTAAATCGTGTTCCATAAAAAGAATGGTGTCGTCCGCATATTGAAGGATAGAAGGTCCTACATCGACAAGATGAGGCACAACTCCTTCAATTTGGCCATCCGTTTTTGCCCACTCAATCATGATGGTCAACATATCTGCCACTATATTAAATAGTATAGGCGATAATGGATCACCCTGTCTTAAGCCCTTTTTTGTTTGGAAGAAGTGTCCGATGTCATCATTGACTTTTATCGCGACACTTCCCCCTTCAACATAGCTGCAGATCTAATCACACCAGGTATCCGAGAACCCTTTCATTCTCAGGGTCTGTAGAAAAAATGGCAACTTTACTTTATCATATGTCTTTTCAAAGTCAATTTTAAAAATAACCCCATTAAGTTTCTTCGTATGCATTTCATGTACAGTCTCGTGGAGAACCATCACCTCATCCAGGATATTCCTCCCTTGCATAAAAGCAGTTTGGGTAGGCTTCACCACATGATCTGCTACAGAATTCAACCTAATGGTCGCTACTTTTGTAAAGATCTTGAAACTACCATTCAGGAGACAAATGGGTCGATACTGTTGTATCCTCTCGGCCCCCTGAACCTTAGGTAACAAGACGATTTCCCCAAAGTTTAGGCAAAAAGTTCGAGTTGTCCAGCATGCAAACAACCAAACAACTCGAGCAAATCGGGCTTAATGAGTTCCCAAAAATGCTGGTAAAATTCAACTGGGAATCCGTCAGGCCCAGGTGCCTTATTATGCTCCATTTTGAAGACAACCTTGCATATCTCTTCTTCAGAGAAGGGTGCGATGAGCAAGTTGTTTTCCTTCGGAGTTACTTGGGTGATATCGTTCGTTTGTGCCTCATCAAGAGAGAAGTTTCCTTCCTCCGGAGCGCCGAACAAACCTTTATAGTAGCTAGTAATATAATCTTTGAGCATATCCTGACCTTCGATCAGCCCCTCATCTTGATGAAGAGAATGAATGAGTTTCCTCCTATGTCTGCCATTAGCGACATTGTGGAAGTATCGCGTATTCGAATCTCCTTGCAAAATGAATTGTGCCTTAGATCTTTGGTACCATTTAAGCTCTTCTTCTCTCAACATCCGACCCACCTGCTCATTCGAGTGTCGTTTGAGGTCACTCTCATTTGCTGATAAGGGACGCGATTCTGCGATTTTATCGAGCTCATCAATAATGGAACACAGACGCTCCTTTTCTTTCTTAAGCATACCAGTTGTGTGTCGTGCCCATCCACGCAAGAACATGCACAAATTACGCATCTTTCCATTCCATCGTTGGATAGCAGTGTCGCCACAACCGGTTGAGCCCATATCCTTTTCACTAAATCATCAAAACCATCGCGTAGCAGCCATCCTAATTCGAATTTGAATTGGGGATTAACAGACGGCTTCAATACACCAGTAGAAAGGAATATGGGGGCATGATCTGAAAAAGCTTCAATTCGTTCTAAAGCCTGAACCGATACCAATGGATATTTATCCTCCCATCGGAAATCCATTAGTACCAGGTCCAACTTTTCGAATGTCGGCTCTGGGAGACTATTAGCCCAAGTGAATTGTCTCCCGTCATATGAACCTCCCTTAGAGACAAGCTATCAATTACAGCATTGAATAAGAGAGACCAATGACCATCAAATCTGCCCTTGCTTTTCTCGTGACGGTATCTCAGCATGTTGAAATCCCCACCTATAAGAATAGGGTATGGGTTATCCTTAGCTAAGTTAACCAATTATCGAAGAAAAGCAGCCTTAAAATCTTCCTGGGCAGCACCGTACACAGCAACCAAACTCCATACAAAGTTGTCGGATTTGTTTCGGATATGGAACTTGATGTGGAACTCACCATCCGAACGGTCCAACAACTCCACGGTATCACTTTATCCCGAGTAACATGCCACCCGATCTCCCTCGAGGGGGACAAGAATGCCAAGTGAACTCCACACCACCGGAAAGGCGATCTAGTAGAGTACTCGGAAAATCTCGTCTACCCGTCTCGGAAATAGCAAAAAAATCCAACTTGGAATCCCTCACATGATGCGCAGTATTTAAATGTTTAGCCAAGTCGCCTAGACCTCTGCTATTTTCAAATATGCCATTCATTGGGAAACTATTGGGGATTTCGACTTTCTCACACTGTTGCGTGAAGATTGGTTCCTTTTATTTTTAGCAGATTTAGATTTCCGGCCGGTAGCATACAGGTCATCAAAAGATCCCAGCTGAGCCTCATCCAAATCCAACTCTGTAACCTCTCCTACAAGATGTGATAGAAGCTGTCCATCTAAAGTGTCATTCACTTCATCATCATCTATAGGAGGAGGTACCGGTCTACCCAAAACACTAGGTGATACCTTACAGCGATCATATTCTACATGTCTCAAAATATTAGCCGATAAAACCCACTTCCTTTTCATTCCGCCCTAAACTGACGCCAACACTAGATAGGTGTGCAGAAATTTTAGACGGCGAAAAAGAAAGGAAAGACTTCTGAGATGGAGACATACCAGTAGGCGGAGTGGAGAACAGTCCTGCGTTGCGCCTCATTGCCTTGGTCATGGAGTCCTCATCCGTCGCCGATGCACCATCCGTCCCCGTCCGGTGACGTTCACTACGCCTAGGCATAACCGTAGGTAGCGAACGCCCCCCCAGAAGGCGCTTCCGTGATGGGAGAGGGTGATGGTGATGTAGCAACCCTCCCCTTCACAGAGACCGCCGAAGTAGAACTCGGAGACGGCGGAGACACCATAGAGGAGGGCAGAATCGGAGTAGCAGCCCCCACCCCTATGGTATCACTACAACAAACTAATCATGTAGAGACGCCTAATCTAATGGTTGAGGCGCTTTATTGGTTGAGGCGCTTTATTTCATCTCTACAGCAACATAGAGTCGCATTAGTAAAGTGTCTCTTAAACGTCTCCTTATCCACCGTCACAAAGACTCTAAGAACGCTTTGCCATGCGTGTTTACATATGATGAGACGCACATGTTGCATCTCTATGGGCCTAAAGACGATTTGACATATGGATTATGAAGACGTCTCTACACTCCCTAGAAATGCTCTATTGCGTCTCAAATTAATATGGTGAGATCTTTATTTTGCATCAAATCACTGACATCACGTTTCATTTTATTTTATGCAGATCAAAATGTGCTCATGGTGCATCATGTGGTACAAGCTATAGTTGATATACATATAAGTAGAAAACCCACACACAAAATCAGCTATGGTAATTACATTATTTAAGAGACAATGAAGTTGAAAAGAGCTTCAAGCATCCACAAAGTGCAAAACACACTTGTAAAATCATCCATGTATCCATGTATATATATATATATATATATAACTTGGACAGATTCGCGCCCATTCCCGCTATCCACGTCGCCCAAATAGCCACAGCCGTCCGATCAACGCGTCCGACGGCTTGGATGTCTTCAAAAATCGTGCAAGCTACAGTAACACTGTAGCTGGGGGATTTCTTCAATCACGCGACGACACGTCGCCCCCGCACAGTTTTTAGGGCAACAATTTTGCAGAAAACCGCCCGCAAAGGACCTTCTTGCAAATTTCGGAAACCTCAGGGGCCTCCATGCAAAAGCATCCGCAAATCCCCCCCCCACCCTCTCTCTCCGCGCGACGCCGCGGTTCGCCGCCGGCGCCGGCGCGCATCGCCGGCGACACGGCCCTCCCCGCTCCAATCGCCGCCCACAGTCGAATCTCCGTCGCCGCCGCTACCTCCTCCCCAAGCGCGGCGTGCCGGGAGGCCGCATCGGCGGCGGAATCGCCGGCGCCGTTCCGCGCCTTCATCCGCCGCTTTCGTGCGACACGGTGGCGCTCCGGCGACCGCGAAGCGGCGGCGCCACCATGTCCGGGCGCGCCGCGTCGAGGCGCATCCGCCACGCGTACGTGCGCGTCCCGGAACGCGCGGACGCGTCGCCGGCGCCGCCGTGCTCCGTCGTCCTCCGCCGTGGTCGCTGTGGCCGCAGATGGCGGATGACATCATCACGACGTCATCTGTGGCCCCACGTGTCAGCGATTTTTTTCTACAGAAAAATTTCAAATTTGTAAAATCGATTACTTTGAATCTACCCACCAGAAAAATATCAAAAAAATATCAAAATAATGAGAAAATTACATGCTATCTATTTATGGCGAAATACAAATATTTTTGAATATTCTAATTTGCTAAATATTTGGACATAGCCTAAATGCATTTACTCTAATTACGGTACTGAATTAACGATGAAGTAATTTAAAATCTGAACAATTTTTAAAACATACACTTTTTTGAATTCCAATAATTTAAAAATCTGAAGGATTTTCGAATATGGCCATTCCGATATTTGAATTTCTCATTGAACTATACCTGTGAGGAAAAAAATGATTTTTTTTTATCTAGATGGCCACAAAGAAAATTGCTATCTATTTAAATATATCTAAATGGCCACAAAAAATTGCTAGCTATTTACGACACAAGCTGAAATTTTGAATTCAAACATTTCGAAATTTAAATGTCTTCCAAATCTGAGCAATTTACAAACGTGAAATAAATCAAGACTGAATAAAACCCAAATTTGACATATTTTTGAATTCCGACCAAAATTCTAAACGCAAACTTTTCTTCAATTTCAATAATTTTGAAATCCACACAAACTTCTCAACGATAATTTCCAGTCGACAATATTTAACCGCACCATGCAAATTAACGGGAAGGTTGCGGCGAAACAAACTTCTCAACGATAATTTCCAGTCGACAATATTTAACCACATCAGGCAAATTAATGGGAAGGGTATGGCGTGTCGCCGCGCCAAGTTGACGATGAACCTGTACAAAATAATTTCGATTTAAACCTTAACCGAAGCAACGATTTCTCAGAAAGATGCAACTGAAGCAAAGATTTTTCGGAAGGATGCAACGGTATTTTTTCTTCTAACAACAACTTAATCCAATAAAGATTTAGCTAACCCATTTTTCTTGCATGTTTAAACAACTTTACAAAATTTTAATTACAAGAACTAATACAACTTTTCATATTAGTTACGCGGCTTCTGACAATATGAAAACATTGCAAGAATTCAAATCTGACTTAATTCCAAAACAACCCTTTTTTAATTCACAACATTTTTAAACGCAAACTTCCGCGAATTACAAAAAATTCCAAAATTGAAGAACTTTTGAATATAGACATCTCCGAATTAGAAAATTACCAAACACCCAAACACGCGCGGCATTGCCGCGCCCAGATGTCTAGTACAAATTTACATATGTTTTCGTACTTTTCTGTCCCTAATATAGTTTAACTAAACTATCTATATATGCAGACATCAAATATCTTCTCAAGGTCCACTGCATTTCCAGATGTCATCCAATATCTTCTCCAAGTCCACAGCATTTGTAGAAGTCATTTATTTTCATCAAACAACTTGCAAGCGTCATTTATAAAATATGTTAGTGTTCCTGGAAAAATATTACATAACTAGTTTTTAGAAGGCATAAAAAGAGCTGTGAGATATTTACTACTCAGCCTGTTTCATATCACTGGTACAGAACGACACATCGGAAACGGGCCAAAAACCCCTTCGGCAACGGAGAAAGGGTCCGTGTCCCCGACCCTGTCACTGATGTGAAGGCCTTCATCGGTAACGGAGGCAAAACACCGTTTCCGATGAGGTCCCCATTTGGCAACGGTTGTGCGCAACCTCCGTTGCTTTAGTTTTCCAACATCAGATACGGAGTTTTCCATCTACCCGTTTGCACTGAGCTTTTCTCATATTTCGGTTATATGCCATAATACATGAAAGGCTGATTGCACAATGCACTAAAACGTTATTCAATTCATAACATAGAACAAATGCCATCATTACATTGGTATACAATAATATCACCGTTTTTACAATTTGACTACAATCATATCTATCACACATTGGCATAATGTAATATCACCTATTACACTTTGACTACAATCATGAACTCTAAACCTATAAGCAACTAACCTAACAAGATGGAAGGCTGGCTTAATTAAGCCAGCGTTCCATCTTTGACTTGGAGCTCACCTTCTATGAGCTCTCGGTCGTCGCTGTACCCACTCCGAGACCAGTATCCACGAAATTTCCTTGCCTTAAGGTTTTGGTTCTCGGAATGGTACATTGGTACTTTTATGCAGTGTTGCCGAAATAAACTCCTGCGTGAAAGAAAAAAAAGATTAGCGAAATGTACAAAATACATCTGGATAAAAAAACCGGTGGCTATTTTCCAGCAACTGCTTTGTTCGGTTGCCATTTTCGAGAAACTGCTAAGATCGACGGCAAATATCCAGGAACTGCTCTGTTCGGTGGCAGACAGTTCGCATTCCTTCCTTCTCTTCTTCCTCGTTCCACCCCAATCCCCCACCCGCCATGGACGACCGCAACAGAACAACAAAGACAACTACCGTCCGTACCCACGGCACCGTTCTGGAGGTGGTGTACACGAACGAGGAGCATACCGTGGAGCGGATCCTCGACAAGTACGAGGAATGGCTAGCAGAGGAGAAGCATCGGTTCATCGGCCTTGACATCGAGTACACCCGTAATCGTCGGGACATGGCTGTCCTGCAACTCGCCATGCGCCAGCATGTCCTCGTGTTCCACTGGTGCAAGTCCAAGAAGAATTGTCCAGAGTTGGGCAAATTCTTTGAACGCAAGAATATCACCTTCGCAAGCGTGGACATCACCAACGACAGCAAGGTGCTTTCTTCTGCCGGCTTCCACATTCCACCGGAGTACTACATGGACATCCAACTCGTATACAAAATCAAGGGTGGAGACGAGAGGGACGGAATGGGTGATCTAGCGGCAGACCTCATCGACAAATCATACGCCAACATGAAGAAGGAATTCCCATCCAACCAGCACAATTTTTGGGAGTCGATGCCGCTGCACAAAGTTAACCTCGACTACGCAGCAATAGATGGGTACGTGACCTACGAGTTGTATCGCACGATCCTAACCTTGAAGGACAGGCTACGTCCAACATGGCAGGAAATGCTCTGCCCTAGGTGCAAGAATGCCCTAGGTGAATTGCAATAGGCTTTGGATGTCGGTGTTTAACTAGTTTGTACAGATGGTGCTTTAACAATAAGTGTTTGTAATTATCAGAACATGTATGTATGAATTTGGACTAGGCATTGGATGTCTATGTTTATATACTTGTAATAATATGTACACATGTTTGTGAGTGAATTTGTTTATGTGATGAAATGCTCATACGTAGAACCTAGTTCATCGGCATCACAGCCGGTCACAGAAAGATTTATACCTTTCACCCGGCGGGGGAGGAGGTGCAGGCCTCTGCCAGATGCGCTGCGATGCTACCAGCGCGCTGCGACGCAATCACCTCCTCCTTCTCCTTCGTCGACATCCACCTCCTCCTCCTTCTCCAGATCAGACACCACCTACAGATCGGCCACTTCCTCCTCCAGATCGGCCACTTCCTCCTCCACCTCCTCCAGATCGGCCACTTCCTCCTCCAGATGGGTTTCTGCTGGTAGATCTGCTGGTAGATCCGCCGGATGTGCTGCACCACCACCTCATGAATGACCTCCTCCACATCGGCCTGGCTCAGAAGATGCCGGGCATCACCGGAGGAGGAGGGCGTCAGATGGTGGCGCTGCCGCATCATTAGCGGACAGTGTGCGGAGAGAGTGAGGAGAGCAAAAAGCTACAGTGTGCGGCGGCTAGGGTTGAAAGATAGACAGTGAGGGAGTGAGAATGAGACTGATGGCTTGCTCTGTCGGCAGTACATTTATAAGCGCCCAATTGGCAACGGACAATTTATATAACCGTTTCCATTGGATACAAGTTCACAACTACTATGTGCTATTGATTTCCGGAGCTGCATACGAACCTAATACATTCTACTGATTTTCAAAGTGCATACGAACCTAATACATTGTACTGATTTGCATAGCTGCATACGAACCTAGAACATTCTACTGATTTTCATTGCTGCATACAAGTTCACACCTAACAGCAGCACACAAACACACAAAATCATTCTAGCAATGCTCACAAGAACATTTAACTGAGCTATTTCTGTTCCTTTATGCCGCTCCTTGCGCACAGCAACAACATGGTCAGATTTAGTCGAAGTGTTTGTTGGGCTCCATGCCAAACCAGCTAGAGCTGCTGCAGTGTGCGGCTTCATCTCCATGTTCGCCTTCTTGACTATCAAGGCTACATTTTCCAGCTCTGCAGCATCCACTTCGACGCCATTAGCAAGCAGCATCTCAACATAATCTTCAATCCAAAAAAAATAATCACAGCTCCCAGAATACTCTTCGCCCCTCCCCTGCCAAATGGTAAATCGAATCCAGAGGCAAATCAGCATCACACATAGAATAGACTCAATCAAAACTGGTCGAAGCGTCGAACTAACCCTGTGATTTGGACACTTGAAGTAGATCCGGCCTGGGTTCAGATCCGAACGCGACACTCGACGAATCGCGTTCCGACAGCGGCAGCAAACGCACTTCACAAGCGGCAGATCTGACCCGGCCCCGGCGGCGCAGGAGGAGGACGCATTCGATCTCCCCGACGAGCTCATGCTCTTGGCCATGGAGGACACGAGTGCGGAGTAAAAACAAGCTGGAGCAGAGGAACAAGGGCGAATCGACAGTCTTTTATAATATCAAAGATAGTGCTAAAAAAGGAATTTTATATACGCAACCTCGCCAACGGTTGTATACAAATCTCCGATGCCATTGAAGAACATATCGCACACGGAGTAAAAATAAACTCCGTTACCAACATATCGGCAACGGTTAATAATTCGCGACCGTTGCCTATGAAGACGGGACGCGAGCCAGCTTGCCTAGCGGGGCGGGTTTTCTCACTCGGAAAGCGCGATTCTCCGTCTTCTAACCTGTGTCATTTCCATAGAGGGGTATCCGATGTGTCGTTCTGTACTAGTGTATCATAATATTTGAGTGTATTAATGTTTCTCTCCGGCATACTTGAGTGTATAACTGGAACTACTAATCATAATGGTTCCACTGTAAGAGAACAAATAACACTTATAAATGAATATGTTACATTTCCATATTTAAGTTTTGTGGCTTAAGATAAGGTGAATCATACAGAAATACAAAGTATTAGTACACATACCTGTAGTATGCGGCCTAATTTGATGTCTCATTACACGACAAATGCTGCTCTTTTCCTCTTCTTTTCATCTACACAATCGATGCTATTCAATAAAAAAATATAACACAGTCTACAATGCATCTAGTGGAGGGTTGGTACCTTGCACATTCGAATTTTGGGCAGTAACAAAACTTCATCAAAAGAGCTATTTTAGCTCAGCTTCGGAACCTGATGCCAAGTTGCAGTACTGAACCGAAACAGAGACGAACTTCATCTTAGCTAGTAAATTTATCTAAGACTCTATATGCATGTATGTAGGGCGGAAAGCAACAGTGGTCAAACCTCTTTGAATCGGTGAAGTTTACATGAAGTAAAAATCCTAGCTCCAGCTACAACACATGACAAGTTGCCAAGAAAAAAATAATTGTCAACCAATATCTAGACTTTGTTAGAAAATTATGCAACCAGTGTGACAAAAGACATGTTATCATACATTTCCTCGGCTCTTCTGTACTTGGCAAAATTCATCATATTATCCCTCCCATCTAACTGCCTTCCCTGAAAAAATAAACAAGCAAACTGGATAAATAACTAACTGTACTACAATGACTTAAAAACAGACATGCATAGATATTTTAGATCGTGATATCATCGAATTTCATTTGATCTTAATGATATCATTTGAGAAAAAGAGTTGTCCGAGTCCAAGTCCAACCCATATGAGTAAAACTAAAAACTTGTTTGGTTAAACAAAAAAGAATGAAGTACCCATCTACGATCATCAGGCAAGCATTAATCGAGTATAGACTGCAGACATGGTCAAACATTATCCAGTGCCGTTGAATATTCCAAACAAATCTACACAGAAACGTCCCAGGATGAGATTACATTGGGAGATGGACATACCAACGGCGCCTTTACTGAACGGAGTGGGCTGGATGCGAGCATTCATGAAGGTTAGAGGAGGAAGATGCAGCAGTTAGGCGAGGGCGTTCGCATGAGGCCGGCTGGATCGAGACTCCATGGAGCGTGGCATCAGCTTTCTCGAACGGATGAAGACCCAGTACCAGCGGCGGAGGGGAAGGCATAAAGGAGAGGGAGGCGCCGCCCGTTGCTGTGTAGTGTTCGTCGGTGGATCTAGAAGCGGCGGCGGCGGCGCTAGGTTCGTGCCTTGGTGGTGGAAAATGGACGAGATATTTTAGGTGGCCACGAGGAGCGCGCGTGGCGCGTTGGCATGCTCAGCAGTGGCTGGCTGCCCACCCGCGCGAGTTCGACTCCCGGCGAGCGAATTCCCGGGTGTCTCACGCTCGTGGCACTGTTCAATAGGAACATTGTCCGTGGTACTGTTCACTAGGAACAGTATTCCACATCTTCAATAAGTGTCTCTGGTCTCGCCTGTAAGCTCCATGAGGGAAAAAATCTTGTACCGGGCAGACAAAGTCGGTTCTAGTTGTAGGTCTAGATTAGGTTCACAGCTAGTGGTGTGAGTGTGGTGTGCGTGTGTATGGCTGTGTGTCTGATCAGATACTACAACTTGTACCCGCTTAAGTGAGACAAAAAAAAAGATATTTTAGGTGGCCACGGGCGATTTCGTTAGATTATTTGGCTGGGAATATCTATTTATTTATTCGGAGGAACTAAATGGACCTTCGGATGGAAGTTTTAAAGAGCGGGGATGGTGAAATTTTCAAGGTGAGAGACGACACATAAAACGTCTTAAAAGTCGTCTTTATTTACACGATCGATTTTCACGTGAAGACGATTACACAAGCGTATAAATCGGGGCGTCTCTACGTGTCGTTTTTGTTGTAGTGTATCCGACGTCGTCACCGGCAAGCTCGCACCGGATGCCGCCAAAGGGCAGCCCAGCGAGCCCCAAGACTGCTCCTCGAACCCGTCCCTGACGCGGCTGTGCTCCAGTGCAGCAGAACCGTCGGCGCAGCCCACCGCACAAGTGACCGCCGGCGGCCCAGAAGCGGCCCGTGGCCGGTGAGCAGCAGCGCCAGCATCGGCCGCTTGGGCGCCCAACAGCGAACCGCTGCTCACTCCTCCAGACAGCACACCAGAGCGGGAGACGGGCCGCGCCAGGACGCCTGGCCCATCATCGCCAGTAGCGGGAGGCGCCCGGTGGGCAGCGCCGACAGTACCGTCGCCCGGCGGCCCAGAAACACCCGAAGCTAATGGGCTGAAAGCAGCAGCAGACCCAAACACCGGAAAAGAGTTGGATTTTTTCCATTTCTTCACTATCTCGATCCCTCTCGGAGTCTTCAGACTTGGATTAAATGGGATAACAGCCATCCCCTCCAGCGCTGGAGCCACCGATGCACCGTGCACATGTCCACCTCCACCGGCCGGGCTAGGTTCAACCATCGTGTTCGAAGTATCCGCCCCATTATTGGACGGACCGTCTTCTCCATGTTGACCACCCGAGTTATCATCTCCCATGCCATTATCATCGGAGTCATCCTTACCCTTGCGCTGCCACAAAAAAGGCACAAAATCCGCCTCTGGAACATAATTATCGGCCTCTGGACGGAAGGTAAAGTCATAGCCCTTAAGTCGCAGCACTCCAGCAGTCGTTATGAAAGGGCCCACCTCATCGATATCTTTGAAGCTATCTCCGTTCAGCATCCCAACCAAGATACAGACCACCCCTCTATGCCTGAGAGAGAACAGGTCCACGTCTATCGTAGTGCCAATGAGGGAGGCAACTGCCCATAAGCCCCAGAAGTGTCGTAGCGGGTTAGGAACTCCGGTAACATGCACCCAAAACTGAACCAACTCCGACGTATGCTCCACATCCACTGATTTCCACTCGCTGAAGATGTGCTTGGTTGCTTGAGATGGGATGCCAAGCTCGACACCAATAAAGCGCATCAAGTCTGCCTTGGATGGGAAGTTCACAGTGAACGATTTATCACCATTAGGGTTTGCCTCCCAACACCAAGACCGAGCTGGGCACAGTCGAGCAACCTGAGCCTCCACCTGTTTCGCCGTGGCGGCCACACCCTGCACCGTCACAAGAGCCACAAGAGAATTCTTCGGTGCAGCCTCCGGCTTGTATAGGTTATCAGGGAATTCAGTAAACATGGTGTCAAGCTGCCCATGGCCAGAAACAAACGCAGTGGGTCACGGCAACTTCAGCGTTGGACACATCGGAGTCGGGTGCCTCGCATTGTCACAAATATAGCAGTAGTGTTTCCCCGGACAGTCTTTGGTCGCATGCTCGTTGATGACGCATTTCCAACACCATCCTTTGGCCTTCTTGAGACCTTGCGGAGCTGCATTAGGTGCTGCCACTACAACCACCGGCTGTGACGCCATAGCGGAAGTGACAGCTGGCTGTACCGGACACGGGTTCATGGGCTGCATTCCTGCCCTTGGCTGCTGAACCATGTTCTCCTGCACTTGATTGAGTTACACCGCCGTCGGCTGCATAACTAGCTGCTGTCCTTGAACCACATTCGCCGCTTGAGTGTTCCGTTTCTTCTTCCTCCTCGGCGCTTGAGCAGTTGTCCCGTAGGCATAACCCGCAGGAGGGGCAGCCGCAGCCCCGTGTAACTGCTGCCCAATGTATCCCGCGCCTTGCTGCATCCCCGCCACACCAGCCCCCTGGAGCTGCTGCCCGTGAGGAGCCACGCCGTGCGCGATCGCAGCTCCGCCGTGCTGGCCGGCAGATGAGCGCCACCATGGAACCCGGCGCCACCACCCATCTACTGGCCTTGCGCCGCACCGTACTGCGAGGACCCAACGCCCGGGGGAGGGACGTCGTACTGCCCCCCCTCCCACGCCCTGGTTAGCTACGACATGTTGCCTCGGCGCGAACGACGACACCGGGTTGCCGTAGTAGCCGCCAACGCCGCGGCCATGTCCACCAGCGCCGCGCCCGATACCTCCAGCGCCGCGGCCGTGAGCGCCTGGGGCAGCCGCTTGTGCCCATCCAGGAGGGTCGGGGAAGCTCGGCGGAGCCGCCATTGGTGCCGGAGCCGCGGCAACCACAACGAAGGATCGCCGCAGCAGCTGGGCAGCCCTTGTGCCGCGAAGAGACGGCAACGGAGTTGGAGACGAAGAGCGCCGCGAGACGGAGGCAGCGATCGAGGGAGTCACGGTCGTGGACGAACGGGAGGGGTGAGCCCTAGCGCTGCTCAAGAGTCCAGCATATCGACGGCCGAGATGCAGCCACGGGGATGGTCGGATGGTGGCGTCCTGCACCTGGGGCCCACCTGGCAGCGGTCCACGATTTTGAAATTTTGGAGCCGCCTCCGCAGCCGCCTTCTCCACCACGGTCAACGCGGGTCCGGTGATCTTGGGATCTTGCGCCGCCGTAGGAGGCCCCAACGCCGGCAGGAAGTCCCCTAGGCACGAAGGTGGAGTGATCTGAGATCGGGGTAGAGGACCACGCCACCCCATGTGAAACCTCGGAGTCCGTAGCGCATGAGTTAGCGGCTGGCCTCGCCGTTCTTCTCCACCTCCGGCTGGTTCACGCGGTGGTCCGACCGCTCCTTCTGCTCCTCGCTCAGCATTAGACCTGCACAGAGAAGACGACAACATACCTCGCTGGTCTGCAACCCCTTGCGGAGAGGAGCTCTCCAAAACCCTCGATTCCGGCGTGGGGAAGCCGATCTTTTCCCAGAACTCCCGCGCGATCTCGTCATCGGTCTTCGGCGGACGGCGGACGTCATCGCGAGACACTAGCCAATCCTCCGCTAGGGCTTCCTCCGCAGCGGACATGGCCACGAGCTCCGCATCGCTCCGCGGGACGCCATCATCGAGCCCTGATGGATCCGCATGGAGCTCCCTTAAACAAGAAAAGCGCGATCCCGAGGCAGCGGAATCCAACGCCGCCAGCGCGAGCGTCTTCCGACGCCGTCCCCTCCAGCAGCGCCCGGCGTCGAGTCTCCGCAGATGAATCCCATGCTACCGGCGCGAGCGTCTTCCGACACCGTCCCCCTCGAGCAGCGCCCGGCGTCGATTCTCCGCTGTCAGTTGAGAGGGTTCGAGAAACCGAACCTGACCCAAACAAACAAAGAGATTAAAGGTGTCTCACTGTTTTTTAGGACCCGGCAGCCGTTGGCCTTTCGATTAGATAGAAATAGAGTGTTTATTTACAGCCACAAATCCAGTCTCCTAAGAGACCAAGACCTGAGGTAAACCACAAAAAATAAGGTGTCTCACTGTTGACGAGCAAACTGCTTCCCTTTAACAACCCACTAACTTGTAAGATCCACAACAATCAAACAAGTCTGGAAGCATCTACTCTCACTAGCCCCGAAGTCGGATCAAACGCTGATGAGGTGGGGAGAGGTCGGAGTGACTTTATTGCAGCGAGCCATCGACACCACCACCTTGGTGATGCCGCTACAAAGAGAAAAACATGAACAGAAACAAGAATCTGTGAAACTAACAACACGAAGAAATGGTGAAAGTGTATCTGATGCCAATACACTAACATTTTCATCTACGAAAAGCGTGCTAGTAGGGGGTTTGATCTTTAAGGGCATATCTAAAACTTGTTGTGCGCTTAACTCAGGTCAAATTTCTTCCACAACAGAAACCTCCGTCTAATCTCAAGGTACCAGTCTACCTTGAAATTTGGAGACCCTACTGGACACGAGGTTAAAATAGCGGCCGCGCCCTAATAAATTCCTGTCGAGTATAGCGCCTCATTCAAGGAAAACGGATACCCATGAGTTAGAACTTCATGGCCCTTATTGAAGCTCTAGATGCTTTATGCATTCTTGCTCAAACTAAAACCAGTTTCAAGAGGACAACCACACTTGAGGAGATCTTTTATAAAGACTAATCGTTACTCTGGTTCCTACACATCCACCTTTATCTATCCAATGCTTAGATGTTCCGAAGACCTGTAAATAGTACCTAAACCTCAAGGGGCAAAGGTTGGTGAACCTGAGCAAAATATCAAAGATCATTATGATCTACTATCGAGTTTTGCCCTTATTTGCTCTTGTCCTACACGAAATGCTTTCGCGAGTTTGAGTTCGAATATGGTTGAGCACTTAGGAGGTTGCGGCGAACAAGATCGTATCTTTTACTCTTAAAGATTTGGCACCTCCTTAACGGTTAATTAGGTGACGCAGTAGACCATCTGGTATGTTTACTTGTTGCGACAATTTTGTGAAGGTTCGAATACAACCTCGAAGATCTACCATCAATGATCGGGGCAAAGTGGGTGTGAAGCTTTGTGAGCGGAGAAAAAGGCTTAACAGCAACTAGAGCATGATACTTTGTGGGCTATATTGCATGTGCTCACTACTGGGCCATTTATCAGACTAAATGGCCACCCCTAGAAGTTGATTTACTCATGTCTAGCTTCTTCCCCCGACATAAAGTTTTCTCAAGCTCCGCAAGCTAGCGGTGCCAACAATTTGTACCGTAGTAGCAAACAAGTGTAACTGTTTCCAAATTTGTCTATTGATACGTCTCCAACGTATCCATAATTTCCGATGTTTCATGCTTATATTATACCAATTGCTACATGTTTTATTTACACTTCATAGCATGTTTATGCATTTTCTGGGACTAACATATTAACAAGATGCCACAGTGCCAGTTCCTGTTTTCTGCTGTTTTAGTATTCCAGAAAAGTTGTTCTCGAAATATTCTCGAAATTGGACGAAACAAAAACCCAGGTTCCTATTTTTCTGTCACGTACACGGAGACTGAAGGAGGCACGAAGAAGGGCACCGAGGCGGCCACACAACGTGGCGGTGCAGCCCCACCTCTCGGCGCGCCACGGCATGGTGTGGGCCCCTCGGGTGCCCACCGACGTCGCCCCTTCACCTATAAATTCACCTATTCGGGAAAACCTTAAAGACCCAAGCCATATTCCACGAAAAGTTCCAGAGCCGCCGCCGCCGTCAACCCTATCTCGGGAGGGTTCTGAAACTCTTCCCGGCACCCTGCCGGAGAGGGGAATCATCACCAGAGGGCTCTACATCGCCATGCCTGCCTCTGGAGTGATGCGTGAGCAGTTCATCCTTGGACTACGGGTCCATAGCAGTAACTAGATGGTTGTCTTCTCCTCTTGTGCCATCATGTTTAGATCTTGTGAGCTGAGCAGTTCATCATTGGACTACGGGTCCATAGCAGTAGCTAGATGGTTGTCTTCTCCTCTTGTGCCATCATGTTTAGATCTTGTGAGCTGCCTATCATGATCAAGTTCATCTTATTGTAATGCTACATGTTGTGTTTTCTGGGATCCGATGAATATTGAGTACTATGCCAAGTTAATTATTGATTTATCTTATATGTTATTTATGATCTTGCCTGCTCTCCGTTACTAGCAGATACTCTGGCCAAGTAGATGCTTGTAACTCCAAGAGGGAGTATTTATGCTAGATAGTGGGTTCAGTCTCCATTTAATCTGGGGGAGTGACAATAACCTCTAAGGTTGTAGATGTGCTATTGCCACTAGGGGTAAAACAGCGATGCTTTGTCTAAGTATAATTATATTGCTTACATTATGCACTTTACTTAATGCAATGATCTGTTACTTACAACCTAATACCAACGGGGGACATGGATGTTAACCTGAAGGTGGATCATTAGTCATAGATGTTGTTGGATAACGGTCTATGTATCATGTTGTAATGCCCAAATAAATCTCATAGTAGTCATCATGTCTTGTACATGCATTGTTATGCATTCTCTATTTTTGTAGCCCTACACATGAAACAAAGCGTCGGCCGACGTCGTCCCATCCGCCTAGGGCCGTCACCCTGGAGTTTTGTAGCCCTACACACGAAACAAAGCGGCGAGGACCCCAGCCACCTTCATCGGCGTCATACGGGTTTGCCCATGAGCATCTCTGGTGACGGCGAGGCAAGGTGAGTGAAGGGAGAGGAGGAGGTTAGGGTTTCGCCCCCCGATTCGCCTTGTGAGAGATGACACCATGGATAGGACGGCAGGTAGAGTCAGCCCTCGCCACGGATTTCACAAACTTAACAAAGCGAGTATAAGTGACATTGCTATTTTTTTCATGAACAATTTTAGGCGGCGAGGTCGTAAAACTAGGGAAAGCCTAGGTCCGAGAACTTGCCTGTGGCAAGATGGTCAGGAGGGTGGTTGTACCCTCAGTCCACCAGAGTTCAAATCCCAGATTTGACGTTGGTGTTTCTCATTTAGGCGGAATATTCTTCAGTGGGAGGCGACGTTCCCGTCGATAGCGAGGCGCCCGTGGTGACTTCGTCAATCTCAAGACTCGACCCGCCGGCTCGGTATTACGGAGGTGCTCATAGGGGTAGGGTGTGCGTGTGTGCAGTCATAGGGGTGAGTGTATGCACGTGTATGTGAGCGTCTGTATTGTACTGTGTTTCTCCAAAAACTAGTACTAGTAAAATGGCACGTGCCATGCACGTCTAATATACCTTAAGCCAAATATATTACAAACATAAATTTCAAATTGTTTCCATGTCGATGTAAGTAGTTCTTTAGATAATTTTGACCATCCGAGTAATGATCCTTTGCTGAACCGACGTCCCTCCGTTTAGTCGCCTCCTTTAAATAACATAATGATGCTACAATGTCTTATGAACAATATTTGAATAACCTATAAAATATATTTCCTTTTATTAAATTAAGAAAATGAAGGAGATGCACATACGTCACTGAAAGTAGTTTTCCTCATCGGTAAATACTGATTTTTCGTAACTTTGAAGCATACACCGATTTTTGTTGTATCTTCGTTTAATAAGTATATTGGTTTTAGATGCCCCACTATACAACAATCCTTAGAAAACTAAATGAAAACTCACCACTTTTTTCTAATTTTCTTTGAAGCGTCATGTATATCCAAAAATATGAAATCCTCATGCAGAAAATCACTTGTTAAATTACATAGAAATCACTAAGTTAATTGGATCACATAGAAGAATCTCAGTTCAATTATAACAAACGAAAACACTCAATGGAGATCAATATTTGCATGACGATTACATGTGTAAGTTGGTTTACATTGCACGATTATTATGTAGCCTGGAACTAGAGTGATTTTTCGGGACTGGGCTCTCGCGACCTCTCGCCCGAAAGAAAACCTAGCCGCGCCGCCGGGCCGCCGCCAGCCGGCCAGCTCCGCTCCGCCCTCCTCCTCCCCTCCCCCCTTCTTCTTCCCGCGTCCGCACCGCCCCCACGGCGGCCGAGCGCTGCCTCGGTTCCTCTCCGTTCGAGCGCGACCGCCGGCTTCTCCTCTCCTGCCGCCGTCGGCGTGAGCCCCCGAGCGGGGCTCGGGCGGTGCCGGCGGCGGCGGTGCTCCTTCACCCGCGCTCGAGGGAGGCCGCGCGGGGCGGCATCTTTCCGGCGGCGGTGCGGCTCAAGACGACGGAGGTCCGGCTGGTGGTGGCGGGGTGACCTGCGGCCCGGGCGGGTGGCGTACGCGGCGGTGTCGCCGCCGTTGGCGGCGGTGGTGGCTGGATGGGACCACGGCCCTGCAGGCCTAGATCTGGGCCCTTCGGGCCTGATCTGGGTCAGGGCGGGTCGGGCGCGACTAGTCTGCCTCCGGCCTGTTTTCGAGTCCTCCGTGACGTGGACGGCGAGGCACGACAACCGCCCCTGCTGCAGCACGATGGTGAGAGCTTCACGGGCCCTTCTGGGTCCGGCCGGACCTATGGTTTCGATCTTGAGGGCAGCGGCGGCGTGGCCTACGTGTAGCAGCGTGGTGGCGGGGACTTTACGGGTCCTCTTGGACCCGGCCGGGCCTGCCTGGCCTGGTGTGTCCTTGCTACCGCGTCCGGTCGGCACCCGCAGCAGTGGCGGTGGAGGAAGTCCTCCAGGTGGCCGTGCTGCTGCCACCCTCCGACTCCAATGGTCTGGTGTGCTCTTGCTGATGTGTCCGGTTGGCTACTGCCTTTGGCGGTGGAGGTTGTTCCCTCCCGCGTGGTTGTGGTACCGTCAACCATTGTCTACGGTTGTCTCTTCTCAGTCTGGCCTCGCAGTGTGTGCCATGGTGAGACGGCGTTCGTGACTCAAGACCGTGGTGGCGTCTGGTGGTGGGCGGCAGGTTTTGGTGGAGCGCTTCAGATTGTCCGGGAGGTGGTTTTTTGGGGGTCGGGAGAAATCTCTGTCATTTTGGCACTGACGCGGTGACGCTTGAGAGTGTCGCCCTTCCTTCTTGAAGGGCGTCGGGGGTGCCCCTTCCCCACTCCTCGGAGCGTACCGGGGGAAACCCTAGGACTTGTCCGGGCAGCAGCGTCGGCGCCGTCGCGTTCCTTCTTGGAGGTGTTGCTTGGTATGCGGCGATTCGGAGCGCTAGGCTTGTGGTGGGACTTTGCCGGAGAGGACGTAGCGGTCGTGAGTCACTTTCGTTTTCGTTGATCCGCCGATGTTGGCGTTGTTTTCTCTTCCTTTTTCTCTTTCTTTTCTTTTGGGCAGGATTGTGCTGTTTGCCCCAGCTGTGGTCTCAAAGTTGTATCGGGTGGTTGCTATATTAATATAGCGGGGCGAAAGCCTATTTCTTCGATTATTATGTAGCCTCACACGCTAAAAGCATTTTTGCAAGGAGTGAAAGAACATAGTCATTATGACCTAGGTACCTTTGAGTAGATACGTACTGCAGTAAAAGGCAACTCAGCTCTCACCTCTAGTTACATTCAGGAGATTATCTATTGATTCAGATCGGAGACCAATATAGCATGATAAATATCAAGTAAACTGTAACTAATTTTACGTCATCTATACATCCTAGAAACATAGTCGTGACCTCCCAAGAAGCGTGTTCTTCGTATATCCGCAGCGAGAGAGGAGAGCAACAGATCCATACAGATCAACACCAATCCCCCATCAACGCCATATCATAGAAAAGCTGCAGCGCCATCAGGCACAGTACAGAGATGGGCGAAGAGCAACCTGCATGCTGGAGGCCTCGAGGGGATGCTGCAGGCAGGCTGGGCGACGGCCGCGGCAGTGGCTGGAAGGTGGTCCGTGTCGCCGACCAGTCCGACGTCCGGTACGCCGTGCTCCGCGCAGACCTCGGCCGTGCTCCACGCGGACCTCGCCGGACGGCGGCTCCCGTCGATTCTCGCCTGTGATCTGCTGTTTGAGGGACGGGTCGCAGACCTCGCCGAACGGCGGCTCCCATCATCGATTCTCGCATGTGGCCGCCGGCGTCTCGGCCGGGGTCGTCAATGCTGTTGGCGTGCGCGTGTCGGGCATCTGGGCGCTGCTGAAGTAGGCCACGGCGGGCTGCGCGACGTCTGGTCCATGGTGGCCGTATGTTGACAGGGACGTAATCAAAATAGAACGGAGACGCCCCTAGGTTAGATACCCTTTCGAGATTTCATCTGGAACGTTGATCACAATGAAAGGTTCAGATTTAATGTATCAACATAGCACAACACAAGTTTGCTCTTTTAATAGTACTAGTAACCGTGCACGTGCAACGCATGTCTCATAAATCAACTAATGCATTTGAAATTTTGATCAGCTCTCCGTCAGAACTGAAAGAAATTAACGATGTGCTCTCTCTATCTCGATCTATGAGTGTTTATACCCAAGTAGGCAGCTATCAGAGAAGGTACGGTACATAGCAAAGCAATCCAAAAGTGATAACTCAGCAATGTAGCTAGCCAGGAACTCAAGAAGCAAAGCAGGGTCCTACAGAAAGAAAAGGTTCAATAAGTGGTACACCACCTTGCACACAGAACTGAGATTGACCGCAAATCATTCGGGAGAAGCAAGTAGCTCATGGCATACTTGAGAACAAGTAACAATCTCCTATCATCAAAGAGGAGAAGATATCGAGTTAGTATGTATGCTTAAGTTAATGAACAGCACAAAATATATATTGCTAACTCAAAAAACATGTTTTCCATTTGGAAAAATGTTTATATGTGTTAGAACACAAGACTATGAAACAAACAGGAATAAAAATTCAATCGACACAGAGGCATGGACCTCGTACTTGATGTAGCTACTTGGGATGGACATATCTCTTCATATTTACTGAAATTTGAATATTCTACAGCCTATCAGAACCAAGAAAAAGATAACTTTTATATAATGAAATAAAATGAACTCAATGGATCTTACACCACTATAAGCAAGCAGGCAACACCAAGTAACTGCAGTTTGTTTCGATCGATCTCTTTCTAAGAAATGTACTGGTCAATGTAATTGACTGTGAGGTATAATGTTTCAGAAACAATAGGATATTCTTATGTGACCTAATTCATAAAGGGAAAGGAAGCAATTGGGTAGAAGAATCGTTTTTGTAACTTTAGCTTCCAGACCTTCTTTAAGTAGATATGCTTTCACAAGAAATTTGAATATTCTACAGCCTATCAGAACCAAGAATATCGAAGTAATGCTATTTGTTTGGTGCATTTGATGCAAAATTATATTCTTTCCAACTCCCAGGCCATGCGTGCCCTTTACACATAATGAGTAACATATTGTGGTACACAACACTATGCATTTACTTTGCTGGTGTATACAAGAATTGTCAAATGAACAAGAATTATTTACCTCAACTTCCTGCAAGTGCCTGTAAATATGATAAGCCAGAGTTAATGTATCAACAAAGCACAACACAAGTTTGCTCTTTTAATAGTACTAGTTGGCATGTACGTGCAACGCACGTTTTTCCAATTAAAAGTGCAATTTACAAGTGTACGTGTAACGGACGACCTTCACTATTAATCAATATATTTGCAATACATAGAAATACAAAAATACTAACTTTTGGTTATTCCACACTTGATGCTTTATTCTATTTTATGTTTCCAAAGTCAACATGATCCAAGAAAATTGATTTTTCCATATCACTTAAGTCATGATACTTATTAATTTTAAACGTACATGAAGCAAATTTTCAATGGTAAAAAGGTGGAGTTTAAATAGTTTTGGAAGAACTCCAATCTCTTGATACAAGTAATAATAAGCAATGTATTTTCAAGCTTTGACTCGACATATATTTACCAAGTAGCCTATTTCAATGCTATTTTGGGAGGAAAAAAAATCCACAACTACTTGTTTTTTAGACTTGCCTATGTTTTCTTAATATGATTACATATTGTTCGAGGTGTTTATCCATTATATTCTTGTTATGCTACTTGAGGGAGCTATGCTTGATATGTCACCAGAGTTCAGCCGCCCGCCATAGCTTCTCTTGTTTGCTCTTCTAAGATCTTCTTTATATCTTGAAAGTGCACAATGCTTCTTCTCATGCATGTCATGAGATGTTCTCATAAATGAATATTGTGTTATTGTAGAGGCTACTTTTTGAAGATGGTTGTTATCTGAATCTCTTCAACTTTTGGAAGATTGAATAAAGCAATTCGTAACTCTAGCATGCAGATTATGGATTGTTACACTACTACTACAGTCCGACTGCCTAATTGAGCAATTGAGCCAATATTCACCAGCAATTGACAGAATAATTAAGCCAAAATTCACCAGCAATCGAGCAACTGAGCAAAATTGAATGCAAGTCATTGTTCTGTAAACTGAATGCCAAAACGGCCAGAAACCAACCTTGAGCGGAGGATGCGAGTAGGTGGTCAGTCTGTAGGAGTCGCGTGCAGGGCGACGGAGAGGGTTGTGCCCTTCAGCGCGTTGAGCCATGCGTGCAAGGATTCCAAGGGGGTGGCGGCGTGCTTGGGCTTGGCGTGCTCACGGGAGGGGTGGAACTTGATGCACGCACTGTACGCCTGCACGCCGCCGGCGGGTTGAAGGTTGGGGCCTTGGAGCCGCCGTGATCTGATTGCAAGGAAATTGAGTAGTTGCGTCCGTCGGGCTGGTACAGGGGACGCCCTCCGCGGCAGAGAGGCATGCCGGCCTGCTCCGCCCAAACCCGTCCAAACTCCAACGCCGGCGAGCTCCCGCCTCAACCCTGCTCCACACGCACGCTTCCGCCCTGAGATTCCGCCGTCTCTGTGCGCCAATCAGCAACCCGTCCCAATCTCGGGGTGCTCGTCCAAGAACTCCTCCAGGTTGGCCGCGCCGGGCCGCCGCTGACCTCCAACCTCTGCGGAAGTGAATGCCTCATGAGCGTGGCTGAGGCATTCAGAGGCAGCAGGGACGTGTCCGGATTCGGCTGTCGATGCGGTCGGCGGCGGTGAGGAGCCGCGACGAATGCGACAACGACCAGGGAAGGGATAGCCGAAGAGTAGCGAAAGAGATCTGGGTGTGCGCGTTGCGGAGCTAATAAAAAACATAACGCATCGGTTTGTTGACTTGGCGGTGGCAGAATCTCCGTAATTAACGTGAATCTGAAAAGGTGTGTTGAGTTATCAAACATTGGAGCGATCTAGATCATCGATCAGATATTGAACGGCTGAAATTTAATGTATCAACACAAGTTTGCTCTTTTAATAGTAGTATAGACTAGTTGGCATGTACGTGCAACACACGTATTTACATTAAAAGGATTGTTTACAGGTAGGAAAGGCCGTACGAAACACTGTATGGATTACTTCCTTTTCTTTTACCATCAGTCCTATATCATTTATTTGCTGGAGAGGAATCCTATAACAATTATCGTGTTGTTTGTCTGTCTGAACACGTGCAACACATGTCTTCTAATAAAAGAGCAAACATGTTGTGATACAAAAAGGTGTGATACGAAAATAAGATGGAATGAATGGTCCTCCGTCCATTTTCTTCATCCTCGTGTATCACTTACTACTTCTTTGAAATTGAAATTCATTCGATATATCAGAATTTGACAACCTTTGCATATGCTAAGCATAAGTATGCAATCTATGAATTTCTTAGTGAGCTATTTTAAATAGTCAGTCTCGATTAGGTATTGAAAACTCTTAATAGTCTTGACGTTCTTCGAAATATTAATGTTCTGGTAAACAAAACAAAAGTATAAACCTTTATGTTCCTCCTCCTAGTTGAATGGCCCTGCGGGAATTTCACCCAAAAGAAATTAACAGGACACAAGCTCTCTTCTTACATGTGTGAATTTCACCAATTTGTGCATGGTCAGATGCAAGTCAAGAATAAAAATGCCCCACGGAAATTGACCAGATGCAAGTTAAGAAGATAGTGGATAGCGTCAGTACATATAGATAATGTATTGGGCTGCAATCAATTATGGTGCAATCAAATAAGAGTGCTCTAAGCATTCTATACAGCCAGGACCTTAATGTCTTGCGAAATTAAGAGAATAAATATAACAGTGCTTCCCGCTAGCCCGCTATTTTTTTCTTAAATTCACATACATTACATTGGATACCTATGTACTACTGAACTTATTCATCAATTTCATATGTTGAAACAAAATATTACACCTTTGCCTTAGTGAATGTCAAGAGCTCGAGCACGAGCTTGAATTGGAGGACAGTAGCCACTTATCATCTGACCATGACCAGTTATACAACAACCATGTTGTGCTTGAGATATTTTGTCGACCAATTGGAAATTTCCAACGATGCATGATGATGAAAAATTCAGAACTACCAATCATAACAATAACCATACTGATTAGTTATTGTCAAAATTGATTTCAAGTACAGGCGAACGACCCGCGCTGGATACTCCTGTTCTTCTTCACCTGAAAACCCGTGGATCACATCAAGCAATTGGATCAAAATAAAATTAGAACTCTTGTGGTGTAAATGCCCAGTCTCATCCGTGCGTGCAAGACAGACGGCATTAGAGGCAGTCAAGCAGAGACTGCACAAGGTAGGCAAACTCAGCTTCTTCGGTGAATCGCCGATGGATAATCCTGCTTGCTGTCGGGGAAGGAACACCATTCCAGCCCTTGCCGGTGTGGTTCAGGCTTCGCTGATGATGTCGCCGTAGGATATACCCAAAGTTCCGGCGGCTGTGAGAGCGCTGATTCTAAGGCCGCGAGCGTCTTACGGCGAACTGCGCCTGGAGGCCGTTGTTTGCCCTGGATGGCGCGCAAATCGAGGGGCGAAGGCTCTGCTAGCGACCAGCCGGTACAGTCGCACCTCCCGAGAGGGGTCGCCGGAAGACGTGGAACTGCAGAGAAAGAAAATTGCTCGCCCAACCTGAAGGAAGTGCGGGGATGGTGCAGCGGCGGAGGGGGGGGGGGGGGGGGGGAGTAGGTGCTAGTGCGGTATATGAGCAGCTAGGCTAGGAGATGGCCTCGCATAGCACGGCCGTCGCGCACGAGATGGCTACCACCGATCGAGAGGCTCGCTGTAGCACAGGGAGGAGAGCGCCGATGCCACCGATGTTCTTGGTTCGTTGCTGCAGCCGGCCGGCGTGGAGGAGGGGCGGAGACGGACGGGAGATGCGGAGAGAAATCTCGATTTGGCTGGAAGCAAATCTCACTGACGCTGGCGCCCAGGTCTTCCACCTCCCCGCAAACCTCGCCGACAGCCCAGCGGTTTCTGAGGATGTAAAAGGAGCAGCGCAAGCAAAAGGAAAACGTTTCGTACGACGAAACGATATGCGCCGTTTATTTGATTGAACGGATTAGATTTAATGTATCAACACAGCACAACACAAGTTTGCTCTTTTAATAGTAGTATAGAAGTATAGAAAAAAAAGGGAAATCCTAGGTCCTACGACGGTTAAAAAAAACCCCAAAAAAAGAGGTAGAGACCGAACCCCGATCCAACCTCGTCGGAGTCCCAAACCTCCCAGTACTCTCCCGTCTGTTCCGATGGCGGCGGCGGAGCCGGCGCCCGTCTCCACGGCCACACTGCGAGTCTCAAATATTCCGCCGTCGGCCGTCGCCGCCGAGCTCCTCGCATTTTTCGACTCCGCCGTCGCCGCTGCCGGCGCCGCGTACGCCTGCGAGATCGCCGCCGCCCGCCGCGGCTGGCTCAGCCGAGGCTACGGGACCGTCCAGTTCGACTCCGCGGCCGCCGCCACCACGGCCGCCGAGCTCGCCTCCTCCGGCCGCCTACCCCGCTTCCTCGGCTCCCTCCTCTCCGTCTCCCCTGCCCTCGCCGACCTCCTCCCCCGGGCGCCCGAAACATCGCTCCGCGCGGGGAGCGCGCGCCTCCTCGTAGGCGACCGCGTCGCCGAGCGCGAATTCGAGGTGGCCGATGCCTGGGACGGCGTGCGCGCGGAGGTTATCCCGGGGAAGCGGCGCGTGGACCTGTACCTGAGTCATTCTGATCCCGGGGAAGAAGCTTCCCGGAGGTACAAGCTTGGGGTGCATTTCGAGGACATCAGGCACTGCTTCGGTTGCAGCCTGGATGGGACGAGGGCCATCTTGCTGCAGGTGAGCTGCCCACCCTCTTGCTCTCATAATTCTGTTTTCCCCTTTTCACGTTTCGGTTACAGGGGGATGTAGCTAGTGTTGGATAATTAGGCAAGTTCATGAATAATTCCAGAATGTAAATCATGGTTAAAGCAGTTACTCAAACATACTAGATGTACTAGTAAACAACATCAATAGCAGCAAGCCAGCAATATATCGAGAGAACATGTTTAACCAATAGACAAAAGCGCGACGCAAGTACTTTTCTCCAATTCTGTTTTCCCCTTTCTATATTATTTGTCACGTTTCGGTTACAGGGCAATGTTGGTAGTGTTGGATAATTAGGCAAGTTCATGAATAATTCCAGAATATAAATCATGATTAAAATGTTATGTGGAATTCAAACATACTAGATGTAGTGAACAGGATAAATAGCAGCAACGGGATATCCCAAAACATGTTTCCATAAAACATGTTTAACCAATAGACAAAATTAGGACGCACGTACTGATCGTTTGTGGAGGAAGTAGCTATTGGTGCAGCAGCAGCGTTGTTGACGACAACATTGGATGTTAGAGCCGATAAAATAAGATGGGAGCTCTTCTATTTTTTATCTCACTCCTGCAAGTATCTCAGTTGGCGGGGATGATCCTCTTGCATCGTACCACTTGATTTCTAATTAGAATGGAAAAAGTATGAAGCTTATATCATGAATGCACATTAACTATAGTTTTCAAAATGTAGTGTTTGTCATATTTCTTAAACTATTGCTTGACCACGCGCAACAATCTTTTCATTTTTTTCTGTAAATATTATATTACCTTGAGTAATCTAAACTGAATGTTTGTTCCAGCTCACATATGCACCAAGAATACACACTGCAATTTCTGGGCCTGCAGTTTTTGCAAGGTTTGCAGAGGACCGCTTTCATGCATGCAAGGAGGATGCCAAGTTTACTTGGGTCAGAGCACTAGATTTCACACCTAACCAGTCTTTTGGGAAGTGTTCTACTCTTATCCTAAAACTGGATGCTGCTGCATCAGTGTCATATATTCTTGACAGCATACATTTCTCAGGAGAATTAGGGGAATTGGCCGTTTCTTCAATGGGTGTTGGCCCCTCATCCAAAGTGGTTCCCATTGTTGACTGCCCGAGTGGTTGTTCAGTATCTTATGAAATTCTTTTTCGTCTCAATTCACTTGTTCACATGGGGAAGATAGTTGCAAAACATGTTAATGCTGATTTGTTTAAAGCTCTTGAAGAAATACCAGTTCATATATCAAGGATGATTTTCGAGAAAATGAGCAAGTTAGAGTTTACGTGCTTCGAACCGTTGCAATTCATCCAGCTGGAGGCTTGTAGCACGAAGATAAGGCAAAATGCTTTGTTGTCCAGTAAGATTAAAGGCGAAGGAAAATTAACGAGGTGTTACAGAATTCACATTACCCCAACAAAAGTATACTGCTTGGGACCTGAGGAAGAAGTTTCAAATTATGTGGTTAAGTCTCATCCTGATCATGCTTCTGACTTTGCTAGAGTTACGTTTGTTGACGAAGACTGGAGTAAGCTTTTTCCAGATGCAATCTCAGCTAGAAATGGACAAGGGTTCTTCTCCCAACCCTTCAAAACTGGCCTGTATTATCGCATTTTATCCATTCTAAAAGAAGGATTTTCTGTTGGTCCAAAGAAATATGAGTTTTTGGCCTTCTCAGCAAGTCAACTTCGTGGAAGTTCTGTTTGGATGTTTGCTTCTAATGATTCCTTGAACGCAGAGGATATAAGAAGGTGGATGGGTCACTTTGAAGGAATTCGTTCAGTATCTAAGTGCGCGGCTAGAATGGGCCAGCTGTTCAGCTCCTCCAGGCAAACAATTGAAATTCTACCAAAGGATGTGGAAGAGATTCCAGATATTGAAGTCACAACTGATGGCAGTAACTACACATTCTCCGATGGTATCGGGAAGATGTCTGTGAGATTTGCCAAAGATATTGCTTGCCGAATTGGGCTAGATTATGATAACCCTCCTTCAGCTTTTCAAATAAGGTTTGGTGGCTACAAAGGAGTTGTTGCTGTGGACCCTGATTCGTTTCGTAATCTTTCTCTGCGACCTAGTATGAAGAAATTTGAATCAAAGAGCACAATGTTTAATGTTACAAGTTGGAGCAAGCCTCAGCCATGCTACATGAATCGTGAAATTATTTCTCTCCTGTCAACTTTGGGGATACAGGATGAGATATTTGAGTTGATGCAACATGATGCTATGCGTGAATTAGATGAAATGCTGAACAACAGAGAAGCTGCTTTGTCTGTCCTAGGGAAAATCGGTAGTGCTGAAACTAAGACAGCATCCAAGATGTTGCTGCAAGGTTATGAACCAAGTTTAGAGCCTTACCTGTTGATGATTCTTAAGGCCCATCAGGATAATAGGCTGACTGACATTAGAACTAGATGTAAGATTCATGTTCCGAAAGGTCGTGTTCTTATTGGTTGTTTGGATGAGACGGGTGAATTAAAATATGGTCAAGTTTTCATCAGAATTACGAAGAGCAGCAAAGAGCAGAAGGACGGTGATCAACCGTATTTTTGTGAAGATAATGGGAAAGCAATTGTTGTTGGAAAAGTTACAATATCTAAAAATCCTTGTCTCCATCCTGGTGACATCAGAGTACTTGATGCTGTCTATGATCAGGGATTGTATGACAAGAACCTGGTCGATTGTGTCGTCTTCCCTCAAAGAGGAGAAAGGTATGCCATATGTGATACTGAAACTGATAGGAAATCTGTAAAGTTTATATTGCTTTGTCAGTGCCTTCAAAGGAGTCTGAATTCTATTGAAGTATTTGTCAGTATTCATTTCCATGTTAGATTGATATCCAGTCGTGTTACATTACATACTTACTTGTCTATTAACCTTACTGATGGATGTTACCTATGCTTGCAATCTCCTTATCATTGATGTTAATTAGGCCTTGACCAAATATAGTTTAATCTTCGATGTTAATTAGGCCGCATCCAAATGAATGCTCTGGGGGTGATTTGGATGGTGACCTCTATTTTATCACTTGGGACGACAAACTGATTCCAGAGAAGGTTGATACACCAATGGACTACACTGCAGCAAGGCCGCGTATAATGGATCATGTTGTTACAGTCGAGGTATATTTGTGACCTGTGACTTCTTATTTCTTTTTATTTGTCTTTGCTAGGTTGTTGCAAATTACTGAGAACTATTTTATTTGACTAATATCAGATTTTTATGTAGTTGCATATATCAATAAAATATCAGTATTTTTAAAAATGTAGCGACTTCAATCATATAGATTATTGTTAGGCTGCTCGTGTCTCTGTAAAACATTTCCGTGCCTAGTAATAACTTGGAAATGCACTAGGTAAGGATGGCATGACCAGAGAGAACTGGCTTCATGAAACATGTGATAGGGCAGCATTACCAGAGAGAACTACGAACTTCAATAAGAATGGCACAATAGCCAACATGAAAGTGAATGCTCTGAACCAACTTTATGCTCACCATGCGCAAGTAACAACCTTATTTAGAAATGTAGGCACTCATTTCAGAAAATAAACGAATTTTTTTATGGCCTTCTGATAAAACATTTGTACCTGATTGAGTTTTAAGGTGGTCTTGGCTTTAAAATGCTTTTCATGGAGTGTAAATCCCTAACCTCGGTAGGTGCACAGCAATTTATTTTTCTCCTCTGGCATGGTTATATCTGAAAATCTTACAAAAATATCTGATGAACTGCAGGAAATTCAGAAGCACTTTGTCGATTACATGATAAATGACTCGCTCGGTGCTATCTCAACTGCTCACTTGATCCATGCGGACCGTGATCCAATGAAAGCCCGGAGCCCAGAGTGCCTCCAGCTAGCCGCTTTGCATTCAATGGCAGTCGATTTCGCCAAGACGGGAGCCCCAGCTGAAATGCCCCGATCACTGAGACCGAGGGAGTACCCTGACTTCATGGAACGGTGGGAGAAACCAACTTATATCTCAAATGGAGTTCTTGGCAAGCTGTACCGAGCAGCTGCAAGTCGCATGGAGAGCTCGCATGCCCTCTCATCCTTGACTCAGTCGAACCCTCCTTTCGATTCTGACCTTGAGGTCCCTGGCTTTGAGGGATTCCTGGAACGTGCAGAGGAGTACTATGACCTGTATGCAGAGAAGCTGACCACCCTGATGACCTTCTACGGTGCGAAGCATGAAGAAGAGATCCTGACTGGCAACATCCGGAACAAGCTTCTGTACCTGAAGAGGGATAACAAGAGGTTCTTCGAGATGAAGGACCGCATCATCGACTCGGTCGCTGGCCTGCACAAGGAGGTGCTGGGCTTGTTCAAGAGCCACCCGAAGGAGGAGCGGTCGAAGCTGGCGTCGGCGTTGTACCGCGTGACGTACCACCCGGACCACCACCGGCCGGAGAAGAAGCAGTTCTGGAGCTTCCCGTGGATCCTCTGCGAGGAGCTGCTGATAATCAAGGAGTCCAACTCCAAGCAGCGAATGCAGCGAGCGGACGACCCTGCGCCTGTGCCGGCCCCGATGGAGTGCGACTCGCCCTGCTCCGGCTGAGTGAGAATAAGTGGTAACTGCACTTCTATCACAGGCAAACTGTATGATGCACTGCCGTTGTCTGCTGTAAAGCTCTGCTGAAGAACGGCAGATCGTCTGAACTCAACAGTAGAGCTCTGCCTAAGTAATGGTCAGACATCTTTGCTGGAACTGTGTGACTGTAAATAAACTGTGTTTGGTCTTTGGTGGAAGGTTGAGGCGCGGAACTCGTAAGAATAATCATGCATTTTCAAAAAGACATACTATCTTTTCTTATGTGTGGAACGTTCAAAAGCAAAGAAAAAAGATTATGCAACCGGTCAGTCGCTGGGAGCTAAAGTAAGCCGTTACGTCAGGGACACCGCCACACAGACTATTCGGCAAAAATCGCGCGCGATTTTAGTCACAGGTGACTCGTGCTCACGGCATGTTTGGTGACTGCCATGGCACGCGGCGGCGGCTATGGAGTCAGGTTCAAGTCATCGTCTCCTCCCTCCCACCAAACTCCCACCGCCTACCCTGCTCCTGCTCGCGACCGCCAGTTCCGACTTCCCGGCACCTCTAGCGCCACCGGCGGCTAGGCCAGACCGGACCGAGGCGACCGCGATCAGCCAGGGAGCGTCGGAGATACGATGCCGGGGCCGGGTGCGCACCTGCTGTACGCGCTGTCCGGCGGCGCGGCGCTCTCGCGGCTCGCCGGGGACAGTAGCCGCCGCTTCGGCCCGCACCACTGCGCCGTCTACGCTGCCAACGCCTTCCTCGGCCCGGACCTGGGCTCCTTCGCCGAGTGGCTCGCGTCCTTTTTTACCTCGTCCGCGGCCGCCGCGGGGGACCTCGCCATGGCCGCCGTCCATCACCCTTTCTACTACCCGCTCCTCCTCGGCCTCCCGCTCGCCTGGCTCTCGCGCCGGCTCATCCGCGCTGGCCTCCTCGACGCGCCCGCCGGGGTGGGTACCAGAAATGCACCACATGTTGTCATTCCATTCTTCTCTTCTCCTCCTAGTCTAGCACGTGCCCTGCTTAGATTTGCCGATTATAGAAAGACTGAGAAATCAGACACTTCTAATCGTCTGGCTTTTGTGTTTTATTTTTTAGTGTAAATCTGTTTGATTTAGTTAATATGCGTGGCGGTGCAGGTAGCATTAAGCAAGGGACAGTGCTTCTTGCTTATCGCGGCAGGCTCGCTCTCCCACTTCTTCTTGGATCACTTGTTTGAGGTGAGCAATGGTGTACACTTTTTCTTAATTGGAAGGAATGTACTTCCTAACATGCTAGTTCCTCATGAATGATGCCTAGTTTAAGAATGTGTTAGAGATGAGTAGCATTTCAAATACATTTCCTGAAAAGGATTGTTTTCTGAGAACAAATCTGCCTCAACTTCACAACGCATTAGTTTATTTTTAAAATTTGCGCATTGAGTCAAATTACTAGGAGGCCATGGTAGAATGATCTTTAGATTGATCTTTTCACATTTACAAGTGTCGCGTTCTTATTCAGATTTAATTTTAATCATATGTTTTACAGGAAAATGTTCATTCTACAATGTACACTTGGATACTGAGCACTGGTTGGTGGAAAGACCATGCTCCTATCAATCCAGATGCCGTGTTTGTTGTTGGCCTCCTTTGCATTTGCCTCATTGGGGGATTTGTATACATTAACAGGTGATAATTTATCTTTAGGTCCATTATTGTGGATAGAAATGTAATAATAGCTAAAACTCGGCAATTTTTCCTCATTATTTGGATTACAAATTCCTCATTAATGTTGCTTTCTTAAAAAGCCTGAATCATTCTATGAAAATACCTACAGATCCTTCCGTGATTTTCTAAACGTTCAAACTCTATGTTTTGGCAGAGTAAAACATGGAAAGTCGGCGATTGAAAAATCAAACCAATCTTTCTTGCTCATCCTGGTGATAGCCACCCTGTACTGCATGTGGTGTGCCAGTCAGATATACCTTCGAAATCCCCCTCAGCCCACCATAGGTGAAGAGGCTGATCTTGGAGTGATAATCTTTCTTGCAATTTACCTTTTCCTCCCGCATGGCTTGTGTGTCTTGTCAATGAACCAAAAAGATTTCACTGAAGCATTGGATGACCTGCCACTCTAAAATATGTGATATGGCGTGTGCTTTGCTCCTCATCTCTGCGGAACATCATTTTGGTAGCAGTCTACTCTTATGTGCTTCATGTTGTAATTAGTTTCAAATTGGCTAATTGCCATGCATATATGTAATTATGTATACCGGTATCTAATTAGTTAGATTAGAAATATGTTTCTGGAAGAAATAAAGAGGTTAGGAAAGTTCAGTATGCGGTTGGCATTTGTATAATTATATCTTGTTGCTTTTAAGCTGCTGCTATTTTTAAAAAGTTGTATTATTGTATCAGTTTAGCTTAATACCTAGTGTATATCAGTCACCAAATGCATCAAGTGTTTTCATCTGAGCACACAACAGTGTTTATCCATGGTCATGGGAACATCAAGACTTGCAGCTTCTTAGTAGCTAAGCGAGGGACTCTTTCCCTCTTGAAAATACTCTATGCAAAGGAGTCAGCAAAACTGATACTGTTGCGCTTATCATCGTCTTTCATGGAGACCTCTAGAGCCTTCTCTAGCCTTGATACAACTTTCTCCATGGATGGTCGCTGCTGCTTGTGGCCGGTGCATGAGAGAGCAAGCTTCAGACTGAGATCAAATGCCTCTGGCGAGTATTCTCCTTTCAGCCTTGGATCAGCAAATTCTAACACATTTCCTTCTCTGATGAGCATAGAAGCCTGAGACCAAAAGGTATCTTTATCATTATCAACTTCAACACAATTGACCATTTCATTCCCAGAAATTAATGTCTGAGCTTCACTGTTTATGATCTTACCATTTTGTCCAGTGACATTGGCTTAGTAGTGTTCAGGATGTTGATTGCTCGCTTTCCTGAGAGGAGCTGTAGGAGCACCATACCAAAGCTGTATACATCCCCTGCGGCATTCACCCTGTGGTTGTGGCGGTACTCTGGGTCGACGTAGCCAAAAGTTCCTCTAACTTCAGAGCTTACGTGCGATACACCAATGTCCATGCATCTCGACAGTCCAAAATCCGCGAGTTTGGGCTCCATATCAACCCCAAGAAGTATATTGGTTGGCTATAACAACATGCATGAATTGGCATCATTTGAATATATGCAGATGTACTCGAGTCTGTCAGATAGTGCAACCAACCTTTATGTCTCTGTGAACAATGCAGCCTTCAGGGTATATGTGAAGGAACCAAAGGCCGCAAGCACTGCCAAGCGCGATCTGAAGTCTCTGAATCCATGAAAGATTCTTATCCTTCCCTGCAATCAAATTATTATAACTTCTAGTCATAACACTACATGTTTAATACTGCATAATGTGTTTTTCTTAAAATAGGTACTTACCAAATAGCCATTCTGATAGGTTCCCATTGACGCACAGCTCATACACAAGAAAGCACTCGTCCTGCCCATCGCAGTAGCCTCTTAATGACACAAGATTTGGATGCCTGACATGTGAGAGGCTTGTAACTTCCCTTAGGAAGGTTTCTGCATGCTCATTCTTAATTATGTGCTTTACGGCAACAGGCCAGCCATTTGCAAGAAGTCCTTTGTACACTTTCCCTGAAAATGACATTAGGAAGGTGCACCCAACTCTTAGAGCAACAATAACCTACTGAATATCACTTTTACAGTTCTGATCATATCCTCATCGGATTCATGAATAAGGACTCTATTTCTGAGTAGGCTAGTATTATATTGTACCTGCAATTCCCTGCCCGATGATGTTTGAAAGACGCAAGTTATCAGTTGCGGCATATATCTCTTTGCTTGACATCTGCTTGCAGGTAGCCTCCTCATACTCGACAGAGGCCACAGGGACCTCTGCAACCGAAGGATGCACAACAGCATAGTGTTACTACCAAGCAAAACCATCAGTGTACAAATTTATAACTGAGTAATGAAATTACCGATATCCCTTTTTGTTGATTTGATCTTGTATTTTGTTCTCTTGAAGTGCAAGTAAATGACAACAACCCCGATGATCACCGCCACGACGAGGCACCCGAGGAGAGCTCCATATCCTGCAGATAACTCTCAGAAGGCAAAAATTCAAAATACATCTAAAGAGGAAGGGGAAAGGGAGGTAAACATAGACGTACCTCTATGCATTTAGCTTATGGGACGTCTGGAAAGAACACAGGATTGCTTTTCTTTCACTTTGTCGACGGAGGCAAACTAATATCCTGGTCGCTCTCTATCAGACGTTATTAGCAATGATGACTAGCCGTTGCCGGCCAAGGGGCAGGGACAGAAGAAGCCAAAACACGGAAAATATTGGATCATCTGGAAACCGGGCCGGGTCTGAATAAGAATACAACATCAAATCGAGTCTCGTGTCAGGTACGCTGATTTGATTTATCCATTTGTAATATTCTTGTGACATTTCTTGCCCTGTCAAACCAAGTTAGTTCGAGTATCTGCGGCTGTGGAAAATATATTCTTGAAATTTTGAATTGCTTCTTTGCTAATTGGTTGTCGTGATCACGCGATCTATGCCGAGGAGGTCCAATACTGGGTTGCACATATGTCACTCGTCTGTTGGTCTGTGCATTTGGTGTCCCCATCCTTGGTTTCAACCCGAGAAGTAGTAGACAAATGTGTCAACGCTATGCAAATCGGAATTAAATAATGTATAAGCTATAACAGTATTCTACTTTGACGGCTTCATATGAGCCAAACTATAAAACAACGAGGAGAAACAACTGGAGCAAGACATATGGCGCTGGCGTTTAGTGTTTGGTATATTAAGTATTCCCCCTGTTCTTTCCAAGTAACTTCTGTCTTTTGCAATCAGTTTGCTTTACTACTATTCAGTCTGTTCTTGTTTTGATGTCAGGTTTGCCAGTTATAGTAAATCCATAAACATTCCAAAATATCCAAGAAGTAAGAGTATGTCAGTATGTAACATAGTTGGCACATAAAGAACCTGAATAAAATAGGCCTAACTGAAACACCATGCGGCTTGAGCAGCATTTGTGCCCTTTAGGTTTGTACCATGATATTTAACTTCAACCACATCTAAACCTTCATATATTTGATACCATGTTATCTCAACAGTATATACCTTGGAATGCGTCTCATGAGATATTCTTTAGCCAACACGTCTGTTATGCATATAAATTATAACACTAGATGCTCCAGCAAACTCTTGCTTTAGAAATATTAAGTTGGAACTAATTCTAATTTTTTAGATTGGCTTTAACTATTTAGTTGGTGAGCCCAAAACATCTCTTTCATCGAGCAAAATATAAAACAAACCTAGCTGTGTCAGTCACAATATACAATAACTCACTGTTTAAATCTTTGTACCTGATAGATGCTTTCTTGGAGTTACGTATATGCTCTTCGGTAACCAATATACAGCACCTAGTGTTTTGCCAGAAATTAACCATCCTTTGATCTGGGTCATCTGCTATGTAAGAGATGCAACCAGTGAATAGAAGTATGTTTTGTCTTCCCTACAATTTCTCAAATCACCTCTGGAAAAGATGTTGCTAGTGAGCAGAATAGCTGATCTTATATGCCAGTAGATAGGTGCAACTGCAAATTAGTTTTTTTCTAAGGAAACTGCAAAATATGTTTTGTCTTGTATCATAGGGGGAAAAATTGTCTTGTCATCCCTAGAGTTTTAAAAATACCTTGTGAGTCGTGACCACTGTAATGTTTCATAAGAACTATCCTACTAGTACTTGTTCACTGTTCAGTTCTGTCCTCATGCTGTTTTATTTTTCCTTTTTGAGGTGACGGGGGATAAGACCTGTTTCCTCCCACGCTTCAAGAAAACAGAAGCAGTTGTTTCAGAAACCAAAACCTTGCGCTCCACAGCTGAACACCACGAGAGTTCTCTGCTCTCAGGTTTCTTTGGACCAATTGACCATTTGATCATCTAGAGAGTCAAGATCAAGCCTAGAACCTCGACGAAACAACTAGCATTTCCTGCTATCCACTAGCAAGATGCAAATTCAGATTAGCCTCAGATGAAAATGAACGGCAAGATGTTCAATGGACAAAGACAGTACACCCCAAAGCTGTTACACCCTTTGCCTTTTGTGATGCAACAGCACATCTGCCAATCATGTGCACCACAGTATAGCGCTTTCAACAGGAGATAGCAGCATATCATGCTCAGAGAATAAGGATGCGCCATTGCTACCACAAAGCGAAAGTGAGCACATGTATGCGGTATAAGCTGGTCATTGACCACATCATTCTCTTGTATTCACTCGGTCACTCCGTATAAAAATATAAGACTCTGTGCCAACTTACCATACACATGTATCTATACATGTTTTAGTACAAGATTTATGTAGTGAGCACACATATACGGTATAAGCTGGTCATTGACCACATCATTTTCTTATACTCCCTCTATATCAAAATATAAGACTCTCTACCAACTTACTATACACATGTATCGAGACATGTTTTAATGTAAGATTCACATAAATCTTACACATGGACGAAGCTGGTATATAGGTACTTGTGCTGTGTCAGCTAAAACCGATGGTAATGAGCAAAACCTTCATTAAATCACTTTTTTTTAGAACCATGCAGGAGTGTTCCATGTATTATATTAGAAAGGAGAGAAAGCCAAAAACAAACGGCTGAAAGTCTTACAGAGATGGCCAAGGCCAAGAGGACAAAGAGAAAAACAAATCCAAATACAACGACCGTGGCTGGCTAAAAAACAAAAATCATGTTTGAGATCGCCGGCAAAAGAGGTGAAAAACGACCGAGGACTAGTCCCGTGCAGGAGCAAAACGACCTGCACTAGCAATCTTCCCTTGCTTGGCTTCTTGCTAATTCTATTAGGCCCAGTTCTTTTGAGCTTCGGCTTATGCATAAGCCACCCTGAATAGAGTTGTCCATATAAACAGCTGTGAGTTTAAGCCAACCAAAAATTGTAGTCCAGTTCTTTTGGGCTTTCACTGTCCTGACTTATTTTCTGAGTTGTATGATGAAAAGTCTGTAACGCCCTTTTAATAGATTTATGCTCAAACTTAACAGATTTTGAGTTCGTTTATGCTATTTTCGCATGTATGATCACAATATAATATTTCAAACGTCATATTAATTGATAAATATGAAAATAAAATAGAATTCATTTTTAGTTCATTACAACTCAAAAAGAAGACAATGGACAATGTTTTAGTTCAATTTAACAGATCCCTTTCATGTATGTACCATCATCTTCGGCTGGAGCACTAGGATATGAAGCACTCTCCTCTTGAACATATCCTCCACCATCAAACATGTCGAAATGATTTTAATTTATGTCTTACTGTTTTGCGTTGCATATGAGTATAAATTGAATTTTCGAACATTACTCATATGTGAAGAACAATGAGACGTCAATTCCAGATAATGAACTTGATAGTGAGATACTCGTATCTGCTCTAGGACCCAACAAAATGTTCATCGGTGTCTAAAAAAACAAAACGAAATTGAATGCAGCGCACTGCACCTAAATTGACATTGTATTACAATTGACCGGCATATGCATGCACCGGAGGATATACAGGGTGCTGGTCCCCAGTGTTGGGGGCGGCAGCGCTACTGACTGGGCCTAGATCGAGCCCCCGCAGAGCAGCAGCAGTCAGCAGATCGAGCCGCCGCAGAGCAGCAGGTCGGCCAGATGGGGTGGTCGCTGCGGCCTGGCCTGGCGCTGGCCGCCAGTGTTGGGGGGAGCGGCGCCGCTGCTTGGGTGCTGCATCAGATCGAGCCCGGCAGAGCAGTAGGCCGGCCGGATGCGGTGATCGCTGCAGTCTAGCGGTCGACGGGAGAAGCGGGCGTCGGCGACGGGCGGCGGCAGGCAGCAGAGAAACCGTAGCAGCTAGTGTCGCTCGGGAGATAGGAAAAGGAAACGAGAAAAGAATCGCTGGGGAGAGAGAGAAAAAAGAAAAGAAAACGATTCCCTCGAGGCCGCACAGTGGCAGTTCGATGTAAATAGGATGTCCAACAGGGGCAGAGCGAAACGAAGCGGGAAGCCACCGGCTGCTTTTTTTTTTTTGAGAACACAGTACAACACAGACGCTCACAAATACGCACATACACTCACCCCTATGAACGCACGCACGCACACCCTACCCCTATGAGCACCTCTGAAGGACTGAGCCGGCAGATCTTGAGGTTGACGAAGTCACCACAGGCGCCTCGCTGTTGACGGGCACGTCACCTACCACTGAAAGAATAGCGCCGGATAATCCTGGAATAAATCCAGGTAAATGCAAACGCCCATGCCAAGTCTAGGACTTGAACCTGGGTGGGCTGGTTCCACCACAGGGAACCCAACCATCAGAGCCAAGCTCCGTTTGCTGCGGGAAGTTTGGGTACCTAGCTTTTCTCCACCGTCAAGGATTTGACGAAGCTGGCTGTCCCAAAAAGCGGTTCAAAATTCAGTTTTTTTTAGAGAAGCGGCTCAAAATTCAGTTCTTTTGGACTTAAGCTTATTTTCACTAGAAGCCAATGAGAAGCTTCAAAAGAACTGAGTCTTAATCTATAAGCTGACCGCATCGCAATAAAGACTCACACCAGTGAATCATTGTTTTAGATTCGTCCTTGATCTTACGCTCAAACATGTCTACATGTGGGTGAAAAGGGCTTGTTTTTTCACGAAACAACCGATTCTTGCATGATTAAAGAACATTCCCACAAAAAAAAGAACACTGGTATTTATTTTGTCCATACTTGCTTCGTTCGTAACGCCCGAAAACAAAAGCTTCTATTTTGTTCTCATTTCCTTTTTCTAATCTCTTGCCACAGATCCTTGCTTGCCAGCTTTAAAGAAAGACGAGAAGGAAGCCTGCCTAGTTCTTGCCCACACGTCACTAGCTAAATTTTTTAATAATACATTTTTTAAAATTAATTTTGATTAATATTACGCAAATCAAAAGAATTTCAGAAATAATACGGCCTCGGCATGGGCTAAGCCGATACGGCCCTGTCGGCCTGGGCGAAGCCGATTAGACCTTATCGTCCTGAACTGAGACGATTAGGTCTCGTGGCGGGCCAGGCCTGCGGCCGACAACCCAGTCAGGTCACGGGTGGCCCTAATCGGCCACGTCGAAGCCGACTAGCCTATTGGCCTGGCCGAGGCCGATTAGTCGCAGGTAAAGCGACGGGTTCTTCTTCCTCCTCGCCCTCTCTCTCCCTCGTTCTTCTTCCTACCCGAAAACAAAAGCAGCCATGGCGATTCCTTCCCCTCCCCCGGTGATTTCTCCATCCAGCCAGCAAATCTTAAGCCTAGAGGTGTTAGAGAGTTAGGGAAACTCCGATCTACAGATGGGTTAGGTTGTGGGTGTGATTTGGTGGTGTTTCGTTGGAACAATGGTGGAGATGTGGAGGAGGTTGGTGTAGCTCGTGGAAGACGTGGTGGTGGTGGTTCTGCTGCTCCGACCGTGGTGGTGGTGGTGGTGCTACTCCATTGAATCAAGGCACGCTTCAAGGGTGTTGGGGGGGATAATAACCCGGTATACTTATGACCAAGGAATAATCAGTCGGACGGCCCAAGGTCTGGTCCGAGTGAAGTGTACAAGATTTGGGCCAGGTTATAGTTGGGCCAATAGGCCTAACTTGACTCGTCCCTGGAAGGAAGGACCTAGAAAAACTGGAGTCCGAGTGAAGGAAGAAACCGGGTGACTTGGAGGCTACGGAAGGTCTAGAAGAACCTAGAGTAGGACTCCGGCTCGTATGTAACTCGGTATTCATTGTAAGTTCGGGAGACCCGGCGTCTATATAAACGGGCTCCCAAACATAGATAGACAAGTCTAAAGTCTCAAGTCTCAAGTTCTAAGCGCTAAGTTTCAACCCTAGTTCGATATCACCGCTATCAAGCGAAACCCTTGTAACCTGTCTCGTAACCCGGCTCTGTTGTTGTAGCCGAGTTATCGAGACCTTGAGATCAATAACATAGAAGCAGGAAGTAGGTCTTTATCTCCATGGAGAGGCTGAACCTGGGTAAACCCTTTTTCCCCAACGAGCGTGACAATCTCCTGAAGGACCAAGGCGCCTTGCCCCAATCATCAAGTTACCCTATGGTAACATCTGCCGTGTTAACCCCACGACAGTTGGCGCCCACCGTGGGGCCTGCGACCAAAGCTGTCCTCATCAAGGGAGAAGCTCTGCGAGGGATGGAGAACCTCGCGATCGGCGAGGTCAGGATGGATCAGCACGGAAATCGCATCGTCGACGATTCCGGCTGGAAGGAAGAAGCAGATCTGCTGGATACCGGCCGGGTGATCCCGTTCGGTCGGATCCACGTCTTCGTAGGTATGGTTAATGCAATTCAGCAATTTGATGACGAGGTTATGTGCGACTCCGTTTCAGGGGCAGCCACCATCGTCCAATCTGATGGAGAAGAATCAGTCGGAACAGGAGGTTTCGAACATCAGTCGGACATCCGGGCTTGCGAGCCGGAGTACCGACGTGAGGAAGATTTGGATACAGATACTGAATCGATCTTACCGTTGTTTGACGAGAGATTTGGGTATGTGGCTGATGAGGAAGATTATGAGTCGGAGCCAAGGACCATGAAGCATGCGTGGTGTATACTCTGAGGAATCACAATGATGGGACAGAAACTTCAGTGAGCGAGGACGCCACGCGTGCGGCCAGAGAAAACAGAGAAAGAATTCAGCGTCTCACAACGTTTCAACCGGGTGAAGGCTCGGGACAGCCGGTTGTGATGGAAATCCCACCAGTTTTTAGGCCCTTGGACTTTGACGCAGCAATAGTTACAACCCCAATCACACCAGATAACGCAGCAACCCGGCGCAGCAATTGGATACGTTACGAATCACGCTGGAGAATCAACAGAAGGCTTTATTGGCGGAGCAGCAGCGCATGTTTGATGAGCAACAAGAGATAGAACGGGATCGAGCCCGTGTGGAGCAAGAAAGGATAACAGTGCAGAATCGCCATGAAGATCTTACAGCAGTACATCGGAGGAGGCACGAAACCCGGGTGATGCCAGGCATGACTTTAGATCCAACGAGATTGAACTTTGCATCACCAAACGGAGCTCCCAATGTCACTCGGCCTGAGCCAGAGCCGGTTGGAATTGGGCATGGAATCATGGTTAGAGCAAATCAGGGAGGAAACGGGGTGCCACCCAACACTCGGGCCGGAGCTCAGCAAAATCAGAACACACGGCTGCGGGTGATATGCCACCACCAGCAGATCGGTTCCACACGCCCAGGGTCACTACTCAAATCCGGCTGATAACGTGTACGCAGCAACATTAGCTTATGCCGCATGCCGATTGATCAATCACCACAGGGAGACGAAGCGCGCAGGGCAATTGAGATGTTGAAAACTGCGATCACGCAGCAGGGAAACATGCCGGATAAGAGTGGAGCGTTACATTCAACACCATACAATAGCCGAGCTAACCGGAGTCATCACGGAGAAACACCAAGGCCAGCCGGATCAGGCGTCAGGAACGGACAGCAGAATCAAGGTCACCCGGCGCCGCAGCCTCAGCGTTCGGGACATCAGCAGAGACCAGCCCAGAATCAACCGGTGCCGAGGCCGCATCAGCCGGCCCCGGCCCAGTCTGTGGCCCAAGCAATTGTCAACAGTTCAAGAGCACGGCGTGCGGCGAGCGCAAACCCGGCTTTAGGTGTCGCCGGAGGAGCCGGAGGACAACCTGAAGCAGGAGTGATGGGCCACGCACCAAATACCGGGTCAGGTTTGCCGTTAGTTTCTTCATTACTTAACCCGGTTGGAACTAAATGTCTTTCAGATGCTATTAAGAGCGAACCTTTTCCCGAGAAGTTTAAAGAGCCAAGCAAGGTGACAAATTATGACCCCAGCATGGATCCAGAAACATGGCTCAGCAGTTACGAGATGGCGATGAGTATTCGCAATGCCACGCCAACTTGTGCGCGAGATACATGTACCTGATGATGAGTGAAGGAGCAGCAAAGTTATGGTTCAATGGATTACCCGAGAAATCTATCAATTCTTGGGATGAGTTGAAGGCATTATTTGTCAAGAATTTCAAGGGCACGTGTGAGAAGTTGTTCACTATAGAAGATTTGGAGCGATGTTTCCAGAAGAAAGGCGAGTCAGCGCGTCACTGGATGCGCCGGGTCACAGCCATCATTCACTCATCAAAGGGAATTACACCAGCTGCGGCCGTGTCGTCGATGGAGAAAACCTGCAGATATGACCCGGTAATTCAGAAGATGGGTCGACTGAGGGCCACTGGCGAAGCAGAAACCATCACCATGGGACAGCTGATGGAAGCGGCTCATAAGCACGCATCCACAGACAAGACCCGGGATGATGATGAAGATAAGGGAAAAGGAAACGTCAACAACGGAGGAAAGAACCACAACAACAACGGTAACAACAACAATGGGAACAATAATCACAATGGTAACAATGGGAATAACTCCAAAAGGCAGCATGATGGTGGTTCAGACTTGGTGGCAAACACAAACACCGGGTATAACAAGTTTCAGCGGCGAGATGACAATTATCGAGGCAATAACAACAATGGCAATTACAGGGGAAATTTCCGAGGACCGGCTAACCCCCAGGAAGCATTCAACATGCCGTGTCCACGTCATAGTAGGAACGGTAAACCGGCAAATCACTCTTTGGCCCAGTGTGTTGATCTTCAGAGATGGAAGAACGAGGAGTTTGCCAGGATAATGGAAATAACCCGGCCCACGGACCACAAGCTGGAGGAAATAATGGAGGACCACCCGGCCCGGATAATGGACCAGCCGGGTTAGGTTTCCAGCAAAACCCCAAAGAGTTAAATCGAGGACAGTATCATATTACAGTTTCCAGTACTTGTCGGAGAGATCAGAAATTAAAGAAGAGAGCTGTCAACGCCGTTCTTCCCGCGGTTCCGAGATATTTGAAGTGGTCCGAGTATCCGATCACTTGGTCTAGAGAGGATCACCCGGACCGAGTGGATGCACCTGGAGCGTTGGCTTTAGTTGTTGCACCTCAGGTTTCGGGTTATATTTTACACAAGGTTCTTATGGATGGAGGTAGTAGCATCAACATTCTGTATTGGGATACATTCATCCGGATGGGTTTCACAGCCAAGCAGCTTCACCCTTCTGGTACTATCTTTCATGGTATTGTCCTGGAAAGTCAGCAAGACCAGAGGGAACAATAACATTGGAGGTCGCGTTTGGAGAATCAAAGGATAATTTCAGGTCTGAGATGATTTGTTTTGAGGTGGTCAAATTGAAGAGCCCTATCATGCTCTCTTTGGCCGTAACGTTTTTGCTAGATTCATGGCGAGGCCGTGTTATGTGTACTTAAAGATGAAGATGCCAGGTCCAAAAGGTATTATCACAGTCAATGGCAGTCGTGAGTTGGCGTTACAATGTGAGCAAGGTGATGCTGTTATGGCAGAACAAGCCTGTGCGGAAGAGGAGTTGAATTACTACAAAGCTACCACAAATCCGGATGATGGGACAATTTTGAAGAAACCAATGACCGAAGAGAGGGCGAAATTCAAAGCGGCTCAGGATACCAAGATGATTGACTTCGTGCCGGGTGATTCGTCCAAGCAGTTCTCTATCGGGTCAAATCTGACTGACAAATAGGAAAGCGCGCTCATCGAATTCATCCGTGAGAATCGGGATGTCTTTGCATGGAAACCTAGTGACATGCCAGGCATACCGACTGAATTCGCTGAGCACCGCTTACATGTTGATCCTAAAGCAAGACCGATTAAACAGGGATTGCGCAGATTGAATGAGGAAAGAAGAAGGATTGTAGGAGAAGAGATAGCTCGTTTACTCGCCGCAGGATTCATTATGGAGTGTTACATCCAAAGTGGTTGGCTAACCCGGTTTTAGTGTTGAAAAAGAACAATGAGTGGAGGATGTGTATTGATTTCACAAGTTTGAACAAGCATTGTCCGAAGGATCCGTTTGCGTTACCAAGGATTGATCAAATCATAGATGCTGTGGCAGGTAGTGATCTTTTGTGTTTCCTGGATGCATATTCAGGATACCATCAAATCAAGCTTGCAGAGGAGGATTGGGAGAAGACATCATTTATCACCCCATTTGGAGCTTTTTGTTACAAGAACATGACATTTGGACTGAAAATGCTGGAGCAACTTATCAGAGGTGCATCCAGAGTTGTTTTGAGAAGCAGATAGATCGGAACGTGCATGCGTATGTTGATGATGTGGTGATCAAGACAAAGAAGGCTGAGACATTTATCGATGATTTGAGAGAAACTTTTGCTAACTTAAGGAGGTTTCAGATGAAGCTTAACCCAAAAAAGTGTGTGTTTGGAGTTCCATCAGGAAATTACTCGGCTTTATTGTGTCCGAGCGTGGGATTGAAGCAAACCCGGAAAAGATAGCAGCAATCAATAGGTTGGGAAAGCCGACTGAATTGAAGGAAGTCCAGAAGATCACGGTGCGTGGCTGCGTTGAGTAGGTTCATATCCCGACTGGGAGAGAAAGCAATTCCTTATACCGACTCTTGAGGAAGTCAGATAAATTTGTTTGGGATGAGGAAGCTGATAAAGCCCTGGAGGCATTGAAGGAAACATTATCGAAAGCACCAATCTTAGCTGCTCCAGCTCCAAAGGAGCCCATGCTGTTGTACATAGCTGCGAATTCCCGAGCAGTTAGTGTAGTTATTGTGGTAGAGCGAAAGGAAGAAGGAAAGGAGCATCTGGTTCAAAGGCCGGTTTATTATGTCAGTGAGGTTTTGACTCCGGCTAAACAGAGGTATCCCCAGTGGCAGAAGTTAGTTTTTGGCGTTTTCATGGCCAGTCGGAAGTTGAAGCATTACTTTCAAGAACACCCCATTACAGTGGTAAGTGGAGCACCATTGGCAGACATTGTGTGCAATACTGAAGCTACTGGAAGAATTGCCAAGTGGGCGATTGAGATGGGTGATTATCACATCAAGTATGAGCCTCGCACAGCGATTAAGTCACAAGCCTTGATTGATTTTGTCAATGATTGGACCGAGTTAAGCACGGCACCACCCAAGGCGCCGAGTTATAAGTCATGGGTTATGCATTTTGATGGATCCAAGCAGTATGAGGGATCAGGAGCAGGAGTGGTTCTCACTTCACCCAAAGGGGATAAGATGAGTTATGTTCTTCAGATTCACTTCGATTGCACCAATAATATTGCTTTGTTACATGGTTTGCGCATTGCCAAGGAGATGAACATCAAAAGGATTATGTGTTTCGGTGACTCGGATCTTGTAGCGCAGCAAGTTTCTGGGACTTGGGACAGGAAAGATGAGAAGATGGCGGCTTACAGAAGGGCTGTTGATGAAGCAGCTGGATTCTTTTCAGGATTCCAGGTGGATCATATTGATAGAAGGAAAAACGAGGCAGCAGATGCTTTGTCAAGATTGGGATCACGTAGAGAGCCAGTTCCACCAAATGTGTTCCTGGACGAGTTATGGAAGCCATCAGTCCAACTTCCGGGTGAAGAGGAAGATGAAAGTCCAGATCAAGATTCCGAGTTAGTAGCAGCGTTGCATGAGATTCCTGAGTGGACTGAACCATATCTGGATTATATGATAAGGAAGATTTTGCCGAGTAATGAAGTTATGGCGCGACAAATTGTTAGAAGATCACTCGGCTATGCAGTAATTGATGGTGAGTTGTACAAGCGCAGTGTTTCTGGAGTTTATCAGCGATGTGTTTCATCAGTCGAAGGAAGGCAAATTTTGCAAGAGATACATGCTGGGGACTGTGGTCATCATGCTTCATCTAGGTCTCTGGTGGCCAAGGCATTTAGGCATGGATTCTTTTGGCTCACAGCTTTCAAGGATGCAGAGCAGATTGTTAGGGCATGTGATGGATGTCAAAGATATGCAAGACAGGAGCATGTGCCAGCTCAGGAATTGAGGACAATACCAATCACTTGGCCGTTTGCAGTTTGGGGTCTTGATATGATGGGGCCCTTTCAGATGACATCGTGCAAGAAAACTCATCTCTTGGTGGCTGTTGATAAGTTCACTAAGTGGGTTGAAGTGGAGCCAGTTACAAGTTGTGATGCTTCCAAAGTTGTCACGTTTCTGAAGAAAATTATCAGTCGGTTTGGTTATCCTCACAGTATCATCACAGATAATGGGACCAACATGTCACTCGGTGAAACAGAGATATTTGCAAAGAGAAGGGAATCAGATTAGACCTTGCTTCGGTGGCACATCCACAGGCCAACGGGCAGGTAGAAAGGAGTAATCAGGAAATATTGAAAGGAATCAAACCAAGACTTCGAGTTCCGATTGAAAAGGCGTATGGAGCTTGGGTGAAAGAGTTACCCGCAGTGGTTTGGGGGATCAATACAACCCCGAATAGATCAACCAAACGTACACCGTTCTTTCTGGTGTATGGAGCAGAAGCAGTGTTACCGAGTGATATAGTCCATGACTCGCCAAGAGTGGCGGCGTATGTGGAGTCAAGCAATGCAATTGCAAGGGAGGATTCGATTGATGCCCTTGAAGAGGAGCGTGAGTTAGCATTGGAACGGTCCGCAGTTTATCAGCAGGATTTGCGGCGTTATCATAGTCGCCGAGTAAGATCAAGAACTTTCCAGGAAGGAGATTTAGTTTTACGGCTCAGACAGAATCAGTCAGGGATGCACAAGCTAACTCCTCCATGGGAAGGGCCGTTCCTTATCAGTCGGAAATTGCACAATGGTTCATATTATCTGATAGATGTGAGAGAGAAAGGTGAAGAGAACAACACGGACCATGCTATCCTTCCTATGGAAGAGACGAAGCGGCCGTGGAACATTGCTCATCTTCGCCCATATTATACCTAGTGAACATGAACCTAGGCCGAGTTATGTAACAACGATGTAACCCCCAGCAGGTTTCAGACGCGCTCTTTTCCTTACCAGGGTACCTAAGGGGACTGGAAGGTTTTTAATGAGGCGGCTTGCTGGTGTATCTTTAATAAAGAAGAATTTGAGAAGAAATTTTTTCTACTGTTTTACTTTTTATGCATAGATTATGTTTATAAAGCTTTGCCCAAAGGAGTGCTTAGCAAAAAGTCCTATAGCTGTTGCCCAAGAGAGCACGCATAGAGATGTTTTGAGGTCAATGGGGTAATGATGCATAGTTTAAGCCTTTACTTGTAAACATTGATCCAGGGCTTGGGGACTTATGAATTATAAGTTCATAAGTTTTAATCCTAAGACCCGGCTTTTAAGCCTTAATTTTGTTCTTGGTTAAACTTGCCTATCAGTTTGATGTTACTCACAATTTTATGACCAGATTGCTTACTTGTTAATTCAATCAACTATGATGCCCATGCTGGGACTTAGTTTGACCCTGTTTTAGCAAAGGAAAAAGTAGCAACTGAGAAAGTCATGTGAAAACCGACTGATAAGAAGCTAAAGATAAACCAAAAGGGTCATCTAAACCATAAAAAGTATAAGTTATTACAAAATATTGAGTATTTCATATAGTGCACAGACGCACCATCAAATAAAAGGCAAAGTATTTCAGAGCATATTACAATGCCCATTGGCCGAATAATTGTTTTGCAGGAAAAGGTGAAGCAGGAAAGCTGGCTCAGATAGCCGGGTTATCGGTTGAGGTTCCCTTGGCAGCTTCAGCTTCGGCAGAAGCCGGGTTATCTTCAGGAGCTTTGGCCTGGGAATCAGTCGGTGCAGTGCCTTGATCTTCTGCAGTTCCTTAGCAACATCAGCCGGCTTTTCCATGATTGGCGTAGTGGGGCACGGCTGGGTGCAGGGACAACTGGAGTAGAGGTACTTGGCGCTGCAGCTTTCTTCATCTTTGCAATGGAGTCTCTCAGCTTGGCCAATAGATCAAAATGCTTGGGTTCAGGAGTGGGGATTGGAGTGTTGTTCTCATCCACTGCATCTTGGAAAACCGACAGATTGAGGCCCTCAGCTATTTTGCAAGCAATAGGCCGGGTTTGGGCAGAAATTTCCTTGAAATCTTTTCCTCCAAACTTGGTGCCATCAGCGTTGTACTGAGGGAATCCTTTGACAAAAGGAGCCGGGTTAAGGCGTGGGTTGTAAGCTTTGGCAAGAGCTAAGCTGCGCATTGCGCCAACCCGGCATGCTGAGCGCGTCCAGAGGTCTAACCACTCGGGGATCGTGGAAAGCTGATGCAGGGACTCATATATCACTTGGGGAGGAGCACAGTTGCTCTTAACACGCTTCATGATCTCAGCAGTGCCAAACTGGAACTGCCGATGATGGTGTTCAAGCAGTTCAACTTCTCTGGATATGATCTCCTGATGGCAGCATTCTGTTCGCCTGAAAAGTATGATGTGGGTTAGTATGTGAAAGCCGAGTAAAGAAGAAAAAGTGAAAAGAAGTGGTGCTTACCAATGAGTGGATTGAGGATATCCTTGATATGGTCTTTCAGGGTGTCCAAGTATTTCTGGACACTGATCATCTTGTCATAGCAGACCTTGTACTTATCTCCAGCCTCTTCCAACTCCTTCTTCAGTTTGGTGTTCTCTGCAGTTAGAGATTCAATTGTTTTCTCCAAGTCTGAAGCATGAACTTCAGTTTCCTTGCGCAGCTTGGTTTCAACTTCAAGGAGTTGGTTGGTCTTGGCAAGTATTTGGTCATTATGGGACACATATCTCTGAAAAAAGAATAGCAAGTTAGAAACATGGGGACTGAATATATTTCAGTCGGCAATTGAAAGAAATAGTAAGTTGACAGTGAAATTATATGCAGGCAGAGTATTTATACAAGTTCCGAGTGACCGAAGAGCAGATCACTCGGCACTTGGGGACTGGTATGTCTTTTAAAGTTTTACAAGTTATTCAGTAATGCATTTTCAAAGTTCCAGATAAATTGTTAACATATTACCCGGAACTTGGGGGTTATGAGGATTTGAAAGTATTGTTATGGTGAAAGGCAGAATTAATGAGGATTTGAAATCAGAAAGTAAAACAAGTTCCATGTTATCGTAGACTGATAACTCGGAACTTGGGGACTGGGATATTCTGAAGTTTTCAAAATGTGGCAAAGGTAATAATAGATTTATATTTCAAGTACGAGTGACTGGGACAGTTTACTCGATACTTGGGGACTAGGTTTGGTATATAAGATATGAAGAGGAAAAGATGTGTACCTGATGTTCTTGGACAAGAGAATCCACGAGTTTGCCCTCAGAAGCTTCAGTGTATTGTATTCACTTAGCAGACCTTCAAAGTTTGTATGGCCATAGTGTGGCACAGTGGAGCCTCGCCTTTATCAGTCGCTTGGACTTTTCTTCAGAGGCAACAAACTTGGTTGCAGTTTTGAGGGGAGAGGTTTCTCAGTAAAGCAAGTTCCTGTGATCACGACTTCTGGATCAGTCGGTTTTTCAGTAGGAGAGGAGAAACTTCTCTGGTCAGTTGTCTGCTCTTATCAGTCGGCTCAGCATGTTTTTCAGGGGTATTCTCCAAGTTATCCTCTTCAGCAATGGGAGGGCTTGGATTGCACTAAGAGTAGCTTTTGCCCTGAAATTGCAAAGAACGAAGATAATATAAGAAAAAAAAAGAAAATAGAGTTGATGAAAGTAAATACAAGTGATAGTTGGATGTATGTATTACCCGGTATTGACTTGAAAGTCACGAGGGAGGTCGTTGCTGGAGCCTGAAGAAGCTGTAAGAGAGTATGATTTAGAAACTCGGATTTGACCAGCTAAAGGATAACTATCAGAGGGATGTTTTGTGGTTCAAAGTTGGAAAGAGAAGTACCAGGACGGCGTGGAGATGGATGTTTGGGATTCCCGGGTTAAGAGGATCCTCACCAGGGGAGGTCCGAGTAGCTCTCCTCTTGGTAGAGGGTTCAGCAGAACTCTGCGAAGATTTTTGAAGAAGAGTTTGGTTGAGTTTTTGCATAGCAGGATAAGAATATGGTTCTGTGGATATGCGAGAATATGGCACCTTGGCACAGATAGTGCGAGCCTTCCTTTTCCCGGTAGCAGCAGATTCAGTGGCTTCAGAGCTATGGCCGGGTGAAGGGTGCCTTTTCAGCCGGTTCTGGTATTATAAAGTGGGCATCAGTGGATAAATTGGGTTGAGTTTCGTTCTCAATTAAGCTTATGAAGAAGTGGCCAAGGGAGTCAAGTTCACCTTCTTCTTCCTTTTCTTTTCTTCTTCTTCTTCTTCTCTTCACTCGAGGACTGAGCTTCATCATCATCATCATCATCATCATCTGCCTCAGGAGTGGCAGGGGGAGTCTCAACTTGCCACCAGTCATCAGATTCCTAGTGAAAAAGTAGAAGCAAAATAATCAGTTTACAATTAAGAAAGAATATGTTATTAGATTTTTTATCAGTCGGTACTTACTGGTGGTGCCGGGTTATTCTTACTGAATGGCAGAAGGCCATTTTCTTTGATTGTCTCAACCTTTTCAGCAAGGAAGGCCTTGATAGCCTTGTTCAGAGCAGTATTTGGATAGGATTCTCCGAGTAACGGAGGGAGTCAGTTAGATGACCCGAGTAATCGCAAAGGAGTTTTTGCGAATACTGTTGGGTTGAATTCTCCAGCCCATCCAGGTTTGATCAGATCGTTCCACCGAAGTCCATGCTTGACCAGAACACATTTTCTTGAGGAGAGGCTGGAGAGCTTCTCTCTCAGTGTCAGAGGCAAAAGAGTTCATGTTGCTGTTGAGAATGGGGCTCGACCGAATAACCCGGTAAAGGGTGTTCACCAGAAGGTATCTTGGCTTACAGTAAAAGTATGATTTTTGCCAATGTTTCACGTGATGAAGTTCTAGAGAAGGCATGGCAGAGCCTTTGCGGCGTTGAATAGAAACACCGCCACAGACCAAGAGGGGGCCATTCTTGTGCTCACGCTGAGGTTTGCACAAGAATAGCTCCAGAAAAGAGCTAAGCTGGGGGAGTGCATAAGTATGATTCACAAAGAACTATGTAATTACTAATGTTCAAGATGGAATTGGGTCCGAGATCGAAGACCCGGAGGCCGTAGTGACGAAGAAGATCCCTAAAGAAAGGATGACCCGGGGACGAAAACCCCGGGTGACATGCTCAAGAAAGCAGATAACTTCACCTTCCTTGGGGGAAGGCCGAGTCTCCTCTTCAGTTCCTCTCCACTCGATCTCCGACTGAAGAGGAAGAACGCCGGCCTCTGCCAGTTCTTCCAGCTTGGTCTGTGTAGCCATGGATTTGGCCCAGTTGGCCGTAATCCCAGATTTGCGCTTGGTGGTTTTTTGATCTTCTTTGATGCCGATGCGGTGGCGCCATCACCGGCCTTGGCCTTGGCCTTCAGCTTCCTCGGATCCTTGGGTGCCATCAAATCTGAAGATCTGGAAAATAACAAGAAAAGAAATGAAAAGAACCGAGCTCAAGAACAACTCAAGGATGAACAAAACAAGATCCAGATGGAAACCAAATGCAGGAAAGAAATACTTACCGGAGCTTGTGGAGATCTGGTGCGGAGCTGATTTCCCGGTGATTAGCTGCGGTAATGCGGGGTTCCAATGGCCGGCGGTGGCGCGGTGAGCTTGGAGGAACCCTAACCCTAGCTCGGGGAGAGAGAAGGACGGAGGTTGAAGAAGAGGGGCGCGGTGAATGGGGAAAAGTGAAAGCCTTTTTTACTACGGCCCACTATTTATAGCCCAGGGTGAAACCCTAGGAGCGTGAAACGAGGAGATAAGATTCTGTTTTGATTATGGGTCAAAGATACGAGAGAATGTGTCAGAGAATGTTCCTTGGTCGTTGACCAGAGGGTTAAGTGTGAGAGAAAAGCCGGGTTATAAAGAGAACCGCCAAAAGGAGCTGGTCTGAAACATAACCCGGCCATTCAGTGCTAATGCATTTTATTTTGTTTTCAGGAGTTTAACTCGGATAATCTCATCAGCAACTACCCTCGAGTAATTGAATCAAGATCAAGAGTATCAAGTGAAGCAACAGATGAGCTTATGCAAGTCAAACTTGGGGACTACTGTTGGGGGATAATAACCCGGTATACTTATGACCAAGGAATAATCAGTCGGACGGCCCAAGGTCTGGTCCGAGTGAAGTGTACAAGATTGGGCCGGGTTATAGTTGGGCCAATAGGCCTAACTTGACTCGTCCCTGGAAGGAAGGACCTAGAAGAACTGGAGTCCGAGTGAAGGAAGAAACCGGGTGACTTGGAGGCTACGGAAGGTCTAGAAGAACCTAGAGTAGGACTCCGGGCTCGTATGTAACTCGGTATTCATTGTAAGTTCGGGAGACCCGACGTCTATATAAACGGGCTCCCAGAACATAGATAGACAAGTCTAAAGTCTCAAGTCTCAAGTTCTAAGCGCTAAGTTTCAACCCTAGTTCGATATCACCGCTATCAAGCGAAACTCTTGTAACCTGTCTCGTAACCCGGCTCTGTTGTTGTAGCCGAGTTATCGAGACCTTGAGATCAATAACATAGAAGCAGGATGTAGGTCTTTATCTCCCATGGAGAGGCTGAACCTGGGTAAACCTTTTTCCCCAACGAGCGTGACAATCTCCTGAAGGACCAAGGCGCCTTGCCCCAATCATCAAGTACCCCATGGTAACATCTGCCGTGTTAACCCCACAACAAAGGGTATGATTTTTTTGGCTAATTAGGGTTTACAGTAATTACGTATGCATTATTGTTAAGTATATGGTTGTTCCGGTAGTAATAATTAAGTATATAGTTGTTCTGAGTTATAACAGTAATTTGGTGTCACATTTTTAGGTTGTCAAGATGAGTAATTTAGTGAATGTTTGTTTTACTATGGTCCTGGCACAGTTGTAGTAAATGAGTTGGGAGCTGATTTGGGTCAGTTTCGATGGTCAGAGTTGAAACTGAGCGACCCAGAAACATGGTCAATAAGTCAGCTGAAACATTGGTTGGCAGCATGTTTAGGGCTTAATCCTGAAACAGATACAGAAGTTTCCTGGATTTCCTGACATGCCGCTGAATGCTACACAAATCACTAGAAGCCTGGAAGCATATATCTTGTGGCTACTCGGGAGGGTGATGTTTACCGAGAACCATGTCACCACTATTAGCGCGAGGTACATCCCTATTGCTTTCGAGATTGCGAGTGCTACAGAGCAAGCCTAGATCACACAGAGGAGTTGAGGATCTGCTGTATTAGCGGCTACTTACCGAGCTATGTGCAAGGGGTGCCATCTAATGTCGGATACAACATCCATACTTGGATGTCCTTTGTTGTTGCAGCTTTGGTCATGGGAGAGGTTCCCAATTGGACGACCAAATGTGCGTGCTGGCGAGGCTTACCCAGTGGGTGCATTTTTTTGATGCTGATCACATAGACATGCCTACTTTTGATTTTCTTTGGACACGTCGTTAGGTATGTCTAATCTAGATATTTATCACAATTGTTACATTTTTCTTCGACTTGCACTAACTTTTGTTTCGTGCAGAGACGCTTTGCTCATTCTCAGGTGAAGAACTGCTACCCGGCATTCAACGAGCAGTTCGACTTTCTGAACTCGGATGCGGTAATATGGGAGCCGTACACGGATGCACAAAAGGAGGCTAAATACCCGAGTGGTATCTCTGACCTCTGCACGAGAGATCGCACATACTGGATGACAAAATCAAAGATTATCTTTGATATCTACGTGGAGGAGATGGCCCAGCAGCGGGTTATGAGGCAATTTGGTCTACGACAGCTGGCACTTCCTCTGTCGACAGAGGAACACGTCCCACCCATCATCCACAAGTGTGTTTAATTACGCAATGTTTATTTATTGAAAACTTAATACATGTATGCATTACTAAATTGTCTAACACTGAGTACAACTGTAGGCTCATAAGAACGGGAAGTAATATGACCGCGCTATCGTGGTTGCAGAGGGTTGGCACCTACGTTGCAGAGTGGGACACTGCGACGACACGAGTCTGGCAGGAGGATCTCGGGTTAATGTTGAACTATTCAATTCCTACATGCAAATTTACATGACCTCGACCCGGTTACGCATTACGTATTTTCGACTATGTGGGATATGTATCCAAGCCAGTCTACTACAGGCTCCAGACAGTACGCGGTAAGTATTGGGTTGCGGGTAAAACTTTAAAAATTATCCGTAACCTTGCCGTCAAGATATATTCTATAAAGATATGCTGCACCCATAATGCGATGATCAAGATACTTACAGACACCGCTGCAGAAGATCTTGTGTTTGTCGAAGTAGATGTCAGTGAAGCCTGATGAAGAATCTCACGTCCATGCCGGGAGGTGAGATTGTTGCCGTACGTCGACGAAGTAGTTGATGAAGTTGTTCCATCGTCGAGGAACTGCTGGCGCAAGTCCCGCTCTAACGGTATCCACACATACACCGTGTCAACCCACCAAGTGTGTTCACCGCCTAGCTACTAGCATGTGGTGGAGAGAGACAGTCTTGCGGCGTAGTTTGGGTGGTAGATCTATAAACTAGATTAGATCTATATGAGAAGATTAGAGACGTCTAATTCTCAACACATGAGATCTACAAGAGAGAGAGCTTTGCAATATTGTGTGTCAAACCCTAGGAGGCTTGTGGTGTTTATATAGATGGCCAAGAGGTGGAGGTTCTTGGGCAAGGGGGAAACTCCCCTTGCCCAACTCGGCTTGGGAGGGGGGGTTGGAGTAGGACTCCAACTCCCCTCCCCTCTCTTTCCTTCCCCTCGTCCTCTCCTTCCTTGTGCGCCATCGTGGGTGGGGCCCGCCCTAGGCCAAACCGACCTAGGCGGGTGGGGCCCACCCGGGCCAACCACCGCCGCCGCCCATGGGGCCCGCCTTGGCCGCTGCCACGTGGGGCCCGCATTGGTCGCCGCCAGTCTTGGGGCTCGCCCTAGCCGGGGAGAGGGGAGTCTCTCCCCAACTCGGACTCGGCCAACACCCCCACTTCCTTGTGGGGTGCGACTGCCTTGTGGGCCCCATGGGCCCACTTGGCAGCCTCCTTTTATTTGGCTCCAAATAAAAACATTTATTTATATTTTCCAATATAATTAATTAAATAATTAATTAAATTTTTTGTCAAATTAATTCCTAAATGAATATTTCCTTTTACAGAAAAAATCCCGAAATTAATTTCTTATCATATAACTCATATTTATATGAACCGGGATACCTAGTATCCGCCGACAAAACTATCGGAACAATAATTCCTTTCTGTATAAACACTCGGAATAAATCCGCTGATGTTTCTATCATCCCGGGACATTTGATGTCCGCCTTCTCTCTAACTTACGATTCACCGGAATAAGTCCTAGTGACATCGGATCTACTCCGACACAATCTCATCACCACTAAGACTACAACTTTATTCTCTCAATAAAATATTGACCTACAGCTTAAGTGTGTGACCCGATAGGTTCAGTAAACACAAAGTCATGCTCGGGAACTTACCGAACAATAAACAGAAGTGGGTTGAACGACAGAACCTGTGTGTTATTCATCACGCTTTATCCCCTTACGTACACGATACCAATGATATCTCGAGATTGAGACAATGTGCTCTAGTGTGATCAAACCATTCGATCATAACACATATAATTCTCGTACTAATGCCATTCTCTTTTCTCATTCCGTATATATGTTGTCCCGTGATTAATCACGCTGTGTCTGGCCAGACGATTGGGTGACAACATTAATACTGAGATGGCCTAGAGGATGTGTCTCTCCATCGCCTGGAGGAGTAAGTGTTATTCCTGAAGAATCTCTGTTCCACTACATTATTCTAGTTCAAGCCCAAAAGCCACCTATCATGATCCCATGTTACTGCAAGACGGTTGGTGGCAATCAAAGCTTGAGTGTCGAATAAGCGTTCACAAGATATTCTCATAGCATAGGAATATTGCTGACGATAACTAAATATATGATCATTGCTATCTTCATCGTTGACGATTAGTCTCATAGCAAGATCATACGGTGGGTCGGTTCAGTCTATTATCATTCTAATAATATACTCCTATAGTTGTATGACCTATACCAAGTCTATGATCAGGAAAACATGATCATCAAACAACAAGATAGGCTAGTCTTAGAGACAAGACCAGGAACGCTTTTACCGTTCATATCTCTACACGTGTATTGGAGGTTTTCCTCTTGCATACGTTGTATTTGCTATACAAGTACCCAATACAGTTATAGCATAAAGATATAAACATTAATAATAAACTTGGAGATAAATAATAAACTTAGTTATTATTGTCTCTAGGGCATATCTCCAATAGTAAGAGATTAGTTAATTCTTACAAACTTTGCAAAAATTATGTACAACTTACTGATAACTATGCAAATTACAGGTTGAATTGACGTACCAGCTACAGACTGATGTGTCCGCTTACGAACGTTCCATATCGTCCGACCCTCTATTGGACCGCCCGCATCTTCAATCCTGGGTGCAGCGCTTAGAGGAGAGGTTGCGAGGTATTTACCAGGCTATCACGTGCACACGTGCGTCGGACGTCGATCACCGCCAAGAACCACAACGCCCATCGCGTCATCCCCCGCAACAGTAGTAGCCACAGCGGCAAGAGTCGCAGGTCACGCCTCAGGATCGACAGCGCCCGCGACCTCGTATGACGTCGCACCCGTCGCCCAGGGCACTCTCTCCTGACTAGGCTGGAGGCTCCACTTGGCATCAGCAGTTCAGTCCCACGACGGGCTACCAGCTTTGACCACCTCCCCAGCCACAGGTAAGTACCTTTTAAGTTTCTTACTGTTGTATTGCATCCAGGAGCCTACGGATATTGTCGAGTTGCGGAACTCGGACACCGGAGGTGCGAACACCTCCTAGTTGTTCGGTAGGAGGGCGCGAGGTGCTTCGACGTCGATCCTCGGAGAACAAGCACGAACACACGAGATTTTACCTAGGTTCAAGCCGCGTCGCCGTGTAATGCCCTACGTCCTGCTTGTCTGGCTTGATTGATAGTCGGTGAAGTTGTACAGGGTGTGTCTTACAATGCTCCCTTCTATGCTCTGGGCCTATCCAAGCTTCTCCCCGGGAAGGTCTCCGAGGTGAAGTTAGCTAGCCCCCGAGCTATGTGTGTAGTAGGAAGTCCTTGTTGCCTCCCTCGACCTTGGTCCTCCTTTTATACTAAAGGAGCTACCACAGGAGGTCGGGTTGGCACGTCCGGTCGTTGACCGGGGGCACGCGTCGCGGCGCCGTCTAAGTGGCGGTCTTCGGCTGTCGCCATGTCAACGTGCCCGCGGCGTTGGCCTTCATGCCGCACCTTCAACCGGCTTTGATGTGATGGCCTGTCTAAGGCTGCTCCGGATCTGGCTAGGCAGATACGCTCAGCCTGCCCGCGATGGGACGGGTGATCAGGTCCCATCGCGCGCAGGGCTCTGCTTCCGCCGCGGAAGCACCGGGTCTTGTCTGTGGCACCAGTGACGTTTCCTTCCCTGCGAAGTCATCTCTTCTGTCGAGGTGGAGGAATCTCCCTCCACGTGGCGTGACCCTTGATTTCCGTTGCCCTCTCCCGGGTCTTGGGGCGATCCTGCTCCCGGGTTCCCCCTTTCTGTTGTAAGCGGGCGGTGCCCCGCCGGCCTTCCCGGGGAGCGGGGCCCAGCGTGCCGGCTCCCTAGGGGGACCTCGTCCCCGGGACGCCGACAGTAGCCCCCGGGCGCCCCAGGGCAGAGTCGGGTCTCTGCTCGGGGGCATCCTTCTGCAGCGCAGGGGGGCCGCTCGCCTGTGGCCCGTGCTGTGGACACGTGGCCGAAGCCACTGGTGTCTTGTCTGCACAGAGTCCCCTGCCATGTCGCATCGTTTCTGCCGACGGTGGGAACCGGCGAGCAATGATGTAGGTTCTGGGACGGTTGCACTTCCCGAGGGGAGCGGGACCGCCCGTGCGCTTCCTTCTCTATTTAAGAGGAGGGAAAACCCGCCCCCGGCTGTCCAGCCACGCTTCTTCTCCTTCTCTTCCATGGCTTCTTCCAAGAAATCATCTCCTTCGGGGAGCCCCAATTCCCTGCCCTGAAGATTGTCGTTTCTCGCTCCTGGGAGGTCCGTGGATCGGTCCTTCCGTCTTCTTTGTTCGTCGGGCCACATCCCTCCCCTCCGCACTGAAACTGTGTCCTCCTCGCGGCCTCGGGAGAGGGCGGCCTTCCTTGGCGGGGCTCAGACCTGTCTCATGGGGAGTTGGATTTCCTTACTGTCGTTGGCTTTCTTCCTAGCTCCGACCGGTCGTCATGGCGGGTGACGGAGGACGAAGAGTTGGTTCCTCGCCCGTCCCCTGGGGAATGTGTGCTATTTGCTTCTCACTTGGAGCGCGGGCTTTCCCTCCAGTGCACCCATTCCTTCACTCCCTCCTTCGCTTGTACGGGATTCAGCTTCACCATCTATCTCCTGACAGCATTACCCTTGTTTCTTGCTTCATCACTTGTTGCGAGGCTTTCCTCGGGGCCCACGCCCAATTTGGCTTCTGGTGTTCCCTCTTCTTCCTTCGGGGCAGGGTCGCCGGGGAAGGCGATCCCGAGTCGAGTGCGGCGCAGTGAGAGTGGTCCCGCGCCGCTCCCCCTTTCCAGACCTTTCTCTCCGAGGAACGTGCGGCGAGTGGCAGCGCTCATTCTTCTACTATCCCGAACTTCCTTCCTCGTCGGGCGGGCCCATTCTTCCCCCTTCTCTCGGGGGTTACCAGCTTCCCGGAGGGGGTGGGCCCTTAGCTCCCTAGGCAACCCCGAGGAGGTGCGGGCGCTTACCGACCGCCTGAAGACGGCTGTCGGGCGTGGTCTTACAGGGCTGGACCTTTTGGAGACGTGGATGGCCCGGATAGTCGAGCCGCTGCAGCTCCGTCTCCACACGATTGGGGAGTGGTCTCCGGAGAGGGACTACTCCCGGATCACGTCAAGAGAGCTGCGGGTGCATGAGATGGAGGGGTGGGTCCGATCCATTCGACGCTCCCGATTTGCCGCCCATACAGGCCAGGCGTCTTGGCGCTCGGCGCTCCCGATCCTCCTTTGCGGGTAAGCTATTCTCTTCCTTCGGTGTCAGTGTCTAGGCTTGGTCATGTCTTGCTCGTCCGCTTCTGGGCTGAGTCAGGGTGGCTTCACACGTGACGCGAACTTACCTGTGTCCATCCCTTCCTGTGCCTGGTGTAGGACCTCCCGACCAGCTCCGCGGTGATTGGCGTACTCAAGGGGCACGTGACTGGTCTCCCAGGCCCGCTCCTCCTGATATGCCGGCTGGAAGAGGCCTTCGAGGTGTCTCCCTTGCTGCTCATCCCTGTCTTGATCTTCTTGCTGTTGCTCCCTTACACTTGTCGCCTTTCTGCATGCTGGTTGAGGCGGTAGCTTCCCGGCTGTCTCTCGCGCTCCTGCGGGCGGAGGCGGCGACCCTGCGGTCCACCCTGGCGTCTGCCAAGGTGACCCCATCACCGGTGCTGGGGCCCCCGGTTTTCCACGGGACCCCCTAGCCCCCGGGCCCCTCGGGTGGAGAGACCGGAGCACTATCTCCCGGGCCCGCCTGTGGGCCCCGGGATTGTAATTTTGGGCGAACCCTGCGTGGTGCAAATAATGAATTTCTCTTCTCTTTTCCCTGGTGTTACTAATTAGTTCCGGGGGGATCTCTCCCCCCGAGTGCCCACGCGGCGTGATGGCTCGGTGAACCCAGACCTAGCCGCGTTGCGCCGCCGGGGGCCCTTGTTCCTGAGGAGCACGCCGTCCCGGCGGGGCAGGATATGCCCGCGCCGGTGGGCTCACCACTAGGGCTCCATTTTCGGTTGCAAGTTTACACGATATGGGGTATTTCGATCATGTCGACTTGTGTGCCGCTAGGGCTTCTACTCCTGAGTTGAAGTTGTGGTGGCATGGTGAACTCCGACCTTGCCGAACTTTTCTGCTCTTTCCACTAGGGGTCCATTTCCGAACATGAGCCTCATTGGGCACGGCGAATCCTGACCTTGCCGACACACTCATCCCTAGGGTTGTCTTTCCGGATACAGGCGCCTTGGCAGTTATGGGTTCCAGCCAAGGCTCCCGTCCTGCGTGAGGCGGGGACTCCGGAGGAGGGGCTTTCCAGGGTGCGTGGGATCTTATGTCCGAGGCACCCCTTCTTCCCCCCTTCCTCCCCTTTGACGAGGTGTGCCCTCGGCAAATCTCATGGTTGCTATACCTAGGGTTGATTGTGTGGTAGAGAACGCGTAGTGTTAGTGGAATCGACGGCTGACAAGCGGGATTTACCCAGGTTCAGGGCCCTCGAGTGAGGTAAAACCCCTACTTCCTGCCTGTCTGTATTTGATATAGAGAATATGAGGGTTACAAGGGTCCAGCGAGTTGCTGATCTCGTCGGGGTTTTGGTGGCTATGGATTGCTTGTCCTTGGTCGATCACCCTCCCAGCCTTTATATAGGTGGCTGGGTCTCGGGAAACATAACCGACCAAGGTTACATGTATGGAAAGTCTTAACCGACTATAACTTGATCTAACTTGGAAAGTACTCTTCGTCTTGGGCCTTCCTTCGTGGGCTTCGATTAAATTGGCCTTCTTTGATCATCACGTGCACCTGGTAACCTTACGCTGGGGTACCCGCAGAGTATAACCTCGTCATTAGCCCCCGAGTACTTGCTTGACTCGAAGAATTGAGCATGTGCTTACTTCATCGTGCACGTCATAGTCTTTGCTTTTGTACTCCTGATCCGATGTAGTTATTCTAGTCTTAATTTGTTTCAACTGTATGTGTATGCAAGCCAAGGGATATTGACATAGTAGGCCTGATTCACTCGAAGATCGAGCTCAGTTAACTGCTCATTTGGGCAAAACCTTACTAGTCTTCAGTCAGACTCAAGTCCTCGGACTCGAGCCTGGAACGCAGTCGAAAGCTTTTGCCTAGGGATTATGACTTAGTAGGCCTGATACACTCGAAAATCGAGCTCAGTTAACCGCACATTCGGGCGAAACCATACTAGCCTTCAATCAGATTCGAGTCCCCGGACTCGAACCTGGAACACTTTTGAAACTTTTGCCTAGGGATATTGACATAGTAGGCCTGATTCACTCGAAAATCGAGCTCAGTTAACCGCACATTCGGGCGAAACCATACTAACCTTCAATCAGATTCGAGTCCCCAGACTCGAACCTGGAACATACTGGACAGACTTGACTCAGGTCATTGTAGGTCTTACTGACTTGTTCTGCAGTTTAACTTTTGATACCTAACGCATCCTTCAGGATTTTCATCATATCTGTTGACACGGGAAAATTCAAGGGAAAACACTGTTGGAGCGTCCCTGCATTTGCGTATGCAGCATCCGAAACATCTGCGATTGGCATAGTCTGGGAATTTATGAAGTATGATTCTTTGATTTGTGAAGTATTTAATGCATTTAGTCGAGTCTGTAGTCGTGTGAATTTCTTACCTTTTTTTGAAAATTTATGGGAGCGCGACAACGCTCCCATGGGAGTAGCCCCCGAGATTGTGGTTTATTGTCTTGCAATAGAGGACAATCTCAAATCATTTCTCTGTGCTGCTTTTGTCAATCGAAATATGTTTGCTTTTGAAATTTATGGGAGCGCGACAACGCTCCCATGGGAGTAGCCCCCGAGATTGTGCTTTATTTCATTTGAAGTAAACGATAATCTCAATAGCTTTTGTTTCTTTTTATAATTACGAGAATTTTTTGATATGCTCCCATGGGAGTACTTTTGCCAGTCGAATCCTTTGTCGATTGTAATCTTGTATCCTTTAATCGAAAATGTATGCCATCTTCACACCTGACGTCATTCGTGACCTCTTAGGCGTGCGCTCGCTATTTTGACAAGACATGTCTGTGTTGTCCCAATGTTCAGAGTTTTGACCGCAGAGGATGCCATTTCAGCTTTGATTTGACCGGATGTGGCGTATTTTTTGCCGCGCCATCATAACCTCCTAGGGTTTTGCGCGTAGTGGGCGGCGTGGGATGCGACAGTTGTTCTTCGCGCTCGCCACGTGTACGGCTAGATGCTATGCATGTTTGCACGGACGGTTATGATGAAGTTTTGCGTGGTGCAGTAAATAGCAGTTTTTGCGCAAGATTCTGGATTTACTTGCCATTCGTTTTCCCCTGCTCCTCTTCTTGCTCGCGCATCGCCCACCATTGTTCTGTGTCTCGAGCTCCTCGCTCTCCACCCCCTTTGCGATGGCACCAAAAAAGAGTAAGTGTGCTGCTACCGCGGCTGCGTCCGCCGCCGACGCGGCGGGCAAGGGGAAGGATTTGGCGGCGGCGAGCGGACCTGCCGATGCCCTGCTGAAGATCCCCGGTGACTGGACAAGGTCCTGCGTCACCGAGGACACCCTTTCTGAATATCGTCAGAAAGGTTGGCTGCCCCCATCTGATCAGCTGGCCACGCGTGCTCCAGGCTTGGAGGTACGTCCTGACCCACGCGTCGGCGAGCGTGTGTGTTATGCTGAGTTCCTTCCTCGCGGCTTCTCTCTCCCTCTTCATGATTTTGTGCGGGGGTTGCTGTACGCCTATGGCGTACAGCTCCATGATCTCACCCCAAACAACATTATGCACATCACCTTCTTTATGGTGTTGTGCGAGTGTTTCTTTGGGGTGTCCCCAGCTGGGCTCTGTGGAAGCACATCTTCACAGTGCGCCACAACTGCCGGGGCAAGCGTCCGTGCCCGGTGGGTGGGTTTGCTGGCCAAGTGCGAAACGACTCGCACTACTTCAGTTTGAAGGCAGTCGACTCCGCACAAGGCTGGCGGACCAAATGGTTCTATGTGCCAGTCGACCAGGTGGTACTTCCAGCCTTTTCGACTGAGAAGCCTCCTCAGAAGACGGTAGCCTGGGACCACCCAATTTCTGCTACTGAAGCGAAGGAAGCCTCCCCTCTGCTGAGTGAACTTAGCAAGCTGCTGAAGACTGTTCTTGGTGTTCAGTTAATCAGCACGTATATGAAGATGCGAGTGTGGCCCATGCGCCTTCATGCCCACCCGATGTGGCAGTACGAGGGTCCACTCGACGCCGGCAGGATGAGTGCCGTGGAGTTGACAGAGAAAGAGCTGAGTGCTCAAGCGAAGAAGGTCACGAGCATCAAAGCTTCTGAAAAAATGGACTTCAACTTCTCGCACGTCCCCTACGGGCCAGACAAGGCCTTACCCGCAGTGAGTACTTCTTTTTGCTGCTTTTATGCTTTCACCATTTGCCTTTGCGACTTTTTTGTTTATGTTCTTATGAATATGAACTGTGCTTATGTCACAGGGTCACTTGACTGCTTCCTCTCTTCCTCCTCTACCCGAAGCCGGGCCTACTTCGGAGACGGCGGCACAGGAGGACCCCAAGTTGCCCATTGCTGACCCTGCTTCTGCCCACTCGACTCCTCAGGATAATCTTGCAGAAGAAACAGGGGAAGAGGTGGAGCAGGTTGCGGCGGATACTGCAGTCGATTCTGATGCTGAGCAGGTCACCCGCAAGGCTAAGCGCCAGCGTCTGCTTCTCACGGGTTCATCGAGTTTGGAGTCCAAGGAGTATGAGCAGAGGGACACTGGTAACTCGAGTACCCTGTCTCCTGTTAAGAGTCATCATTTGAATGTCTCCCCACTCGCGTCTCATCCTTCTACTGCTTCGAATGGCGCCCCTCGACTGGGTGTTTTTGCCCTTGGTAACGATCCTGAATCGGATGAAGAGGACGAGCCAAGGTTCGATTTATGAGCTATTCTTTTTACTCGAGGTAGTACCTTTATTACCTTGCTTTTTGATTGTTTGTGTCTCTGCTTTTGTGGTATCAGGGCCAAATCGCCATCTCCAGCTCCAGTTGCGGATACGTCGCTTATTGCGCAGCCATCCACCACTCCAGAGGCAGCACAAGGCACTACCCCTGAAGCGGCCAAGGACACAACTTTGGTGGTGGCTGCCGATCGGAGCAAGGAGAAGGCTGCCCCAACTGCGGATGTCATGGCCTCTTCTTCCAAGTCCACCTCTTGGACTGATCACGTGAGTGCTTTTGACCCTACTCATGCTTGATTTTTTTTTGCTTCTGCATTCAATGACACCATGAGTATTTTGTTTCAGCCTATGTATGCCGCCATGGCCACTTGGGTTCAGAACATTGTTTGGGTGGAACAGGAGAGAGACTCCCTGCAGTCTGCTTCGACTGAGCTTGCGAGTAAGCTTTTTGCTTGTACTAAACTTTGCCCTTCCTTCAAAGTTATGACATTTAATCAGAAATGTTTGTGAACTCCACATAAAACAAGAAATCGGCTGAGGAGCAAGTGGAGGGCCTGGAGAAGCAATTGCAAGATCTACAGGCCAAGCTCTCTACCCAGCAGGCTGATTCTGAGAAGGCACTTGCTGATGCCCAGGACGCAGCCATTCGCCGCGAGAAAGAGTTTGTTGCACGTCTGTCGAGTATGGCTCATGCTGCCAAAGGTGAGTGATCTGATTTTGCAAATATTAGCTCTTTGGTTAGTAGCTTTTGCTCATAGTCTTCTGCTTTCTGAATTTTTTGAAGGGTCTGAAGGCGCCTCGACTTCCACTAAACCCTCGAGTGATTCATTGTCACTTGATAATGCAATCGTGGAACTCGAGTCTGTGCTGTCAAAGACCAAAGGTGATCTGGCGACCGTGACCAGTACCCTTGGCAGTTTGCACGCGGGGATGTGTCCTACAGCCACCGCTCCTTTGACTGCTGAAGGACTTGCTGCAGCTTTTGGCGATGGATCATCGATTGTGGCAGATTTTGCCCACGAACTCACGGTATGCGGCTCGGAGTACACCCTCAAGCTTTTGTTAGGCAATGGTGTAGAGGCTGACTTCAACAGTGCTTTATCGGACTACCCGAAAAAGCCTGATGGAAAGCCACTATCATTCAGGGGTGTAACCGAGCCAGCTACACGATTGAGCGAGGTCTGCGTCCAGACTATGGAACGCCGAGCTGAAGCTGTTAGGGCTCAGTCGCGGAAAAATAGGGCAGAATCTATCTCGCAGGCCTAGGAACTCTTTGCTCTGTAATTTGATTATGTATGCTTTTGCTACTTATGTTTATGCTAGTATATACTTTTGGGTGCTTTTGCTTGAATGAAATTTACTGAACCGCCTGAATTTTGCACCTTCGTGTGTCTGTGTGTCTGAATGTTATGCTTTATGAACCAGCCACAAGAATGCGAGTCTGGTGGACCTTCTCCATCTCGTGTCATAACTCGAACATCTGGCCAAGCAAGGAATGACACGAGGGCACTCGCTCTTGCGAAGAATCGAGTGAGTGAACTAGAGCAAGAACTCAAGAGTACTCGAGCTGAGTTGGAGCTGCTTCGTTCCAAGCCAAGTTTTGCTACCCAGCGCGAGGATTATGTTCTTGGCGAGATGGACAACATAAACAGGCAACTCGAGAGTGAGTTTATGACACCACTTTTGCTTAAAAAGGTTGTATATTTTGCGGTATGCCTTGAACCAGTAACTTTGGTCTTTTGCAGGTTTTGTGCCTGATTTCAAACAGGAAGATAGGAGGGTCAATCGACTCCTTGATAATGTTGTTGAAGTACCAACTACTGGTAAGCGGCATTTTTATTTGGATAAGGTGCACCCTCGCACCTTGTTACTTTGAAGGATCAGGTGTGGCGAAACGCCCAAGTGCTCGAGATGTGCAGTGTATCTTCACTCGCCTAAATTGCGCGCTCTTCCCGTCAGGGCCTCAGCCACAAGGACTTTTTCTTTGATTGATATTTTTCGAGTGACAGATTCAATCAAAGAATCCTTGATGCAGCTTGCAGTTCTTGGATCCAACGCTACTATGGCCCACATTCGTAGCCGCAAGCCAGATTTTGCGATTCGCCCTCCTGCGATTGGTACACTCATATCCCAAACACATCTGATTGAGACGTACTCTGCTGCTGAAAACTTCATCGATCGCTGCAAGGAGCAGCTTTTTGGCCCTGTGTTGGATATGAAGGATGAGCCAGAAACTTAGTTTTTTGCAGCTTGTAACCTTTTTGTGTAATCAGGGCAGCCCCGAGTGTAAATATTCATTCTTGTATATGTGGCGAAATATTTTTACGTTTATATTTATGTTAGCCCCCGAGTTTATCGAGTGGGTTTGTGTATCTCTGTTTGACCCAGCCCCCGAGTCTGTCGAGTGGGATTGAGTTTTCTGTTTGACCCAGCCCCCGAGTCTGTCGAGTGGGGTTGAGTTTTCTGTTTGACCCAGCCCCCGAGCCTGTCGAGGGGGGTTGTTTTGCCTTCAATGTTTGGTGTATTCAGCCCCCGAGTCTATCGAGTGGGCTGCAAATCTTGTGCTTGTGAGCATTTGAGTTAGAGTTTTGATGCCTATGTTTTTATGCTCCAGCCCCCGAGTGTTTGAGTGGGGTTAATAATAAAAGACATATATGAGAAATATGGAGGAACATATATCTTATTCCAAAATGTGTGTTCGACCAGCAAGCCGCCTCATTAAAAACCTTCCAGTCCCCTTAGGTACCCTGGTAAGGGAAAAGAGTGCGTCTGAAACCTGCTGGTTCTTCCGACATTATGCGCTATTACATATGAGACTAGGATATCTATGCATAGAACCGACGCAAATGCGCCCCTATGCACTAGTGGGACTCGACGACACGTTGACTATCTTTGAGGGTCAGTCGGGTGTTCCTGGTGCTTCATCGTGTCGTTGATGGCCTTGAGTTCTCCGTCGATTGCCATCCTCTTGCGTTCTGGCAGAACGTGCGGTCGTTGGAGATCTCGAGCTCGGCGAGTGACTGCTCCATCCCGTACATCTCGGAAATTTTGCTGAAGTCACGGTCGCATGAATCTGATCTTTGAAAATTCCCGTTGACTGTGATGACTCCTTTTGGTCCTGGCATTTTGAGCTTGAGGTAGGCGTAGTGTGGGACGGCCATGAATCGAGCGAAAGTGGGGCGTCCTAGTATTGCATGGTATTGTGACTTCCAGTCGACCACTTCGAACTCAATCGACTCGGTTCTGAAGTGGGTAGGATCTCCAAATGTAACATCAAGTTGTATTGTACCTTGTGGGAGTACTGCTTTGCCTGGGATGATACCGTGGAAGGTACTTGTGGACTTTGGCAGGTTTTCGACTGATTTGTTCATCCTGCGTAGCGTATCTGCAAAGATTATGTTGAGGCCGCTACCTCCGTCCATGAAGACCTTGGTCATGGCGTAGCCTCCAATTTGAGCGTCGAGTACCAAGGTTGCGTGCCCTGGTCGATATACTGCGGGTGGATGGTCCTCTCGATTGAAGACAATCGGAGTTTCTGATCCTTTCAAAAAATCTGGGACAGCTGGGGTGCCATGACCGCCATATTGACGTGTCGAGTGTGTAACTTCTGCTCTCTATTGGATGGACGTCCTCGCTGGATCATGTTCATCTGCCCACGGGTTACGGGATATTTTTGCTCATCTCCTTGCTGCATCTGGTGCATGGCTGCTGCCATTTTGTTCCCGTATTGGGTTGTGCTGGTACCATGTATACTGGCGTCGGTTGCGCTTGTGTTGGTGCAGAATACACCTGAGTGGGCTGTGTTTGCGGTGGTACGGAATATACCTGTGTTTATTGTACTTGTTGCGGCGCTGGATATACCTGAACAGGTTGTGCTTGTGGCGCAGTCGATGGAGTCTGCGTCAGTTGAGGAGGTGTGCGCCCATCTCTTTGCAGTCGCAGTATGTGTTCAATCGCAAGTTGATCGAATTCCCTGCAATTTCTCAGTAATGGTTAGAGCGTAGCTTACCATCGTCCCCTTTGTACAGATGGAATCTGCAATAATCGTCCATTCTTCCTTCGACTGAGCGCTCAGGCTCTTTGTCAGCTCGCCTGCGCCATCTGGCCTCTTGTAGCTATCGCGGTTGTCGCGTCTGTTATCCCCATAGCGATCTCGACTGTCGTGGCGATCATCTGTGCGATGGTCTCGATTATCACGGCGGTCATCTGTATGATGGTCTCGTCTGTCACGGTGATCGTCGGGTTGTCTATCAGCCTGGTCGCGGTTGTCCCGTGGCTGGACAAAGCCTGCCGCGATGAAGCTTGGATGGTCATCATCGTGATAATGATGCTTGCGTTTGCGCCTCCGATCATCTCTGTAGTTATCTTTGCGGTCTCGACTACCACTCTCGTGGTTTTCATGTGAAGACGCAGGTCGAGTGCCTCGTACAGAGTCTTCTCCATCCTCCCACTTTGTTGCGAGTACCATGAGTGCCGCCATTGATCTTGGATTTTCTCGACCAAGTGTTCTTTGAAGTCTTCTCTCCAGAGTCCGTTCTTGAAGGTATCGATTGCCCTATCTTCTGATACGTTGCCTACTAAGTTGCGGATGGCGGTCCATCGCCGTATGTATGATCTCAGCGATTCATCTGACTTTTGCTTGCAGGTTCGAAGCTCTTCGAAAGTTTTGGGTGCTCACATAGAGGTTCGAAGTACTTGATGAAATCGTTTGAAGTGTTCCCACGAATCGTAGTATGATTCGGGTAGTGATTTGAGCCAATCGTGAGTGTTCCTTCCATCATGAGTTGTATGTACTGCATGGCTGTGGTTGTAGTGCCGCGCTGACATCCGACTGCCAGCCTGTAGTCCTCTAGCTAGTCTGATGGCTCTTGTTTGCAGTTGAATTTGGGCGTGGAAGCTAGTGAGAACTTCTTTGGCATTCAAGCCTCCCGGATTCGTCGAGTGAAGCACAGCACTCCGCAGGGTCCGATTTCTACTTCCGAGTCTGAGCTGCTGCTGTATGATCTCCTAGAGCGGCTCCTGCTGGAGCGGCGACGGCGTGAGCTTTTTCGACTGCTTCCTCCTCGAGTGCTTCGACTACGGCGGTCCCGATTCGTATCTCTCCTTGGGGTTGCTTGTGGTGGCTGTATGGCCTTTGCTGCTATTGCCAGTTGCTTGTACAACAGGAGGTGCTGATCCCTCTTCGGGTCTCCTGCAGGAGGTTCGATTGTTCTGAGGTAGGTGCCTAACATCATCAGCGCCCCGGCTGGTTCAGTAGGTATGGGGACTCCTTCCGCATCGACTGCCATAAAGGCTAGATCCAGGTTTCGAGTGACCGCTGCACGATCTGCGTCTCCAAGGTTTATGACTCGCGACCTGTTTGCAGGATCGTTCCTTCCTGTTGAACTTGCAGATAACGCTCTTCGTCGGGCACTCGATATGCTGGCCTGCATTTTGCGTTCTTCGAGTACTGCTCTGTAGTTCTTCAGCCGTATTGATTCTTGCCACTGGAAGTACTGTAAGGTCAATACCTCTTCTGGGGTTGCGTTTGCTGGTAGCATTATGCAGCTTTCGATTACTTTGCTCACTTTGTCGGCCATCTCTGTCGTGATGGTTAACGTGGTTGTTCTGTCAGGCATAGTGACTATGCAAGGGTATTCTGTAGGTCGACGACATGCTGCAGTTGTTGACGTTTCTGCGGTACTCGCGGTGTAAACCTGATAAGGTATCACCCGATCTTTCGTCCACATGCTGTTGATGCGCATTATGGATTCGGCGTCCTCATCCAGGCTCATGTCGGAGTTACTTCGTTTGCTGGGGTTTCCGCTGCAATCGAGTAGATCCTCGAGTGCTTTGTCCAGGCTGTCTGCATCGCAGGTGAATATCTCGTGGCTGGCACGGATTTCTGGGCCGTTGAGATCGGCAAGATATATGTTGTCGTCTATGTCCTCCTTGTTCATGACGTCATTGCAGTCGACGATGTTGTCGAGTGACTCAGTTGAGTTGTTCAGGCGGTACACAGATTCGATCTCGCTTCTCCCAAGTCTTTTGGCTACCTCGCCGTGGAACTCCTGCGAGTTCATGGAGGTTGCAGAGTCGCTTGGCGATTGGATCGGAACGATGGTGATGACGTTGCCGCCAAGATGGATGGTGTTGTAGTCGAAACGTCGTCGAGTGTCCCCATGTCGAGTGGATCCAGTAGGTCCTGCACACCATCTGATTCGAGTCCAGCAAAGGCCTGTTGAGCTTCCATCGAGTGTGGCGTGAGCCTCCTTGGAGAGATTGGCGAGTGATCGCCTCTTGAGTTGATGCTAGTCGATCTTGCCGGCGAGTTGCCGTTTGCAGCCATGATCGGCGATTTGCCTTTTGATGATGTAGCGGGTGAGTTACCTTGTGCAGATGCGATCGGCGAGTGGTCGCTTGATGATGAAACCGGCGAAACCGTGAGCCCAACACTACCTGTTCCCACAGACGGCGCCAATTGACGAGGTGTGCCCTCGGCAAATCCCATGGTTGCTATACCTAGGGTTGATTGTGTGGTAGAGAACGCGTAGTGTTAGTGGAATCGATGGCTGACAAGCGGGATTTACCCAGGTTCAGGGCCCTCGAGTGAGGTAAAACCCCTACTTCCTGCCTGTCTGTATTTGATATCGAGAATATGAGGGTTACAAGGGTCCGGCGAGTTGCTGATCTCGTCGGGGTTTTGGTGGCCATGGATTGCTTGTCCTTGGTCGATCACCCTCCCAGCCTTTATATAGGAGGCTGGGTCTCGGGAAACATAACCGACCAAGGTTACATGTATGGAAAGTCTTAACCGACTATAACTTGATCTAACTTGGAAAGTACTCTTCGTCTTGGGCCTTCCTTCGTGGGTTTCGATTAAACTTGGCCTTCTTTGATCATCACGTGCACCTGGTACCCTTACGCTGGGGTACCCGCAGAGTATAAGCTTGTCACCCTCCGGGGAATGGAGTTGACACGAGCTCACTTGACCCGGCGAACCCAGACCTGGTCAACAACGGTGTACATGGGGGGCACGCGTGATCCAGTGGTCCCGATGCCCCCATTTTCCACCGGCGCGTTGGTTAGGAGGGAGGGGCACGGGCTGAAGGTGCTTCCGGTCCTGATACCGCTCCATCCCGAATATCTTCTTCTTCTTTTTGGGCGGTGGCTCCGTTGCCTTCGTCGTGGGGAGGCAAAGGAGGCGACAAGCACCTCCCATCCATGCTCTCCCCCCGCTCCCCAAAGTCTCGTTCGGTCACTTCGGGAGGGGTGCCCGGGGCGGCCAGGGGCTCCCCATGGGCCGCCTTTGCACCCCGTCCTTCGGAGTCTGGGACGTAAGTAGCACGCGCTACGCCTTGGTTGCCTGTCGTGGCAGGAGCTTTGGCCGGGGAGCCCCGCCCGGAGTCGGCTCGTGTGAGGATCTTGAGTGTTAAGGGGCGTGGCGCCTCCATATGTGGTCGGAGTGATATCCGAGCCACGCCAATGATTAGTTCCCCGGGGCCTTTTCCCCCGAGAGCTCTAGAGAGTGTGGCAGCCCCCCATCCCCGAGGTGAGGGAGGGCTTCTTCGATGCTTGATAGTGGTTGGAGGAGGAGCGACCGCCGTGTTTCGATGAATGGCAATCGGTTGGCGTGGATGAGGGTTCCTCTGCCAAAGTTGAAAGCTTTGAGCCCTCCATAGTTGACAATTTCCGCGGGAGCGGGCCCCGCGTAAGTCGGCCCCCGAGTCGGTGCATGGCTCCGGGGCCGCTCGTCTCCACTCTTCTCTTCGTGACGATGCTCTTGATCTCCTCACGTGGCTTGAGGGTCATTTGTGGAGCTCCAGGTGGGGCTCCGTCCTGCTTCTTCCTTGGTGTCCTCGGGTCTTCGTTGCCTGGGCCCGCCCTCTTGCTGGGGCTGTCCGGGCAGTCTCGGGCGTGGTGCCCCAGTTCCTCGCAGATGAAGCAGCTCCCGCCGGTGAGTCCGGTCTCGCGCGTAGCACGCTGCATCCCGTGGGATGCGGCGAAGCTATACACCGACCGGCAGTCCCGCGCGTCGTGGGTGCCAACCTTGTGGACGGGGCACCACGCCCCAGCGCCACCATCGGGCCTGGGCCCTTGGCTGCGGGGATCAGCGGGTGTCCGCACTTACGCGGGTTCTCCCGCGGTGGAGCTGCTGTCTCCTTGGCGAGCTCTGGGGCCCTTCGCCCCTCTTCCATTCTGGCACACTTCTCGGCCAGGGCATACAGATCTTCTAGACACCCAACGTCACGGCAGCCGAGCTTTTCCAACATACGGATGTCGCGCACCTTTCGGCGGTAAGCCTGGATGGCAGCGGCCTCCGGCATGTTTGTACAAAAGCTCAAGGCGTGGCGGAAACGTCGCGTGTAGTGTCGGAGCATCTCCCCGGGCTCCTGCGCGGTGAGGTGCAGCTCCTCCGATCTGCGCTGGCGCTCTGTCGTCGTGGGAATCGTTCCGGTCGCCATTGGCCCCTTGAGCCCCCAGCGGTTCCGCCGCCGCTGGGGAGGGCCGGGGCTTTGGCGGCGAAGCACGGGCGCCGTCCCTACCTGGCGCGTCAGATGTCGAGTTGCGGAACTCGGACACCGGAGGTGCGAACACCTCCTAGTTGTTCGGTAGGAGGGCACGAGGTGCTCCGACGTCGATCCCCGGAGAACGAGCACGAACACACGAGATTTTACCCAGGTTCAGGCCGCGTCGCCGCGTAATGCCCTACGTCCTGCTTGTCTGGCTTGATTGATCGTCGGTGAAGTTGTACAGGGTGTGTCTTACAATGCTCCCTTCTATGCTCTGGGCCTATCCAAGCTTCTCCCCGGGAAGGTCTCCGAGGTGAAGTTAGCTAGCCCCCGAGCTATGTGTCTAGTAGGAAGTCCTTGCTGCCTCCCTCGACCTTGGTCCTCCTTTTATACTAAAGGGGCTACCACAGGAGGTCGGGTTGGCACGTCTGGTCATCGACCGGGGGCACGCGTCGCGGCGCCGTCCAGGTGGCGTTCTTCGGCTGTCACCGTGTCAACGTGCCCGCGGCGTTGGCCTTCATGTCGCGCCTTCAGCCGGCTTTTATGTGACGGCCCGTCTAAGGCTGCTCCGGATCTGGCTAGGCGGATACGCTCAGTCCTGCCCGTGATGGGACGGGTGATCAGGTCCCATCGCGCGCAGGGCTCTGCTTCCGCCGCGGAAGCACCGGGTCTTGTCCGTGGCGCCAGTGACGTTTCCTTCACTGCGAAGTCATCTCTTCTGTCGAGGTGGCGGAATCTCCCTCCACGCGGCGTGACCCCTGATTTCCCCAAAGAGCGTTGCCCTCTCTCGGGTCTTGGGGCGATCCTGCTCCCGGGTTCCCCCCTTTCTATTGTAAGCGGGCGGTGTCCCGCCGGCCTTCCCGGGGAGCAGGGCCCTGCGCGCCGGCTCCCCAGGGGGACCCCGTCCCCAGGACGCCGACATATATCGTACGTCTATGTCCGCTCAGCAGTCGTCTGGATCCGCATGGGAGAGTGAGTAGGAAAGTGGGAGCATCCCTGAAACACACACAGCTGGACTATTGGATGGGTATGTACAATACTCCTCCACCCTACCCCACACAGGAGACACAGGATGATGATGCTGGATCACTGATTCCTGGACGTGCCATTGTGCCACCCAACAGGCTGGGTTGGACTACGCCAGATCCAGGCCTTGTCAGACCTCCGCGCCTTGTCAGACGTCGTCCCTGACACTTTTGGAGACATTCATGTACCTATCTATGTATGAGATCTTTTAATTAAGTAGGACTTTTTTATATCTATGTACAACTAGACATATGTATCGATGCATGCAAACTCTCAGCAGTCCTCTTTATTACATCCAGATAATATTACACAAACAACAAAACAACGATAGTAACGGCAACACAACATCAATTACCCAAAAGAAAAATCATCTACCATCGACGCAGCCTCCCGCATCACTCTTACCTTTCGATGCCGCATCACCCTTGTCCTTTGACGATGCAACACTCTTCCGCTTCGATGATCCTTCACCCTTTTCCTTTGACGATGCAACACCCTTGCCCTTCGCCGTCGCGGCCGCCGCTGCAGCTTTCTTGCTCGCTTCACTCGGCATGAAGATATCATCTTCATCCTCGTTCTTCTCGACCCATAAATGAGGACCTCTGATAGCTCTGGCCTTATCAGCTTCTATCGGATAGTCAACCTTCTTCTTCTGCCACCTAGCATGCATCTTGAGAAGTTCTTCCCGTATTTCCCTCCAAGTTCTCGATGGCCACCCATGCCTACATAGCCTCGCTGATGGTGGAAATCTATAATATCCTCAAATGGCACTTCCTTATTGTCTACCTTGAACTCGGCTGTAAACCTCAAAAGGAGGCACGACATTCCTAACCGGAAACTACGATCTGAAGGAAAGCTCGACATGCTCGAGTGAGTGGAGAAATGGTTGCCAACCTCGGTGAGATGGGGTTCTTATAGGCCGAGATAACAAGAATTTGGCGGAAAAAACTGGCGGGAGAGAAGAAGTCGGGGAAAAGGGCGGGAACTAATTTGGCGGGAGAAACAGGCGGGAACAAATTTGGCGGGAGAAAAAGGAGGGAGAGGAGATGGCGGGGAAAAAACGCGCGAACGGGTGTTGCTAGAGCGGAAAATCCAACATGCAGCAGTCGGCCCAGCAAGAGCCGACTGGGCCTGGTCAGCGGTGCCAAGGCCGACAGGACCTAGTCGGCCCAGCCGTGGCTGACAGGTTCCAGTCGGCTTAGCCCTGGCCGATAGGTTTTCTGACAGCAGCAGGCGTCGGCCGACAGGCTTATCGGCCCAGCCCAGGCTGATAAGCCCTTATCGGCTTAGCCCAGGCCGAGGCCGTATTATTTATACAAATTCGTGGATTCGTATAATATTTTTCAAAATTAGTTTAAAAAAGTATTATTAATTTTTTTAGCTAGCCACGTCACTGCTCGCCAGCTTCGTTGAAGGCAGCCAAGAGAACGAAAGCCTAACAAAAAAGTACCACATTCACAACGACGCATATAAATACGGAGGTGACTCAGTTGACTATGAATTTGTTACTCTTTAGTTTTTTTTTGCGAATCAATTGTTACTCTTTAGTCAACTGCTAGCTGATATACTCCCTCGGCCCTTTTGCACCTACACGAATCCTGAAGTCTCATAGGTAATCTGAAATACTTATTTCTAAGTACAAAACCATATCCTCCCTGTGATCCAGCGTCACAGTTATGAATTGGGATTATTTGAAAACTGCGACACTTATTATGGATTGGAGGTAGTATGTCTTTTTATCAAACCACCTAGTTTATATAAAACAAAAAATCAACAATCGGTGACAAAAAAAAAACGCCCAACTCTATCTGCATAACAGCAAGCAATTTGAGCACCAAGTCACCCTACTCACACATAGAAACAAGAATTGTATCAAACATATAAAAGTATCATACATCAGCAACGGCATGGAAAACACCCACAATTTAGAAAGTTTCAGTTCGCCAGCCTCGCCATTTTCGGAGCCCAGCCATGGGATCTTGAGTAGACTTCATGCATCACCATCTTGATCATATCCACTCCTTTCTCAAGGCTTATTCGTCCTTGGCTTCTCTGCGATATTGACCAAGAATTAATCATTTAAAAGCCTATATATATTACATTTGCAGGATTATTTGGGATTTATGATTGAAGCACTCGTTATTTCTAGTTTTCCAGATCGTCCAACTTCACTCTAGCTAGCCACTCTGATTACCTCTTAGCATTGTGTGTAGATAATTAGATAACAATCTAGCCACTCCAGTTACGTTTCATACTTAGTAGTTGAATCTAGGTGTAGGTTTGCTTGGAGTTTGCAACTTTGCTTGTTTTGGGATTACACTGAAAGTACGAGATAGGTTTCTCAAATGGATTTCCCTCCTACATGCCAGTTGTATGGAATGGTTTCAAAAGATTAACCTGAATTTTCCAGATTTTTTGGACGTATATAGTTTGACCAAAAGATTTTTAGATCAAACAGGACAGAATACAAAATATTTTTAGTTTGGAAATAATGCCTTGGGATATACATTATTTTTGGATATATATTTTTTAGACCGTGCTACCGTAGGGGAAACCCCTACGGTGTAACTTTTCTATTAAAGGGGTAACCAGAGTTTTACATGGGTGAACAGAGGGATGGAAAGAGAAGGGTCACAACATAGTGACCCGACCCTGAACACAAATAAAACAGAAAAGTAAAACGGTCTAAAACTGAGGTTTTAGGGCTAGGCTAAAGTTTAACTAGTGAAAGAAAAGAGCAGCACTATCCAGGAGGCTCTGGACCAAAGCCGGCTTAACTCTGAACTGATGAAGCAGCAGGTCGTTTTTGGAACGCCTGCGCCAGCGCTCGATGGATGGTTCCTCCCCCATAAGACGAAGTCATTTCGTTCCTTCCATATGTTCCACGCCACCGAGGCAAAAATCTCCATGAAATGTGAGTGGGGGAAGGTGGCAGCCATCGAGAGGATCCTAGTCCTCACATCTTGCGAGCAGTCCCAGTGTAACCCAACACGGAGCCAGCATTCTGAAGCAAAGGCGCAACCAAAGAACAGATGGGTTGAATCCTCGAGGATATCATGATCACAGAGCACACAATTTGGTCCTCCCTCGACATGCCAGTGTTTACGAAGCATCATATCTTTCGTGTTAAGACGGTCGTTGATCAGCAGCCAGCAGAAGACTTTCAGTTTAGGCAGGCATTTAGATTTCCAAACTTTGCAGAGAGTTTGGTCTTTGGGCAGGCATTGGAACATGTATCTATAGAAATTGGCTGACGAGTAAGACGTCTTGTCCCAAACAAAGGATCTGTTGTCTTTGTCTATAGCTAGTTGTACTTGGTGATCACACAACTCCTGTAGTTCTTGAAATTCAGAGTAAGCTTCCATCGAGAGGGGCAGAGAAAATATTTGGCTGTGATCTGGTGAAGAGACCACTTGCTGAACACTTAGGTCCGGGCGCTCCACAAAAGAGAAAAGATGAGGCAGCTTGTCAGCAAGAAGCTCATTTTGCACCCAACTATCTTTCCAGAACAGCACAGTAGATCCATCACCCAGTTTGCAGTTTGTGATGCTGCGATAAACTTCCACGAAGCTGAAAACGTCACGCCACCAGAACGAACCACGAGGCGTTTGAGCGTGTGGTGCCCCATCTGAATATAACGACCATACTAGTTTAACCCAAGGGATGTCTTCTTTGGAGTAAAATTTATGAAGCTGTTTGAGCAAAAACCCCATATTCTGCAGTTCTAAATTGATCACTCCTAGTCCCCCTCGCTCCTTTGGCCGGCAAACCTTATCCCAGGCAGCAAGACCAGCAAAAGAGGTGGAATCCTCCCTCTTGTCCCAAAGACAATGCCTTCGTGCTCGGTCAATAGATTTTATGAATTTCTTGTTCAGCTTGAGCGAGCACATGAGAAATGTTGGCAGAGCAGACATAACTGAATTAACCAACATCAGTCTACCTCCATGGGGCAAGAAACGGGCACATGCATTCAGTCTTCTCTCGATCTGATCATTAACAGGAGCGAGATCTCTACATGTAGGCCTTGCCGTCCCCAACGGTAAGCCGAGATATGTAAACGGCAGAGAACCAACTGTGCATCCAAAAACGCCCGCTAGCTCGGCCATTCGCTCAGAGGATACATTAATAGGTAGAATGCAGGACTTCTCATAGTTGACTCGAAGACCAGTGGCACCTGCAAAATTCTGCAACAGTGCTTTGAGGGCAAGGAGTTGTTGAGGACAAGCCTCCATAATCAATAATGTGTCGTCTGCATATTGCACAATTGGGAAATCAGTCCCAGGAATCGGCAATGGGGCTCTCAAAATGCCTTCATGAAAAATAAAATTCACCATTGATTGAAGGAGGTCAGAGCCAGCAACAAAAAGGGTCGGGGACAGAGGGTCGCCTTGCCGGACACCCCTCTTACAAGAAAACTTTTTCCCAGGTGTGCCATTTAACAGGATAGATGAAGTGCCACTAGACATGATGGCAGAGACCCATCCAATCCATTGGTCATTGAAGCCTTTGCATTTGAGGATTTCAAGAATAGCTCTATGTTCAATGGTGTCAAAAGCTTTTGCAAAGTCTAGCTTTAGAATGATGCATTCTTTTTTCGATTGCTTGCATTGATGAATATACATATATGCCCACGCAACACAATCTTGAATCGTTCTAGTTTTTAGAAAACCATACTGATTAACATGAATCAATTTGAGAATGACGGTTTGTAGCCTGTTTGCTAAATTTTTTGTGATAAATTTCAGAGAGGAGTTGAGCAGCAAGATGGGTCTGTAGTCATTTGGGCCTTCAGGAGAGTTTGACTTAGGAATTAGAGTAATGAAATAGTCATTTATACTTTGTAGGTTCACTTGACCACTCCAAAATTCCCGACAGAGATCATAGAAATCCCATTTGATAATATGCCAGCATTTTTTGAGAAAAAGACCAGTAAAACCATCCGGCCCCGGAGCTTTTGCATTTGGTAATTCCTTAAGAACACCATCTATTTCCCTCATGGTAAAAGGGGCTGTGAGTGCATCCAGACCTTCATGAGGGGCAATGTATTTGGAAAAGTCAAAATTTTCATCTATTCCATTGGCGACACCTAGCCTCTGCTTATATGGGTGCCACAAAACTCCAGCCTTTTCCTCATGCTCAACGGCCAGAGAGCCATCCTCACGGGCTAGAGAAGCAATGGAATTTTTCCGGTAGCTAACCGTTGCCATGGAGTGATAATATGAAGTGTTTTCCTCTCCCAGCTTAGCCCATCTAGCCGTATAGCGTTGTTTCCAATAAGTTTGCTTACAATGCAGCAGGTGATCTAGATGTTTCTTAACAATGCAACGAAAATTCCATTCAGCTACGTGTAAAGCACGCTGGTCCTCCAATTCATCAACTAGAAATATGATCTCGTTGCAATTATCAATGGTTTTGTTGAGCTGAGAAATAGAAGTGCACCATTTTTTCAGCCCTTTTCTCATCAATTTGAATTTTGAGGATAAACGTTTGGCACTATCACCTAGGCAATTGATTTGCCAGATGGAATCCACCACTTCCAGGAAACCCGGCAAAGAAATCCAGTGATTTTCAAATCTAAACACCGCTGCTTTGGGGATTGATGTTCCTACTGAGACCACACAAGGCACATGATCCGAAGTGGGACGGGCCAGAGGAGTGACTACAGTATTGGGGAATTTCAAAGTCCAAGAAGTGGATGTGGAGAACCAGTCCAACTGAACTAGAAGGGGATCAGATTGCATGTTTGACCAGGTGAAAGCTCTACCTTTGATTGGTAATTCCATTAGTCCATGATAACTAATGATTTCATTGAAGGTTTCAATGTCCGTTAAGTTAGCACCTTCCCGGCTGCGGTTCTCCACTGAACGGTAAAAATTAAAATCACCGACCAACAACCAAAGATTTTGATCATCTATCCCCAGATGAAAAAGCCAAGCAACAAAATCATCTCTAGCTGTGCCAGAACATGGACCATAGATATTTGCAAGCATAAAACTGTCTTGCGAATGCATCGATTTGAAATTGACCACTAGCCCACAGAACTCTTGAGCCACCACTGTACCATCAAAAGCTCGACTAGACTAGATAACAAGTAAACCACCAGAAGCACCATCCGATGGAACCCAAGCAAATTTATCAAACCGCTTGGGAGCAAAGCCCCGAATAAACGCAGGATCAAAGTCAGCGCATTTTGTTTCCTGTAAGCAAATAATTGAGGCACCACTTTCCTCTATTTTACTACGAACATGAGGCCATTTAGCAGGATCATTGATGCCACGGATATTCCAACTCAAAACATTCCAAATTCTAGTTCTTAGAGTTGATTGCATGAATAAAAAAGGACTTAGTTTCAGCCCGCCAGTCTTCAATCACACGAGATAACTTAAGGCAACACATAGGCTCAGATAAAGGATAACAAAAGAACATAGAATGGAGCGCCGCAGCCGTCCATTCATCAGTCCGAGCGAGCTTGAAGAAGCTTGTCATCAGTGAGTTCTTCAGGGCAATGTTACAGCGCTCGATGCCCATGCGACGCATTTCTTCAAGGCGGAGAACATCCGGCTTCTTGGCCTTAGGAGTTGTGGCACGACGAGGAGGGTTGGGGATGGATTGATGCTTGAAACCCTTGTTGTTTGACCTGGTGATCCGGCGGTCAGCAGGTTCAACAATCTTCTTGGCGCGTCCGCTAGGATGGGAAACATGATTTGAAACTTGGGCTTCAGAAATAGCTGAGGAGGCCATGTTGTCCTGGGCTGCGGTCAGAGACGGCCCATCTGTCCCAGAGAAGGAATTGGCAGTTGGCGCCATCTTGAACTGAAAAGAATAACCACCAAACTCATCAACAACAAATTCACCACTGAACCCAGCAAAACTGCTGCCTTCCAGTGTTTCTTTACGAGCAAGTTTCTCAGCCACATCCAATAAAGTCACAGTGTGGAAAAAGTGAAACAGGATTTGGTTGTAAAAGACTAGAGCCATTTGACGCCAAAAGAGTTGCATATCAGGCTTGTAAATGAATCCTTGATCAACCGGCATATCAGCAAGAAGGAAACGTTGCTTGCAATAGAGATTGTTCATCATGAACTGCCAGAATAGAGCAAAATCATCGGCGGACAGAACCACACTTTCAGAAGTAGCAAAAAGAACAACCGAACCCTGGGGTTGGTTAACCAGACTGGGCTCAACAAATATCAAATGAACAGTCTCAACAGCCAGCTCAATCTGTAAAGTTGGGCCTCCTCCACGAATAAATTGTAACCGTCCACCTTCAATGCCATTGAGAAGCCTATCTGCAGCGTCTTCCATCTCTGAAAGCTCTACCTCTGAAGCACTGATACACTGCTTTGTCGGGGGAACCTTGGGAGGTGAATCGACAAGCTCAATTAATGCTGATTGCTTGCGCTTAGGCACCCAAATCTGCTTCGTCCGACAGCCAGAAAAGGAATGCCCAATATCACCGCAACGACTACAACGAGTGATTTTTGCGGTCCGTGGACATGCCTTTCGCAGATGGCCCAGTTCATCACAGGAGCTGCATCTGGGCTGCTTTGTCGGGGAACCTTGGGTGGTGAATCGACAATCTCAATTACTGCTGATTGCTTGCGCTTACGTACCCAAATCTGCTTCGTCCGACAGCCAAAAAAGGAATGCCCAATATCACCGCAACGACTACAACGAGTGATTTTCGCGGTCCGTGGACATGCCTTTCGCGGATGGCCCGATTCATCACAGAAGCCGCATCTGGGCTGATTTTTGCAGAACTTTCGGATATGGCCTGCTTCTTTGCAATTAAAGCAAATGATTTTTGAACAAACAACACACAGACGGCCCATCTCATGACACTCCATGCAACGAATAGGGCAGGATTTGACCAGATGACCAATCCCGCCACATTTGGCACATTTATTCAGCAGAGAGTAAATGGTATCTAATGGCAGAATCATCGGTAATTCAAACATATACCTTATTTCCTCCTCTGAATAATTAGCTGTTGTCGCATCTAAAATGTTCAGCAATAACTCCGGACTTAAGGAAACAAATAAATCCATATCACTCTGTTTAGAAACCGCCGCATGATCATCGGAGACAGATCGAGAGATTGTCGGGCACTGAAACGTGCCCACTTGAATGTAATTTTGCCCTAAAACAGAGTCAGATGCAGAACAATTAGCAGGAATTTTTGGATCTGGAGACTGAATACTTGGCAATGAACCGAATTGAATATGTTGCACTGGCTGAGCAGTCTCTGAATCATTGGAGGATCCCACTTCTGCAACCACAGGTTGAATCACCTCCGTAGCAGTGGAGGGTTTTAAGAAATCCAAGTTTGAACGAATAGCAATGTTGCCTCGAGTAACATTCCGATGAGAGAAATATTCATTAAACCAAAGATTGGCCGCATCATTGACACTATCCGATGGAAAAACCAGGGGATCTCCATGAAAGAGCTTGAAATGACACGAGAAGTCCGGCCAAATACGATCCCTCATACCATAGATGAAATGACCAACCTTATTTGAGGCAACCGAGAAACGAAATCTCTTGTCAGAGAGTTTGAAAACTCTGAAATCAGCAGCTGAACCACCCAGACAACATTGAAGAGCCAAAGCAACTGCATCTTCGGACAGATGAAAAGTAGCAAAGGAAAGGAGACGACCAAAAAGAACTCCTTGGCCGCCGCTGAGGGAGAGAAAGAAACCGATGAACCGAAACGCCGACGCACCTGCGCCTCGACCGCAAGGCCGGGCGAGAAATCCCAGTGGAGTAGGCCTTCCATTCACGCTAAGCTTGAGGAAATCCATGGTGGGAGGTGGCGGGTGGGAGGTGGGAGGAGAGCCATACTTCACCGCCAAATTTTTTTTTTTGTGAATAGGTAGTGTAGAGTCTCTGAAACTTTTGGTAGGATTTATCAGCTAAGAAAATAGGGGTCCGTTTGGAAAGTGGTTTATTGGAATTTAGTCAATCCAATATTTTAGGATTTAGCTTTTAAAGGATTAAATATTCTAGGAAATATCAGGTCGGTCAAAAAGGGTTTCAGGGTTCATATGAGCAAGAAATTACAATGTCATGGTCATGCACCAAAGTAAGAATAGAAACTTGAGGTTGGAGGAAAAATGTTTCTAGCGCAGAAAAGATAACATCACTGATTTTTTGGGTGTTAAATTATCATAATTTTTATATTGTGTAACATTATATTGAACATGCAAGCTCATAAGACACTAAAATATTTAAACAATTATGGCCTATTGCAGATCAACTGAGTACTTCCTCATGTCATCATAGACTCAGTCAACAAGTTTAACCTAGTGTTTATCTAATGTTTACATGATATTTCTTATGGATTCTTTAACAAGAGGATTGTCACTTTGAAACACTAGCAACACATACTTGATTTCTCAAGATAAGTAAGTAGAGAGCACAACACATACAAACACTAGCAAGGTACAAAACCTAACACATGCAAGGGTGCAAGCAACTTTCAATGTATATATGATTTAAATAAAAGTTACCGCAAGGAGGAACATTGGATATGAGATAGAACAATATAATCCAAATGACTTGGCTTGAAGAATATAATTGATGAAGATCCCTTAATTCTTCATGATGTAGCCAAGTCTCCAATGCCCTCCAACAACACCTATTGATCAAGTTTTAGCTTGTTGGTCCCCAACCAAGTTGGGTCCTAAGAGGTTAGTCACAATAGGTTTGGCAACCCAAATGGTTCTTTTCTTGACACCACTTTGAGTACCAACATATTTGGCAAACACATTGCCAACCTTATCCTTCCGAAGAGAATAAACATCATCAATAATAATGGGGTTGGATAAGGTACCATTTGTGCATGAAGAAGCAAGTGACCCTTCTCACGGCATAGGTAGCAACATCGACTTCCTCCTCTCTTCTTAGTTGGAATCTTGACTTGAGGAGGTAGCTTGATTCTTCTTGGGAAGAGGGTTCTTCAACTTGAGGAACTTGAGTTTGAACTTGAGGCTTCTTCCCTTGTTGCTTCTCACTAAGAGCCTTCTTCTTCAAAGGGCAAGATCTAACATGGTGCCCTTCAACTTTGCACTTGAAGCAAACAATCTTGGCCGAATCTTTACTTGTTCTTGGCCCTTTTCTTCTTGTTGACTTGGACTTGTTCTTGTTATTGGAGTTGAATCCAAGTCCACTCTTGTCATTGGGGCGTCTTTGAACACTCAACATATTGTCAAGTGTGACTTCCCAACATGACGCTTTTCCAAGTCTTTCTTCAAAGAAGTGACTTGGGCCTTGAGCTCATTTAATTCCTCTACATGGTTAGTATCAACAAAAACACTAGAGGAAGTAGAAGCTTCATTGTTAGAGCAACAAGGCATGGAAAGTAATTCATCACAAGATGTAGCAATATTGTGAGTGGATGAATCACTAGGACTAGCACATGGCAATAAAGCATTTTAGAAGAAGTTGTGCCATTGTCCACATGAGGCTCACAAGATGTTACCTTTGACATAATAGCCTCATGAGCTAACTTTAGCCTAGCATGGGATGCTAGAAGATCATCATTAGAGCTAGAAAGCTTTTCATGACTTTCTTCCAATTTCCCATACTTGCTAGTAGCAACTCAAGTTGAGCCCTTAGCTCAACATTCTCCTTCAAAATAGATGCTTCACAAGAAGTGGAGTTAGTAGCACAAGCATCATTAATTTAGAAATGGAAGAAGACAACTTGGCAAGCTTATCATTTTAGATAGTTGAGTTTGGAGTTGATCATGAGACTTGATAAGGAGAGAGTGTTCACTTTCTAAAGCCTTGTGAGCTTTGTCAAGTCTCTCTATGTCCTCACTTAGTCTAGCATTGCCAACACCAAATTCAACTTTTTCCTTTTTAAGCACTTTAATTTAGCAATAGCATGATCTCTTTCCTTAATGATTTTAGCAATAATAAGATCATTAGACTCATCAAGAGATTCAAGTCTCTCTTCAAGAGAAGACCTAAGCTCTTCTTCTTCAAGAGAAGCTTTCAAGGAAGCTATAGTGATAGAGTCATCTCTCTCAATTTGACATTTCTCATCAAATTGACTTTCCAAATCCTCAATAATTCCCTACTCTTAAACATAATCAATGATTTCACAAGAGGAGGGATAGCTTTACTACCTTTGGGGAGAGCACCAAGTACCATCTCACCCATCTTGGTTAAGGATTCAAAATCAAAACCTTCTTCATGAGAATCCTCATCCACATCATCACAATTTGGATTTGAGGTGGGAGATACCTCGGAATCCTTAGCCATAAGGCAAACATGATTAATGGTGAAGGGATGAAGAAACTTGAAGCACCATTAGATCCATGTCTTGTTCCAACAAATGTTGGGATTCCTCTACATTGTTAGTCATGCAAGAATAGAGGATATGGAAGTATTGTTTTCATGGCAACAAGACATATGAAGCATATCATCATGAGATTTAGTTAAACAACTATTACATGATATGCAAGGACTATCAACTCTAGCATGTATGACATTTGGAGTGCTAGAAGAGTTTAAGTCCAAAGATAGAACATTGCAATGAGATAGAGATGAAGTATAGTCAATAGAATATTCACCATCAACAAAGCAATTTCTATCACCACTCACCATATCATTACCTTGTGACAAATCACATGTTGGTGAAGTGGAAGAAGTTGTGAACTCATCACGGCCGGAGGTGGAGGGAGAACAATCATCCTCAATAATTTTGGACACTTCATATATATCTTGAAGCTTGGTCCAAAGCTCATGAGCGCATTCCGAAAAGGCATGATTGAAGCAAGAACTACATCGCTCAAAACACATAAGACCATTAGAAACTTGAGTCTCGAGATGAGAGTTTTCCTCATCCTCTAAAGATAATTCTTGGGAATCCTTTGGAGGAGAAAACACATCTACAATCCTCTAATATAATTTGGACCCATGGCCCTAAAAAGATTAAGCATGCGAATTTTCCAAACATCATAATTTGTGCCATCGAATATGAAAGTGGGATCGTGCACTAATTCCTAAACGACATCTTTTACTCTCTAGGCGGTAAAGCCCAAAAAGAGAGCCCAGGCTCTGATACCAATTGAAAGGACAAGGATGTCGCCTAGAGGGGGGGGTGAATAGGCGATTAAAACTTTTCCGGTTTAGGCTTGCTAATTGCGGAATAAAACTAGGTGTTTAAATTAACAAGCCAACAACCTAAATAAACTAGGCTCACCTATGTGCACCAACAACTTATGCTAAGCAAGACAAGCAACAAGGTGATAGCAATATAGAATACTTCAAGCACGAAGGCTATCACAATGTAAAGTGCATAAGTAAAAGCTCGGGTATAGAAATAACCGAGGCACGCGGAGACGAGGATGTATTCCCGAGTTCCTCCTTGTTAAGGGAGTACGTCTCGTTGGAGAGGTGTGAGGCACCAAAAGGTCGATCTCAACGCCACAAAGGCTCACCCTATTCTCCGATGAACCGCACCACAAAGGTTTGGTTCACCTTCCACTATCGGTATTCCTTCGAGGCGGAATCCGGAGCCTTTCAACAACAATCCGAGGCACAACCCACAATGGGATTGGGGGCTCCCGAACGGCTTCAAGTGACCACACAAGGGTCCAACCACCACAAAGGCGTCTAGGGCCAAGACCCAAGAGTAACAAGTTCACAAGATTTCAACTTCCACGAATCCTCGTGGAGAGCACACCGATGCACCAAATGCAAAAGGCAAGAGCACAAGTGCTCAAGTCCTCCACTCTCAAATTCCAACAAAGCAACAAATGCTTATGGGGGAATAAGAGAGGAAGAATAAAGAGGAGAACCACTCAAGAACTCCAAGAACTAGATCCACTACGTTCCCCTCACTTAGAGGAGATATTGATTGGTGGAAATGTAGATCTAGGTCTTCTCCTTCAATCCTCCAAAGATCAAAGAGTTTGGGTGGAGGGATTGGGAGATATCAAGGAAATGAGCTTGCAACAATGGAGAGAGAGAAAGCAAAGGTTGCTGGGCTAAGCTACCTGGCTGGAGGAAGGTGGAGGGGTATTTATACCCCTCCCAGAAAAAGAGCCGTTGCAGCCAGATATCACACCGGAGTTTCCAGCCCTAGTGACCGGAAACTCCGGTCCGGGGCGGAAACTCCGGCCCCCCGGGGGCGGAAATTCCGGCCCCCACCAGGGGGTGAACCATTTCCAGACGAGAGAAGCACAGGCAGAAACTCCGGCCCCTGGGACCGGAAACTCCGGCCTGGGGCGGATACTCCGGCCCCTTGGGCCGGAAACTCCGGCCCCCACCAGGGGCTGAACAAGAAAAACACTCTCGAGGAAAACCAAGGACCGGAGACTCCGGTCCAGAAGACCGGAGACTCCGGCCTGAAAGCAGTGAAACTGTAAAACCTGAAATGCAATAACTTTCTCGTATGAACTCCAAAACAGGTGAATTCAATTGCGTTGGAAAGGTAACGACGAGTGTTATCACACAAAAAGTGGAAATATTAAGGGTCACAACTTTACAGTTTTGGAGTTTATGAAAGGTGGAGGGGTATAGTCAAAACAGGTGAATCCAATTTCCACACTCGTCGTTACCTTTCCAACGCAATTGGATTCACCTGTTTTGGAGTTCATACGAGAAAGTTATTGCATTTCAGGTTTTACAGTTTCACTGCTTTCAGGCCGGAGTCTCCGGTCTTCTGGACCGGAGTCTCCGGTCCTTGTTTTCCTCGAGAGTGTTTTTCTTGTTCAGCCCCTGGTGGGGGCCGGAGTATCCGCCCCAGGCCGGAGTTTCCGGTCCCAGGGCCGGAAACTCCGGTGTGATATCTGGCTGCAACGGCTCTTTTTCTGGGAGGGGTATAAATACCCCTCCACCTTCCTCTAGCCAGGTAGCTTAGCCCAGCAACCTTTGCTTTCTCTCTCCTCCATTGTTGCAAGCTCATTTCCTTGATATCTCCCAATCCCTCCACCCAAACTCTTTGATCTTTGGAGGATTGAAGGAGAAGACCTAGATCTACATTTCCACCAATCAATATCTCCTCTAAGTGAGGGGAACATAGTGGATCTAGTTCTTGGAGTTCTTGAGTGGTTCTCCTCTTTGTTCTTCCTCTCTTATTCCCCCATAAGCATTTGTTGCTTTGTTGGAATTTGAGAGTGGAGGACTTGAGCACTTGTGCTCTTGCCTTTTGCATTTGGTGCATCGGTGTGCTCTCCACGAGGATTCATGGAAGTTGAAATCTTGTGAACTTGTTACTCTTGGGTCTTCGGGCCCTAGACGCCTTTGTGGTGGTTGGACCCTTGTGTGGTCACTTGAAGCCGTTCGGGAGCCCCCAATCCCATTGTGGGTTGTGCCTCGGATTGTTGTTGAAAGGCTCCGGATTCCGCCTCGAAGGAATACCGATAGTGGAAAGTGAACCAAACCTTTGTGGTGCGGTTCATCGGAGAATAGGGTGAGCCTTTGTGGCGTTGAGATCGACCTTTTTGGTGCCTCACACCTCTCCAACGAGACGTACTCCCTTAACAAGGAGGAACTCGGGAATACATTCTCGTCTCCGCGTGCCTCGGTTATTTCTATACCCGAGCCTTTTACTTATGCACTTTACTTTGTGATAGCCTTCGTGCTTGAAGTATTCTATATTGCTATCACCTTGTTGCTTGTCTTGCTTAGCATAAGTTGTTGGTACACATAGGTGAGCCTAGTATATTTAGGTTGTTGGCTTGTTAATTTAAACACATAGTTTTATTCCGCAATTAGCAAGCCTTTAACCGGAAAAGTTTTAATCGCCTATTCACCCCCCCCCCCCCTCTAGGCGACATCCTTGTCCTTTCAACTTCCTCATGTCATCATAGACTCAGTCAACAAGTTTAACCTAGTGTTTATCTAATGTTTACATGATATTTCTTATGGATTCTTTAACAAGAGGATTGTCACTTTGAAAACAAAGATTTTTAGATGGCACAGGTATGACGCAACTTATAGGATATATATAGAGAGCATTCCCTTGATTTACTAATTGGTTTTAGTGCAATACCTCTCCCCACTCAATCACATACACATACCTATGGGAATGTACCATTTTAAGCCAGAAATTTAAGAGCGAGGCAAAATACCTCATTTACTAGCTCTCGGAAGGTTATTTTATCCAATAGGTAGGTATGGTGGACAATTTGGTAAAATAATGTTTGGATCAATGCATCTGGAAGCACGAGCAGGTGAACCATACTCACCACTGAGTTTTAAGCCTAGCAAAAAGATTAATGGAATAAAACAACTTATTTAAAGGATCCTTAAATAATATATTCAAACTTTAAACCAATGCAAGAATTAAACAGTTTCATTCCTCCTTGGTTGATCATCTATGTCCTAATTACCTAAATACCATGACCCAACTAGTACCATAAAAGAAGACAAAAAATCGCTACGAAAGCTACACATCCATCAATATCAAATCACATAGTTTGGAAAGTTTTATGAAGCAAATTCAATACCAGTCCAACATGCTCAAGTGAAAAATCACAAAAAAGATGGGTATAATAGTCAAGAAGTTAAATATATAGGCTTACATGATATAAATTTATTAATAAAAGAGAGCTTGCAACAACGCCACAACACAAAACATATTTAACCTTTTATATTTCATAAACTCAAACCATGGAGTTTCCAATAGACCTTATTATTAGCCTACTGGAATGTGTTAGATTTGTTGGAAAAAGGGCCACAAATTTTATGGTTTGACTTATTCCCATGACATCATCTTCTAGGATGTATTTGGAGGTCTACGAGACCTGGTCTATAGGGACATATTTTGATAAACTTCGAATTTCACCGCACTTGAGGGTTAATTGTGATTCGTCCAATACAAATCAAAAGGTAAAACATGAACTTTGGCAGCTATTAATATGTTAGTCTTCAAAGATAATAAAAGGTGACAATATTAAGAGAAACAACATACAAAACTTGAAATGTCGTATATATTTTTTCGGCGTATCCAGGTCACCAGATGCTCCGTGGGACACGAGTTGCCACTATACAGCCCCCTGTTGTGCCTGTAAAAACTCTACCCCGACCTTCGTTTTCCATCATATGAGGAGATTGCAAAGTACGTTACAATAGGTGGACCTCAACGAGAGCAGATGTTTAGCTCGAAATAAGGCAATTGTCGTATATCGATATGAATTCTAGATGTAGACGATGATGAAAGCTAGGCGGCTCTTTTGTGGATCTTGAATTGCTTTGATCGTCCTGAGGGCCTTGGGTTCTACTTTTTGTAGTATTTGATAGGTCGGTAGGGCCTTAATTATATCTATGTGACAGTGCTCATTATGTGATCAGGGTCCCATTCATACATGAGGGGGTATTCTTCTTCTACGAGTCTTTCCTTTCAAACTCGTAGATTCCTTTCGAAGTTCTAGAACTTTCCTGACTTTGTTCATGTAGGCCCACATGGCCCCATGTACACAGTGTCGGGTCAGATAATAATTATCCCGACCATTAAGCTTTGTTCTAGCAGTGTCTAGTGCCAGCTTAACTAGGTAGCGTGTTAAGGTTTTTGTCCGGTTTTTCTTTAATTAATAGAGAACTGTATCATCTTTAACCTGGTTTTTAACTAGTTTGTTACTTGCAGGATCGGATTTATCACTCCAATTTTTGCAAATAAATATTGATACGTTGAATTCAAACAAAAAATAGAGAGAGATTCAGAACGTACTTAACCAAGCAGCCCCTTACGTAGGTAGAGATCGAAAGATAGGTATTCTCCGTGGGATCAAAAACTCAAAGCCACTTTCTATTGCAAGGACGGTTTGAGTGTTTCACCAACCACGATCATGCGCCACAGATGGAACGTGTACGACCACGCTTTATATTAGCATCTTATTATCACATCGCGCAGCCCGGTCCGTCTGATCTCGATCTCGATAATCCGAGCCGCCCGGTCTCGCTCTCCCCAGATCGGGTGCCTTTAGTTAAACCGGCCGGAAGAACACTAGCAAGCTCGCATGGAGTAACTCGCAACCACCAGGCTAGGGCTAGCTCTCCCTGCACAAACACCATGCAAGGACGCCTCCCCGGCCTATAAATAGAGGTGTGAGCTCCTCTCACCCTCCTTAAGCCCAAGCGAGACAGCCACTCTCCAACCACTGCATAAGCTGCTAGAGCTAGCTAATTAATCAATACCTTCTTTCTCTAGAGTAAACAAGAGGGAGGTAGCTAGCATATGGGAAGAAAGTCGTCGTTCTTCTGTGCGATATTCAGCTTCTCGAGGAAGTCGTCGAGGCGGCACTACGTCGAGGAGGAGAGCGACTGCGAGTGGCCTCCGGAGCCGAGGCTGCGCAAGGTCAGGTCCAGCGACGAGGACTCCGGGTGGTGGGTTGGCGAGCGCGACGTCGACCAGAAGGCCGCCGACTTCATCGCCAGCTTCCACCAGAGGAGCCTCGCCCTCGCCGCCTGAACGCCGGCCAGCAGCTCCCACAACCTAATCCCGGCGTACCTATACTAGTATAGGTCCGTCCTGGTTAATATAGCAATATGGTCTCTCGGGAGCCAGAGGCAGCGCCTACGTAGCTAGCCTCTATATGCGCTAGAATTTATGTAGACACATATGATCAGGTGTGTGTCAGTATGCTATGTTATGTGTACGAGTACGTACGTATCGAATAATGCGATGTTCGTAAATATGAATGAGTATGATTTGAATACATACGGTTGCTTAGGCGTCGTTGCGTAGATGATACATCATACATCGATACATAGGTGTACTCTGTAGTTCTGTACACAGTACACATGCATGTCTACCATTGCGGTGTGCAAAGTTGGTGTATAATTAAAGTACATATTTTTCCCATGCAAACTTGCGCTGTTATGGCTACACTGCGTTAGGGCCCCGGATGAAAAACCCTTGACCATCCCGGCCTAGAAGTCGGCAATGTGCTACGTCGTTACCCTCTTGGGGGCGTCGTCGTGGAGACTCGTCCCTCAGACTCGTTCCGGTGTCTTCGGTGGCAATTTTTGTTATTATGTTCTTTATTTTTGTATCTTTGATCTTCTTAATTTTTAAGAGTCTCCCCTCATCACTTTGTATAGTTTTGGTCTTTGGGCTTAATTTATATAGCGGAGTGAAAACCTGTTTCAGGAAACATGTGTCGTTGTACACCGTTGAGGGGTGAATATGTGAAAAGATTTCCACTATGACAAGAGTCTTTGGTGATCAAGACGGGCATACTGCCTTTCACAGAACAAAAGTGTAATTTAAGAAATTCAATAAAGCAAACTTCAAAGTTTCAAAAAATAATAATCATAACTTCCAAGTATCACAAATATCTGGAAATTTTTGTAGCCGCAAGTTGTGGAATGAATTAAGTTTGTGGAATGTTTGTGTTAATGTATGCAGTTAATGTTAATATTCTATTTATTTTCTTGAAAAGGTTCAAAATTCATAGCCTATGTTCATCCCACAGTGTGCACATCCAAAATATTTCCAGATTTTTCTTGAATCTTTGAGTATGTATTTACTTTATACACCATTTTTATTTTCAAGGTAGTTTGGTAATTTATTTAAAATTTTGGGCAACAACAACAATAACAACAACAACTTATTTCCTCTTTGTAGGTTACACAATAAATATTTTGTTTGTGATAATAATTATGTGTACGGGTGCACTCTTTGCAAGGGTCGATATGCAATTGTGCCCTGAGACAGCGATCCACAATAGAATATGTTTTCTCATACATGTACAGTATAGATTATCATGTTCAGCGCTGTACAATTGCTATTTAAATTGTGTGGATTCAAATGCAAAATAAGAGAACGGGCAAATGGGATATACATATAGAGTTTTTAGCACGATGTCAAGTGTCTGGTTATGTTGTGTACCTTACATAAGATAAAACCCAAGGCTTGATCTTGGTATATAGCTGTTATTACTAGGATTGCAGCCCTTAGAGAATCCACAAAGGTAGAGCAAGTCATGGACTTACTATTGCAGTCCTTGCACCATGTAGATAATAGTCAACTACTTTTTTTTACAATTGGGTATTGTGTCTTAAGTTAACTCCACATAAAAGTTTGGCGTTAAATGCAAGGCGTAAAATCAAATGAAATTCACTCTCAAGATTCTCTTATTCTAGAGTCTGAATCCTAGGTCAGTTACATTCTATCTCCTTCGCACATCAACAATTATTCTGCGTCACAAGACGAAGATCTAGATGATATCATGTGACTCGGGCCTTTGCAGATGCCTTGATATATGATATACTATGTGTTAGACGTGTCGAGTTCACCTTCCCTAAATTTGGTTCGGTATTGGGATGGATTATGATAATCATTTTTTTGTTGAATGTTTACCATTTGGTTACTCCATATTTGCAATTTGGTATCATTTCCCCTCAACGCAATATAACAGAAGTTCAACACATCACAACTCAATAATATATCTGGATCTTAGATTAAGTATTGCACGTGTTGTTTGTTCTATCGATTCATTGGACTGCCCAAATGACCTTGAGATTTCTAATGGAAATAAATGAGAGATCGGTAGATTTCTATCAAATGCATGAGTGATCTTGGTCTATAAATACCTAACTTATATTATTCCACCTTTTTTTTCCAAAAATAATATGCAGCTTATGTTGCACAAAATGGGCATTGTTGATTCATACTCAAATAAATAGTATACGAGCTATATATGGTCAAAGCATGGATTTAGATAGTCAAAATGTGCCTTATTATTAGACCGTATGGAGTAGTTTTTGTACTTCTGATTCACAATTTACCCTCACATACTTCATTTTATCCACGGACGCCTAGGAATAATACGCATGCACAATGCTTGGTTGTTAAGGCTTCGTTGACTCGATGTATTTTCTGGTTTTCTTGAAGGATTTTGGATCCGCGGGATTTTTGTTACACATGTGGTTTGATTTGTATGCCGACTGGACCTCTTGCAATTTTTAGGGGACTCCTTTGCACTCTATCGGAAAGGAAATCTCCATCTACTTAAAACCTCTTGTTATGATTCATTTGTTTTGTATGTTGTTTTCGACACTTCTTTGTCCAAATTCGTGAAGATTTATGCCCGCGTGGAAGATGATCTGGTAGCTGACGGTGCCACGTAAGGTGCAAATATTCACCTGGAGAGCACTCCACGGCAGAAAAACCTGCCTCTGCACTTTGGCGAACAGACATGTTTCCAAGACTCCGGTGGTATGCCATGTATGTCATATAGACAAATCAAGGTGAAAGTGACCCCTCGCGTCGCCTAACCCTAGGCGACTCGGGGGCGACCGGCGCTGCTGCACTCGGCCCTCCCTCCCGCCCCCTTCCATCCCGCCGCCGCCAGAGGTCTCGTCGGCCTGAGCCCGGGCTGGTGACGGCGGCGGCCGGGCTTCCTCCGCGCGTGGCTGTAGGGCGCATCTTCGGCGGCGGCGGCGGCGCGTGGCTCGGCCGTGTGGTGGCGGCGAGGTGTCGCTGGATCCCGGTGGAGGCGCAGCCGACGGTGCCCAAGGAGGTCCTTCAACCTCGCGACGGTGCCGCCCCCCTGCAGTCGCGGCGGCGACCGACGGCCAGTTCGGGGCCTATGGCCTCGGGCTAGCCTCCTTCGTCCCTTGGCAGCAGGCTGGTGCGGGGCACCTAGTGTTTCCGGCTGCTGGGCACCGAGGTGGTGCCGGCGGCCGGCAAGACTACGGGGCTGGATCTCCTCCGTCTAGTCCCTGTTTTCGGGTGCTCAAAGAATAAGGAGCTGGTCCTAGGGTTCTTCTCGCATCAAGGTTGCAATCTGCCGGATGCCTATCCCCATTGATCTGGCTGGACAGTCGTGTTTCGGAAGGCTCCGCCGGTGAACTCCACTGGGCGCTTCATGCCTGGAGATTGCTGGATCGGATGGTATTCGATCGTGCGCACCCATGTTTTCTCTGACCCGTTTGGTTTCAGAGGGAGCGCTTCGAAACTCTGATGGCTGTTAATATCATGGAGCACGCTTTCTCGTTCCATGGTGCTGGCGGAGAATGACATGGAAAGCGAGATCTGAGGACTGGCAATGGTGGTTTGATTCTTTGTGCTGATGAGGAATTGGCTTGGTGTTTCATGACTTGGAGCAGCGGCATGTAAGTGGGGGCGACAACATACGTGAAGCCCAACGTCCTACCTTTCAGGGTGAAAATCCAAGGTCTGGCCTTAATTGGTTGTGCCTGACAGTGCTCTTGTTGAAGACACTGTTCTGAGAGTGAGGACTATCTTCAGGGTGAAAACCCAAGGTCTGGCCTTAATTGGTTGTGCCTGGCACTGTTCTTCTTGAAGGCGTTGCTTTTGAAGACATTGGACATCAGGTGTTGTTTTGGTGGTGGTTGTGCGGCAGCTGCAATGACTGTAACTCTGTAGCGGGACTTTTCTTTTTATTTCTTCTTCTTATTGTCTTTCGGCTGTGTGCATCCGTAGTAGTTTTGGTTATTGCGTTGTTGCAGAGGCTGGGTGTAATTTGTATCTCCACGATATTAATATACACTCTTTATCTAAAAAAAATGTCATGTGGAAGCAGAGGACTTACGGCACATGTTGTTTGGCTGCGGACGAGCTCGTGACGTCTGGAAGTGCCTCGACCTTCTGGACGCCGTTGAAGCAGCCTGGGAGACAGACCGCGCGGGAACCATTTTTTGGTTGTTTTTCTATTCATAGGTTTTGATAATCCTTCAAATCAAAGAGGCCCTAAATAATACTAATCGCAATGACTACCTCAAGCAAGTAGTTAATGTACAGTAGCATAGTTTCAAATAGCCGACTATAGCTTTTTGAGCATCTTAGCGCTAAACGAGTCCATGTTACTGCTATAGCCCTATTTAACTCTGATTTAGCCCTGCTATGCTCTTTTTTGAGGGTCGAGTCTATTTTCTATAGCCGGCTATTTAAAACTTGTACAATAGACTAGATGCACATGCTTAAACGGCTCGGCTAAACACATTGGTTAGTACACGCGCTTGGTAGCTAATTGCGGCGTTTACATATCGATGCCTGCGCTACCGATCGATCCAGGATTTGATGATGAGAGGACATCACTTCAAATGGCGTCTATATGGGGAGAATGAGCCTTCTTTTGCTGAGAAAGCAACTCAACTAGAAGCCTACAATTATTCGATCGGCTCCTAAAAGTTATTCCCTCCGTTCGGAAAAAGATGTCACAAAAATAAACTATAGATAGACCATTTTTGTGACATCCTTTTCCGAACAGAGGGAGTACTTGTCAGTGCATGCAATACCTTCATCTAGCTTTTCTCTTCTTGTCTCCAAAATATTCTTCGTCATCTTACTCGTCTTCGTCTATTCCTTATTCCTCGTCGATCTCATCTCTCCTTTTTCAGTCTAATGCTGATACGAACAGAAACCATGTAGTACGCGTATATTGCTAACCTACATATCTGTGCATGGATATTCTATGGCAAATATGCCAAACTAGCGAGATATTTAGTATTGTACCCTAGAAATATACGATGGCCCTTCCTCGGATCTAGATACCCTAGGGTTTTCCGATTCCTTGTGAAAAGTAAAGTAGAAATTATCCATGGTGCTTATCTCTGGTGACGGCATCATGTCATGTCCTAATTCCATGGCCACTACAAATTGGAGCGCAAAAAGTGAAATGACACTAATCACCCTTTGCTTGTCCGAGTCACTTCAATTAGTCATTCCTGTAGCTAGTAGCTTGCGGAGCTAATTGCCTCTAAACATGCTGTGCAAACATTTTCCCAAGCTTTTTAAATAAAGAGTATATATTAATATTGTAAAGATACCAATTACACTCAGCTTTTTGCAACAATGCAATAACCTATGCTAATACAGATGCACGAAGATGAAAAAATAAGAGAAATAAAAAGAAAAGTCTCACTACGGAGTTACAATCCTTGCATCAGCAGCACAACCACCACCAAGCCACCACCTGATGTCCAAAAAATCAACGCCTTCAACAAGGAAAAGTGCCAGGCACAACCAATTAAGGCCAGACCTTAGATTTTCACCCTGAAGATAGTCTCCGCTCTCAAAACAATGTCTTCGTCAAGATCGTTGCTAGGCACAACCATTTAAGGCCAGACCTTGAATTTGAGCTCCTTGCGCAAACATGAACCAGTATAGGTAAATGTTCACAAATATCAGCAAACATGAACCAGTATATATATGTAAATGTTCACAAATATTAGCAGGAAACACATCTGCAAACCTCATACTTAAAGACTACCTGAAGACTCGTTTCTCCCGCTACTAACCTTGTGAAATTCCAGTGTGGTAATCAGCAGGCATACTGCACCAGTTTTGCAAAACTGATACGGACAGAAAACTGCCTTAAACAGGGAGGTGAAATTCATTGAGAGCTACAGATGCTAAGAACAAAAAGAGCGAAAGCTACAAATCAGAGGGAAAATCTCTTTTTTTTCATCCTTTTAGCCTTCAATTTGATCCCTGGGACAAGCATGTTGAAGCAGAATGTGGTCACAACAGCACATGGAGCCCAGAAGAAGGAACACCAAAGGCAAACCACATCCTTCATTCCAGCCGATGACAGGCATCTACAAGCAAAAGCTCTCAGGGCCTTCTTTCTTCTCTTGCTGGGGAGGAGCAAGAGAAACTTCCCCTGCGTCCAGGGTATATGTCCTGATTCTGCAGCCCTTGCTTGGCTTTCCAATTATTAAGGTCATGTCTGTCTGTGTTCTGAACTTGCGACGGGATGTCTCGGAGAGCAGCCTGCTGCTTTCCTGGGTCAAGCAGACAGGGTCGTTCTCCGACCAACTGTCAGGGAATCCACTTACTCCTGCACCAAGCATGCTTCTTGCCCAATCCTCACTCTTAGGAATCTTAAAGCTCAAGTTAACCAGCAAATGCTGAAGAAAAATGACTACCATGGGCTATCAGCACATACAGAATTGTCATATTTGAAAGGAAATAAACCTATCCAGGAACAGATTGTTAATTTACAGAGCAACACAGATGAACGTTACATGACCAGAAAAGAGACAAGGCGTGAAAATTAGCTGAGTGCGAGTAATTCTGTGTACTCTCAATTTTTACACACCGGTGTGGATCCAACTGAGGCAGCGCTCATGCTAAAATGAGCCAAATGGCAAATTCATGTACATCAGAATTGGGGTGACCCTATCTTGTAAACTAATGCAGACTTATATTAACAATATGAGCTACCGAAAAATCAGGTTCAAGTGCTTGTATCAAAAATACGAGCGCAAGGTTGATCGGAGTCCCTAGTAAAATTCGTGGACCTGTATTGCAAATTCACATGCTAAGCTGTTGTAATCTGTAGCAGGTTTCTTCTGATCAACTTGCATCAAAATTCACCGAGCAATGCGCCGCAGTCCCTGTCCCACTGAGAGTAGAATACCGTCTCCTTCATGGTATAGTTAAATTGCATATATATTTGCTGCCTTGCAATAGTAACCAATAGCTGGTGCATGGACGATTTTGGTACCATGTCAGTTGATGCTTAACTCCTATCTGTATCAGCAAAACAGAAGCAAAAAAAGGGGAAATAATTACATTGCAATTTCAATTAAGCAAAAGTATATGTAGAAAAATACCAGAAAACTACATATGCTTTCACAGAACTACAGATTTTGTGATCACTCATATCACGGAACTACAGATGGAGTCGATCGGGCGTTCGAAATTGAGACCAAAAGTATAATCTATCTGGAGAGAGAATGAGTTGAGCCTGCGTGGTGGAAGAAAACACCTAGTACCATGTTTAGGAAGATGCAACTTTTATGTCCTGGAGGCCAAGGGTCAGTATATTACACATACATGCATAGTGAATATGCAGAAAACCCCTACAACAGAAAAAATACACAGGATATAAACTACTCTAAGGCCTGGTTTGCTACAAGTGTTTTTCAGGGAATTGGTGGGGATTATCCCGGTAAAACCCCAAATCCCCACATATTTCCAAGATATCTTTTGGTTCTAGTGTATTTGATATGTTTTATCCTCACTGTTCCCCGCAATCCCCAAATCTAGTGTATTTTCTCAATATACAAAACACTACCCTACCTAGTGAATTGGTGATAAATGGGGATTTTATAGGATTGGGTGAATGTTGGGGTTTCAGTGTTTCACCCAACCCCTGTGTGGATTATCCCCACCAATCCCTAAAAAATACTTGTAACGAACAAGGCCTAAGAATATCATTAGTAATTTTATGGAAAAATAGATACGATGAAACATCATTTGTTGCTCTATTGGGCTAAAATTTGCAGGAACATTTGACTTGTTGCAAACTTGAATGTCTTGATTTAGAAAATATCACGACGGTTCAGTTCCGTACAATAACTCAATAGCTAAAATGGTTATAGGTCCACCATTAAGAAAATTAAGAGGTCTGCACTAGACGGATATCTGGAGAAGTTGCTACACACTATTTCACTTAGACAGGTCAAAATGACTCTGAAATCATGTTCAGATGGAGGCGAAACCTATGTCAAAAGCTTAGGTGTTGAGGTGAGAACTTGTATTTCATACCATCCTCACTAATAGGCTAACCTAGACCTACAACGCTTGGCATTGGGTAAGGAAACCGCCTTAGCTCCATATCTCAACACAATACCTTACCTCTAGCACAACAAATCATTTCCCTGGAAAAAGTGCCAGGTTTATTTCAAACTGAGAATCTCTTTCAATACCATGAGGGTGTCATGAACAAACCAAATGAGTGCATGTTGGTAATGTCCACATTCTTCGTTTAGGAAACTAGCGTGGTGGCCCTCGCAAATGCGAGGGCATCATTTATACTTGTACTTGGTTTAAAGTGTTCAATAAATAGGAATAATACGTACCTTGATATCATATTATTTTCCATAATGTGACAATAAACAAAGTTGTTCTAAAATCATCGCAAATTTTAGGTAAGCACAATTCAGTTATGCGAGTAATTCTTCGGCAATATGAAATAGTCGGGCAAAACTTATCATGCCAGATATTGAAACACCCATGCAAGTGATGTTGGATCTGTATACTGAACTATATAGTTCTACATGTGAGGTTAGTTCTCTTTGATTAAAAAACTGTTGAATTAATATAATCGGTCTTTCCTACTTAATAGGTAGGTCATATAAATAGTTAGAATTATCGTGCTCTGGTGTTTCTTCATCTTATTTACTCACTGCATGTCACAATGTGCAACGTTTTACAAACATGACGTGGTAAAAGTTGGCCTTTTTTTTTTAATATACATCTAAAGATAAATTACCTTTTTCTAGGCATACTATGCGCTAACATGTTTAGGCCTGTGCCAATGCATCGTCTCTTATCACCTTAATATAGGAGTATTAAAATTTTAAGAGACAAACGTGCCAATGGGTTGTTTCTTAGAGGTTGTCTCTAATTTAATGATTTTGGTCTCATACATGCATATGATTGGGCAAACACTCTATTTTGCTGTGGCCATGTGCAAGGGTTGTATCTTAGTTAACCTACAACCTCACTGTCGTGGTGGTGTCACGGCAGATGCCATGGGTATGGCTTAAGTGTGGGCTCGCTTGGGCGTTGGGGGAACCGGGGAGGGTTTGCGCGCCTACGAAGCACGCATGAAGACCAAACAAGAACCTCGCAGGAATCAACAAGAACAAAGCAAACCAAGAACAGCGAAGAACACCACGATGTACCCTGCTTCGGGGCCCTCTTGTGGAGGTAACACCCCTACTGCAGCTCTAGCCTACTCTCTTATATCTCAAGTGTTTACAAGTACAGAGCGCTCCTTGAGCTGTATGATGAACAAAGGAACGGGCTCTAGGTAGAAGATGAAGCTTGGGGGGGAAATGATGCTCACAATGGTCGATCCTCCCCACAGAAGGAGGTGGTGTTGCCTATATACAGTAACCGAATTACCCTTTTGCCCCTGGCCGCAGAGGACAATGGCATGGACAAGGAGAACAGGACAAACACTGGCCACTGTCACTCAGCCCAGCTCACCCTCTGTTCACCACAGGCTTATCTTTCCTCTTTGAGCTTAAGGCAGTGTAGACCACAGTAGCCTAGCCACTGCCCCTTTCCCGAATAGGCCGAGTCAGCGCCTAGGGGCTTGTGACCCGGAAAACCTGTGGCAGCACCTTGCTGTCTTCTGAGCCCCGGTCAGTAACCTTACAGTGCCCGTGACTTTTACTGACATTACTTGGCCCCTGTGCATCATCCGAGTTGCCCTACCCGGGTCCTTCCTGACCGACCCGGATAACTTAGCCGGCTCTTCTTTCCTGGATCCGGTTAAACCTCACCGGATCCCCTTTGGTCTTTTCTTTCACTGGCTTGAAGTAGGACTGACCGAATCGCCTTGAGATCCGACCCGGATAACTTAGCCGGCTCTTCTTTCCTTGATCCGGTTAGACCTTAACTGCTCATAAACATCATCTTTGCCCTACCCGGGGGCAGCCCCCCGACAGTAGTCCCCGAAGCTGGTGCGGTCCTACGGCATCGGCTGAAGGGCCGTTCCAGATTCTAAACCAACATCACTAACCGGATCACCTCTAGCTGTCACCGAATTTTCCGGGACATTTGGCAGGAAAAGCCTGTGCAAAGCCGTATAACCCGGGTTGTCAGCTCGTTATCCGGATCCACCGGGTACTCGAGTGTGTTTGACCAGAAGACCACGTCTCCTCGTTTTCTCCGTTGACCGGCACATAGGATCCGCTCCACCGCTTCCAATTCTGCGGCGTGGCCACGAGTGCTTGAAATACACGGCCACAGCAGCTGCCACAGAGTTCCGCGACGCAAGGGATCTAACCGTGCTCCGGTAACCGCGCGGTAGTGGGGGGCAGTTACCGCTGGAGGCTATAAAGAGGGCGCGGTGGTTTTTCCCCTTCTTCTTCCTCTCAACTCCCACTAACCCGCTCCATCGACGCCGCCGCAACCTCGCCATTCAAGGTTGCCGCGCCAGGGACGCACAGCGTACCAGAGCAAGACCATCGGAGCCGCGCCTCGCGCCCATCTCCGACGTTTCTCCGTCGAACTCCTCCTTCGAGCGACTCGCACTGTAAGTTCTTCCTCCTCTCGCCATAGCCACCGTGACGAGTTCATACTCTCGGAATACACACACCTGTTCTTGGTAGATTGATGCGTATCTAAGCCCGTGTTCCTGCCGTAGCACACTCCGCAAATTTTCTGTCCAAGTTCCGCAATAGACTGGCCTAGATACACCTGTCCCCGTTGGAGCAGTTCAACCATGTTTTTACCCGTGATTTTCTTTCTTTTTTACCACCGCTGTAGATCTTCCCAACCCTAGAAACTTGCGGAAAGATGTTTGCGACTTCCAACCGCTTCACCTTCTCCACCGGACCCGGTTACCCTACCCGGGATAGGATTAGCCGAGTCACCATAGATCGATTCGGCTTTAATGTTATCCGATTCTTCTTTGGTCCCATGGATTCCGAATTTCCTGACCCGGTTATCCGACTCTTTGCTGCAGGACCGATTCGGTTATGGCCAAACTTCCCCCTGGCCGATGGGAAGGATCTGATGTTACCAAAAATGACTTGGAATGGCTACGAGCCACCCGACGCATAACGCCCCAAGCCATCTGCCGCCGACCCGGAAAAGAACTCGCACCGGCGCCCGAACCCGGTGAACGCGTGGTATTCATAGCACACTTCGAGCGCGGGCTCGGGTTACCTGCCAGTGACTTCTTCCGGGCCTTTCTGGACTTCTTCGGATTACAGCTTCACCACCTCCCGGCGAACGCCTTCGTCTCTTTATCAGCTTTCTCTTCCTTCTGCGAAGGCTATCTCGGTCTTTGGCCGAGTGTGGATATATGGGCAAAGTACTTCCACCTTCGCAAGCACACCATCCCGGGTACCAAGCCGAAAGAGCTGACCGCTTGCGGTTCGGTTAGCATCACGCCACGGCAGGGATCCGCCTTTCCCCGAGTCACCGGCCTAGACACGGTGAAGAAATGGCAAAGGACCTGGTTTTACATAAAGAGCGCTGAGGGCCATGACGCTCTTAATCTGCCCGAATTCAGGATGGAGCCGCCCAGAGCCGAGCTGAACTTCGGTTACAATCCGGCTGAAACGATTGCTGAACTCCAGACAGTGCACACCGCTCTGGAGGATTTTTTGAAGAATGGCATGATCTCTGACGACCTCCTCCGGACCTTCATCTCTCGCCGGGTCAGCCCTCTTCAAAGGCGTGACCACAAGATATGCCACATGCGTGGCGCACTAGATCCTACCCGGATCAGCAAGCACGAGCTTAACAAAGCTTCCGTCTTCAGACGGGTAAACGCCATTGCTGTCAATGAGATGTCGGACAAATGGCGGTGGGGTGTAAAGCCATTCTACCGGGAAAAACTTCCTCCACAGGTTAGCTCACCACTCTCCGAACCCAATCCTACTTCATCCGCATAACCGCGGCCTGATCCGGATTCGCATTACCTTCTTTGTAGCTGTTTGATCGCCAACTTACTGAAGACGGAGATCTCTCCACCAAGGCATGGACACCGGATCTCAGCCCGCCGCGCGAGGGCGAAGAAGATCCGGATACGGATGACTATTTGCCCATTCCCCGTGCCAAGCCAGTCCGCAAGGGTAAGCAATCAAACACTCACAACCTTTCCGACGAGGAAGATGAAGATTGCTGCATCTTAGAACCCATCAATGCTATTCCGATTTCATGGTTACCACCACCTTATGTTCCAGCCAAAGATGATACCCAAGAGACATCTCGGAAACGCGCTGAGGCGCCCGAGACAAATGCCCCAGAGACCAAGCGAAGAAAGAAATCCGGCGACAAGCCGAGCCGTGTCAAACCGATGCCCACCACCAAGGGGTAACATTGACCGAACTTTATTTGCTTTCTTCCTCTATTAACCGAGTCATATCTATCCGAGTTAACTGTTTGCTTTGCTTTATGCAGTGATGTCCTCATCACCGCGCAGACTCATTCATCCATCTCTTCTCCCATTCCTCCATTGGATACGGCCATGGAAACCCAGTCTCCTGACCGAACTGCCACCTCACCCACGCGTGTCCCAACTACCAATATTCCCCAGCCGACTCCCATCTCAGAGCCGGTTATCGACTTGGAGAGTGAGGAAACCTCGGCTCCAATCCGAGATTCAAGCTGGCCACGTCCTTTGAAGGAGCTGGAGAAGGAAAAGGCTAAGACATCGGTTAAGTCCACACCTAAGCCGGATTCCCGTCCTGCTCCTGCAACTCAATCTGCACTGAGCCAAGAGCAGCAGCAGAAGAAGAAGAAACCGAGGCAGCAACAACCACAAGTAACCCCTGAAGAGCAGCAACAGCAGCAACAACAGCAACAAACTTCCGAGAAACCACAGAAACCGCAACATCAGAGACAGACCCCGGGTGCATCACCTCCACCCAAGCCGACTCAAGTTGTCTTTGGCACAACTTCCTCCACTCCGGATAAGCAAGTGATTGCTGTCAAGCAAACCACCGCTACCTCCTCTGCCATTCAATCCGGCCAAGCCAAGCCTAAGCTCAGCACTGCCAATGACTTTATTGAGGCCTGGAACGCCGTGGACCTTGCACCAGGCTTTTCCGCTGCAACGCCGCACCCTGCTGGTCCTAGCCGAATGATGCAATCTCTTCATTCAGTGAAGGTTGCGTTTACTGCATCGCACCAAGTCTTCGAGGTAAGTTTGCCGAATCTTGCTTTTAGTTCGTCATGATCAAATAGTATACACCCAGTCCCCGAGATTCGGGTCGAACGACTGATACTCTTTGGAGTAAGAAAGTCATTCGGCTTGAATCTTTTAAAAAATTTGATCATGATCTTTTTCTTAACTGAAAAAACTGTGAGACCCCCAGTCCCCGGGTTTCTTTTTAACCGATTCGGTCAGTCTCGGCCAATCTCCGAGATTTGTTTTGGCTCCACCTTGTCTCGGGTATCAGTCCCCGAGTCTCTTTTGACGCTATCTACTTTCTTTCAGGAAAGCACGGGCACTCGCAGCGACCTCTTTAAGCAGCTTGCCAACCAGTACCACAAGCTCCAAAAATCATTTGATGCCTTGGTCCTCAAGATGAATAGCAAAGAGGAAGAGCAAAGCGTGCTTTATCCGAGGAAAAATCAGAGGTAGCCCGAGTCCAGCGGGAGCTTGACCGGGTTGAAAAAGTGAAGAACAAAGTTAAAGGAGAGCGGGATGCACTGCGGAGGGAGAGAGACACGCTCCAAAAGGAGAAAGATACAATTCAGAAGGAGCGAGACACTTTGCACGCCGGGCTACAGAGGCGAGCCGAAATGGATAAGCAGATTCAAACCACAGTGGCCGAGTCTGAAGCTGAACTGAAAGCTGCTAAAGAAGAACTGGCTGCTCACCAAGCGGCCAGTGCGAAATGGCTGGCTCAACTTGCTAGCCTTAACGATGACATGGATCGTAAGTTCACCGAATCCCCTTTTTTCTTTCTGCTCTTAACCGATACATATGCTTGTGTTCCTTCTTGCTGAACTCAGTATTAGCTTATTTGTTTGTAGGAGAGTTTACCAGCATTCGGCTTCAAGCCGCCAAGGCTGTGCGAAACGCCCGAGCTGAGAGAGCTAAATTAACCGAGGCTCCCCTATCCGAGACATGGGACATCGAAGATCATATTACAGCACTTAAGGCTCGGATTGCTCCTCTGAAGGATTCCCACATTGGTCTGCTTAATGCAAGTCTCAAGGCTCACCGAATCTTGTTTCCTGAAGCGCGGCAAGTTGTGCCCGTGGAGGAGCTGATCAGAGACCTGGATCAAGCAATGACCCGGTTAAAACAGTGGAGGTCTTCGTCTGCCCGCGCTGGTGCTGACGCAGCTTTGTTATTCATCATGTCCTGGTACGAGCTGATTGACCTTGCCAAAGTGCGCTCCTTTCGCGAGGGTTCTTCATGGGCTACAGACCCTATCCGGATCAAGATCCGTGAAGAAGCCGCCAACTTCATGGCCGAATTTGCACGCACCAAGCATCTTGATCTGGAGGCTCCAGTCTACTCGGATGGAGAAGACACTGAAGAAGAGGAATCAGACGACGCCTCCGCTGAAGAATATGCCGACTCAGAGGGCGAGTCTGATGAAGAAAAATCCAGCAAGGTACCAGCCTCCGACTCGGCCAAGCTCACCGAACAAACTCCAACCGAGTCTTTTGTGATTTCAGCCACTAACTTGACTGTGATTACTAAACAGGCTTCACGCGATCCGGAAATTTCCGAATCCGCCCATCCTTCAAGCTCTCCAGTCAAGATTACTTCCGGAGCGCCACCATCTTCCGAATCTGCTCCAGCAACAGAACCTCTCGTAACCGCGTCCACTTCCACCGAAATACCCGTAACCGAGGTTCGCGCGCCCGAAGCTCCGCTAACCGAAGCTCCTCCCACAGAAGTTCCCGCAACTGAAACTCCTATGACCGAGTCTGCCGCGACCGAGTCCGCTGCCCCCTGAAGTACTTAACAAAAACATTAAATCCCCGGTATGCCGGGAGCAGATGTAATAGACTATTTTAAGTTCTTTCGAGACTATGCTTATCATGCTTAACGTGATCCGGACAAGGTTTATGTTGGATCATCTTAAACCGAGTCCCCGAGTCTGTTTTCTTGTTTACTACTTTTGCCAAATCTTTGCTCTTGTCTACCTCTTTGGGTGTTTTGACAGTCGAGTCACAAGATAGGAATCATAGCATACAGTACTTGAAACATGCGAGTTGTGGTTTAGAATCATTCAACATAAACGAAAAAATAAATAACAGGGGTTAGTAAACGACATGTGCCGAATCGGTTTTGGACCGAGTCCCCGTGTCCATTTTCATGTTTCCCATATTCCTCATCTCTGCTCTTGACTACCATTTTGGTGTTTGTCAGTCGAGTCACGAGATCAACAACACAACATACATTACTGAAACTCAGAACAAGGTTCAAAGCGATTCGGCACATGAACGGCAACAAACAAAGCCGTAATAAACAACACACGCATAAGGACGAAGCAGTCCCCGAGTCCAGACTCGGATTACTGCGATTTCATTCATGATAAATTGAAATACATACATTGCGCCCTTTAAGAGTAGAAGGGTCGAAGCAGAGCTACATTCCAAGGTCGCTTGGTTTCCTGTCCGGGTCTGTCCAAGCCATCCTCCCTTGGTTCCTGTACATCTATAAGATAGTACGAGTCATTGTGCATAGCCCTGCTCACAATGAATGGTCCCTCCCATGGAGGTGACAATTTGTGTCGGCCTTTGCTGCGCTGCACCAGCCTCAGCACTAGATCACCCTCATGAAACACTCGAGGACTGATTTTCCGGCTATGATAACGCCTGAGATTTTGCTGGTATATTGCTGTCCGAGACAGGGCCAACTCTCTTGCTTCCTCTAGCAGATCCACTGCATCTTCCCGGGCCTCCTTTGCCTCGGTTTCAGTGTACATTGCCACCCTTGGTGCATCATATTCTATGTCAGTGGGTAGGACAGCTTCTGCCCCATACACCAGAAAGAATGGCGTATAGCCTGTCGACCGATTCGGTGTAGTCCTTAGACCCCATAGAACTGATGGGATTTCATCTATCCAGCACCCTGGAGTTTTCAACAATGGTTCAATGAGACGAGCCTTGATGCCGGCTAACACTAGAGCATTTGATCTTTCCACTTGCCCATTGGACTCTGGATGTGCCACTGAGGCTATGTCTAACCGGATCCCCTTATTCATGCAGAATCGGGCAAACTCTCCGACAGCAAAGTTTGTGCCGTTATCCGAGATGATGCTATGAGGGTATCCGTATCTCAAAATGATTTCTTTCAAGAAGATTACAGCCGAACGGCCATCCACTTTCCGTATTGGTTTCACCTCTATCCACTTGGTGAACTTATCCACCATCACCAGCATATGTGTCATGTTGCCCCTAGCCGGCTTGAAATCTCCCACCATATCCAAACACCACACCGCAAATGGCCAAGTAATAGGAATTGTCTTCAGTGCCGATGCGGGTAAGTGTGTTTGCTTAGCAAATCTCTGGCATCCTTCACACCTGCGGACTATGTCCTCCGCATCTGCATGAGCAGTGGGCCAATAAAATCCATGCCGGAACACTTTAGCCACCAGGGCTCTTGTACTGCAATGATGTCCACATTCACCTTGGTGTATCTCTAGGAGCATCTCCTTGCCCTCTGCTGGCTCCACGCAGCGCTGCAACACCTCGGTTACACTTCTTTTGTATAACTCCTTGTTGATGATGGTATAAGCCTTGGATCTCCTCTGGACACGCCTAGCCTTGGTCTCATCGCTTGGCAAGCTTCCTTCCTCGATGAACTTCATGATCTCTTCAGCCCACTCTGGTACTGGATGCAAAGGGAACAAGTGCTCATTTTCTTCCACAGGTTTGGCCGCCATTATCTCTTCTATCAGCTTCTGTCCATTCCCCACAATCCGGTTAGCATCATCATCTCTACTCCTCTTTCCCAAGACTCGGTTAGCATTTTCCGAATCTGCGTGAGCAGTCCCCGAGTCCGGGCATGCAGTCCCCGGGTCTTCCTCGATATACTCAACGTCAACATTCATAGGAATAGCTTCGGATTCTTGCTTGGGAATAAAAATCGACTCGGAATCAGGCGACGGTTTGATTGAAGGGACCCTTAGATGATTCAAGGATATTCCGGGTGGGATTGCCTCCCTAGACGACCCGAGTTTTGACAGAACATCTGCAGCTTGGTTTTCCAGCCGAGGTATATGCTTGTATTCACAGCCTTCAAAAAATCCCGAAATTTTCTGAACATGAAACCGATACAGTGCCATATTGGCATCAAGAGCATCCCAATTTCCAGAAGATTGCTGTACGACCAAATCCGAATCACCGAAACATTCAATTCGGCGAACGCCGATGTCCCGAGCCACATTAAGCCCATGGATCAGTGCCTCATACTCGGCTACATTGTTTGACGCTGAGAAATGAATCTGCAATACATATCGCAATTGATCCTGTTTTGGTGATGTGAGCACCACTCCAGCACCTAGCCCGATTTTGCATTTGGAACCGTCAAAGTGCAACCTCCAGTAATTGTAATCCGGTTTAGGTGGCTCATATTGCATCTCAGCCCAGTCACAAAGGAAATCCGGCAAAGCCTGAGACTTGATAGCGTCTCTTCTCTCATAATGTGGTGTGTAAGGAGACACTTCTATCGCCCATTTGGCAACTCGGCCAGTTGCATCTTTGCACCCAATGATCTCCGCAATTGGAGCTTCACACACCACTGTAATCGGGTGCTCTTGGAAGTAATGTTTCAATTTCTTGACCGCCAGGTACACACCATATGTCATCTTCTGGTAGTGAGGATAATTTTGCTTCGAAGTTGAGATCACCTCACTCAAATAGTACACCGGCCTCTGCACGGATTTGCCCTCTTCCTCTCTTTCTACCACAATAACCACACTTACGACCCGGTTAGTGGCCGCAATGTAAAGCAACATCGGTTCACTCGGCAAAGGTGATGCCAAAACTGGAGCAGTGGACAACATCTTTTTCAACTCATTGAAAGCCGAATCTGCCTGTGGGGTCCATGTGAACCCGGTGCTCTTTCTCATCAATTGATATAAGGGCAAAGCTTTCTCTCCTAACCGACTCACAAACCGGCTTAATGAGGCTAAGCACCCGGTGAATTTTTGCACATCTTTTAGACACTTAGGCAATTTCATGTTTTCTATGGCTCGGATCTTAGCCGGGTTAACTTCAATGCCTCGGCTTGATACAAGGAAGCCAAGCAACTTTCCAGCCGGGACACCAAAGGTGCATTTATCCGGATTCAATTTCAACCGATATTTTCTCAAGTTCACAAATGTCTCCTCGAGATCCCCGAGGAGAGTATGTTTCTCTTTAGTTTTGATAACAATATCATCGACATAGACCTGCACATTTTTGCCCATCTGGGAGTGTAGGCATTTCTGCATACATCTCTGATAAGTAGCACCGGCATTTCTCAAACCGAAACACATGACACGATAGCAATACGCCCCATACGGGGTAATAAAAGCAGTCTTTATTTGATCTTTAGGGTTCAGTGGTATCTGGTGAAAACCAGAGTACGCATCAATAAAAGACAACAACTCACACCCAGCAGTGGAATCGATCACTTGATCAATCCGAGGTAAAGGAAATGGATCCTTCGGACACGCCTTGTTCAGATTGGTGAAGTCTATACACATGCGCCACACCTTGACCACAGCTGGTTCGTCCTTCTTCTTCTCTACCAGAACCGGATTGGATATCCAGTCTGGATGCAGCACCTCCATAATGAATCCGGCTGCCAGTAGCTTAGCCAGCTCATCGAGCACCACTTTTCTTCTATCTTCTGAGAGACGCCTAGTCGGTTGCTTAACCGGTTTTACTTCTGGCCTGACAAACAAAGAGTGCTCTGCCAATTCCCTCGGAACACCAGGCAGGTCCTTAGCCGACCATGCAAAGATATCCCGATTCTCACGGAGGAAATGGCAGAGCGCGCTTTCCTATTTCTCGCCCAAACCGGCTCCAATGATGGCCATGCGCTCTGGGTTCTCCGGGTCAATGGGGATCTTCTTTGTCTCCTTGGGCACTTCAAAGGTTGCGCCGCCATCCGGGTTGGTCATGGCCAGCACGCCTAACTGAGCCGACTTCGCCATTGCCACCACCTCGTGCATCTTGCTCTTTTCAGCTTGTATCACCAGTGATTCGGCTAAGTTGGAACCAACTGTAGCACACTGTATGGCCTTCTTGTAGTCTCCCGCAACGGTGATAACACCATTCGGGCCAGGCATTTTCATCTTGAGGTAGGCCACATGAGTAGATATCATGAACTTGGCTAATGCTGGCCTGCCAAGCAGAGCATGGTATGGGCTTTCCAAATCCACCACCTCGAACTCGAGACTCTCAAGCCTGTGATTGTCCCTGGTACCGAACAACACATCTACCCAGATCTTACCCATGGGGGAACAAGATACCCCGGGTACTATGCCATGGAAAGTACAGCTGCTCTGTTGCAACTGATTCGGCGAAATACCCAACTTGATCATTGTGTCCCGATACATGATGTTTATGGCACTGCCATTGTCGACCAAGACTCGGCTAAATTTCACGTTCAGCTTGGGTCCAACCAAAGTTGGATCCACCACCAGTGCATAGTTCCCTGGGCTTGGCATGATCCTTGGGTTATCCGCCCTGCTCCAAGTGATCTCCTGCTCAGACCAGTTCAAGTACTTTGGAACTGCTGGCATCACGGCATTCACCTCCTTTGCTCGTCTCAACTGACTTTTCTTGTCAGTTGGCTCGGTCACGAAAACCACATAACTCTGATGTGCTTCCTTGTAATCATTCCCAGGGTATCCACCTTGCCTACTTGGGCCATCACCATTGTCACTGCCTCCCATGTTCACCAGGTTAACCGGCTTCGTTGCTGCTGGCCTTGGAGTTCCAGCGTTGACCGGGGTCGCATTGGCTCCGGTTAGCGGCATGTTTGGCCTGAAATTCGGTCTAGGAGCACCTCTTTGAGGTGGTCCTCTTTGACCTTCCGCCTGAATGCGGTGATGCCAACTACAGTTCCGGGTCGAATGATTAGCCGGTTTGCGCGGATCGGTGGTGTGATAACAGCAAGGCCCATCTAATCTGGACTCAAAAGTCAGAGGTGGACTTGGTCCCTCCCACACTTTCTTCGGCCAAGCACCTTGATTCGGCCTCCAAGCTGGACCATCAGTTTTCTGCCTCTGCGCATCTCCTCCACCGGGTTGATCCATGTTTACCGCAGCAACTTGATCAGAACCGTATCTGTAATCCGGATCTCTTCTCTTGTAACCGAATTCATGTCGGTCACTAGGCCTTAATGGTCCAACTCGGTTATTAACTGGTTGCCTCCTGTTTGCTCCCACTGCATCCAATGCGGGCTGTGTTGGATCACCCAGCGCATACGTGTCTGCTATCCGGATCATATCTGCCAGGGTTTTCGGCATATCTCTTTGGAGTTTCTGCCAAAGTGGTGTACCATGCCTGCATCCCTGTGCAAACCATGAAATGGCCTGCTCCTCCACTACACCTTCGCAAGAATTGCGCATGTTGCTCCACCGAGTCAAATACTCTCGGTCTGTCTCCCTCTCTTCCTGCTTGCACGCAGCCAGGAGCTGAGGTCGGTTTGGCCTCTTGTAGGTGCTGGAGAAGTTGCTGTTAAACGCCTGTTCCAAATCCATCCAACAATTGATACTACCCGGCGGCAAGTTATTCAACCAGATCCGGGCTGGACCTTCTAACATATGCGGGAGATACCGGACCGCCCATCGGCGATTGCCCCCCGCAATGTGCACTGATGATACATAGTCCGTCAGCCAATCCTGTGGCTTGGTGCTCCCATTATACGGCTTCGTGTTGCGGCCGAGCTGAAACAAAGGCACACTTGGCTCATTCATTATCCGAGGTCCAAAGCATGGTGGACCCGGTGGGCCCTGCTCTTCCAGCTTCTCGGACTGGTAGATTCTGTCCAATTTGAGACGCTGATCATCCGGATCCAACATCCGAGGCCCCAGTCTCGACGCCAGTGCATTGTCATACGTCTGGTATCCGGCTCGCGCCATAGCCGAATTGCCATCGTCATAACGGTAGCCCACCTGGCCACCACTCTGCTGCTGCACCTGTGCCATCATTTGCTGTCCGGGGTGGCGAGGCGGTTGACCTCGGCCAGCCGAATTCTCCCTTCCAGTACCCGGATTGCCTTGACCACCACTGTTTCTGCCTTGTCCGCCTTTTCCTTGGGCTGCAAGTTGCTTGCTTGCGTATACCGCATCATAAGTTTGCAGCTGCTTGCTCTTACCCGAGTTCACACTTTGGGCTCGGTCAATCCCAACATGCGGAGAGGACGCTTGCCCCTTAGACTTCTGGCTAGCAGCCCTAACCGAGACAACTACCCGGGAACCACCAGCATCCGGATTAGCTTTCCTGTAGGCCTCATTCTGCCTGTTGCACACATCCACTAGCTCATTCACTCTCTCCGCCTGCTTGCGCCAAGCATCCCCGGTCAGGTTACTTAATTCAGCTCGCGCTGCTGCTGCAGCCCTAAGATTCTTAGCCGGGGAGCTATAAACCGGCTTGCCTGTTCCGGACCTATGACTAGTGGCTTTACTTGAGCTCGAACCTGCAGCTCTAGCCAACTCGTCGTTGAGGTCCTTGCCTCTGTTACGTAGCTCGGCTTTCTTGCGCGAGCGGTGCACTACAGGAGTAAAGCCATCTGTGATACCATTGGCAGCATTGTATTCTCTCAGGTCTCTATCAAACTCTTGCCTAGACTCTATCACTAACCGAGCCTCTTTTTGCAACCTCAGGCGCTCTGCCTCTAGCTGAGCTACAGTAAGATCAACATTTGCTCCAGGAGCCACTGGCCGAGCTAGCTTTTCCAAGATACCCTCTAAGGAAGCACCCCTGCTTGACGTGCCAAGGGGACCAACCGGATCGGGTTTCTCCTTAGGGAACTTAGCTGTCCGAGTCGGCATGTCATCCGGATCGACTGGCGTGGCCAGTTCCTCTGGCACGCTCGTGCTGGCACCTCCTTTGCCTGCAGCAGCGTTTGCGGCAGCCACCATGACCTCCACGCTGCTCCCAGGGCGAGCGCTACGCCCTCCGCGAGCTGCGCGGAAAGAGGGAGGATCCGCAGCCACGAGCACCTGCGCCGGGTACTCGCGAACTGGCTCGGTGGCGACGTAGGTGACGAAGCTGCCCAGCGTCATGAGGAAGCCATCCGCGGGGAAGGGCTTGTTGGAGAAGCACCCCGCGTTGTCGCTGATGAAGTTGAACTCGCCGAGCTTGCACACGAGCCCGGAGAGGACCCGCTCGCCGGCACCAGTGACGGAGCCCGTCCGGATGGAAACCCCAGCCAACGCCAATGCTTGCCCCACGGTGGGCGCCAACTGTCGTGGTGGTGTCACGGCAGATGCCATGGGTATGGCTTAAGTGTGGGCTCGCTTGGGCGTTGGGGGAACCGGGGAGGGTTTGCGCGCCTACGAAGCACGCATGAAGACCAAACAAGAACCTCGCAGGAATCAACAAGAACAAAGCAAACCAAGAACAGCGAAGAACACCACGATGTACCCTGCTTCGGGGCCCTCTTGTGGAGGTAACACCCCTACTGCAGCTCTAGCCTACTCTCTTATATCTCAAGTGTTTACAAGTACAGAGCGCTCCTTGAGCTGTATGATGAACAAAGGAACGGGCTCTAGGTAGAAGATGAAGCTTGGGGGGGAAATGATGCTCACAATGGTCGATCCTCCCCACAGAAGGAGGTGGTGTTGCCTATATACAGTAACCGAATTACCCTTTTGCCCCTGGCCGCAGAGGACAATGGCATGGACAAGGAGAACAGGACAAACACTGGCCACTGTCACTCAGCCCAGCTCACCCTCTGTTCACCACAGGCTTATCTTTCCTCTTTGAGCTTAAGGCAGTGTAGACCACAGTAGCCTAGCCACTGCCCCTTTCCCGAATAGGCCGAGTCAGCGCCTAGGGGCTTGTGACCCGGAAAACCTGTGGCAGCACCTTGCTGTCTTCTGAGCCCCGGTCAGTAACCTTACAGTGCCCGTGACTTTTACTGACATTACTTGGCCCCTGTGCATCATCCGAGTTGCCCTACCCGGGTCCTTCCTGACCGACCCGGATAACTTAGCCGGCTCTTCTTTCCTGGATCCGGTTAAACCTCACCGGATCCCCTTTGGTCTTTTCTTTCACTGGCTTGAAGTAGGACTGACCGAATCGCCTTGAGATCCGACCCGGATAACTTAGCCGGCTCTTCTTTCCGATCCGGTTAGACCTTAACTGCTCATAACACATCATCTTTGCCCTACCCGGGGCAGCCCCCCGACACTCACCCTCTCTCTTCATTAACTAACATGCCACATAAGCAAAATGCATATGAAACCGTGCTAAGAGACTTGCACTGGCATAGGCCTTGCACATAAATAGTTAAAGTTACATAAGTATTACTCTAAGTTTTTTGGACTTTTAACTTATCACGATCTTCATTCAATGGTTCTATTCATCTGGGTCAAATGTATTTTATGTGTTATGCATGATATCTACAGGGCTTGGATAGCATAGTTCAAAAATCTTAATCCAATTGAAATGGCATTACGTTGATTTCGGAAGACACATATAATACTCCAATATGTTGACCATAGAAAGCAAGTATGTCCTTCAAATTAATTCAAAAGAATAAGTATACGTTTTCATGTCCTCACATTGAATATGAAACATACGATTCCATAGTTACTTGGTCCTATGTGTATCATTAAACCAAAATATTTTTACGGTATGAGGGATGCTCCTGTCTATAGTGGGTCGACTAATGATGTATCTTCAACAATTTTGAAGGTTTTGACGTTTTTTCTCATTGTATCATTAAGCTGGTATTTTTTTTAGCGTGAAGGACGTTCCCGTTGCTAATGCGACTAATTTCGTACTTCATTAATGTCATTTTTTTATGACTCAGAACTCCCATATTCGTTTTGCGAGTGTTAGTTTGATGGCATTTAATTTTTTTTTTCATGACTTCATTAATGTATGTGGTGCCACTAATGTGACTCTCTATTAATTTTAAAATTCCGTGACTCCAAACTTCGATCAATTCTCAATACTCAATCATAGAAACAATGTATTCTCTTGGTTCGTAGTTAACCTTCGTTTTGATTTGATTTTTAGTCAAAATCAAACTTTATAAAGTTAGAGACCAAATATATATATATATATCAAAATATAAAATATATAATCATTATTATTGGAAACATCATAAAAAGATTCTCATATTAATTTTTTTGGTATTAACTGTAGATACTTGTTGTCACATCTTTGGTTAGTTTATACAAAATTTGATTTGAACCAAACTTACTAACGCAAGCTAAATAACAGAAAGTATGTACTGATCAGTTTGATTACTTATAAGCTATCAGCTCCTATCCTTTGGCACCATGTTTAATTTTTCCTTTTTTTTTGCTTTTAGCTATCACGTTTCAGCCAACTTAGGTAGGTACTCTTGTGCATGTCCGTTTTTTTTTAATGGAGACGCCTGTATTTATCTAGCGGAAGTACGTGTTTAAAACAAACAAAGAGAGTCCTTTGTCACCACGTTTGAGGTTGATTTTTTTTTCCAGCTATCCTGCACGTTCAAAAAAAAGGGTACGCAGGTTACTTCCTTTTCTGTGAGATACGCTCTACGTACTTTTCTGAGGCGTGACCTTCTCAACAACACAGCATAAGTCGTGTCAATCATGTTACGTAACTCTTATTTTAAAATAATCTCAGCCATAAATTTTAGATCTAACTACTAAAATTAATTGAGATGATGTGGATTAACGTGGTGTGTCGAAAACTAACTCATTTTGCTTTTAGTATATAATAGAATAGATATTGGCACATACAGAAAGGATAGTTGAAAGGATAAGTTTATTGTTGATAACTATCAAAATGTACAACTATTAATTAATTCATAACTTTCATTTCGCATGTCAGCATCAAAGAATAGCTCCTCTAAAAGATGAAGAAAATAATAGCTTCCATAGACCTTTTTAGACAACGGAAGATTTAATTGCTTCCATAGCCCTTGATTCCATTTATATTTTTGTTTACCATGACATTCAGCAGGCAGGACAGCAAAATGAAACAACATTGGAGTTTCGCATGGTGAATCTTCTATCCTTTAGCATATATATCTTTCAGTCCAAAGGTGACAATTTGTGAAGCTACTTATAGAATGAACAAGATCAACAAAAGGGACAAAATCAAAGTATACCTTGAAAATTCCCAGTTAGCTTAATGTATGATAACCCATAAGTCCTTTAAAATCATCTGGGTTTGGTGGTTTATATCCAGGTTTAGGTAGCCATGGAAATAATTTGGTAAGGCCTTGTCTTTCAGATTCAGGACCCTTTTGTTTACCATTGACCCCGTATTTCTCCCTCTCAATGGCAACCATAATATCCTCCCGAGCCACAGTATCGCCACCTGGACAGATCAGGATCATTCTCAGAATCTTGCATTAACATAACTTCTAACTTATCACACATTTCATTAACTTAACAATAAACAGAAAAATCCTAGTTAAAATTTCTAACATGGTGGAATCAAGGCACTGATACGAGAATGCAATAGCAGCTAGTTTCTACTAAGGATGAACAAATATTGCTGCATACTGCTAACAACTGACCATCAGATCGCAGGTTTTAACTTTGAAACCTATTGTTCAAGTTCGCTTGAACTAAATATAATGTAATAAGCACGAGGAACAATTGACTTGCTATGTAGTTGTATGTATCTGATGATATTAAGATGACTTTAACTTGCCTCTTCGAGTAGCTAGTAGAGCAGCCTCATTAACAATGTTCGCTAGGTCTGCACCAACCAATCCTGGGGTCAAATTAGCAACCAGATCACAAATTATTTCCGATTCCTCTTCCAAAGGAACTTCTCTGAGATGAACAGCCAAAATCTTTCTGCGGCCATCCAAATCAGGCACACCAACAAAAACCTTTCTTGAGAAGCGACCAGGCCGACAAAGAGCAGAATCCAGAGCTTTAGGTCTATTAGTAGCAGCCATGACAATAACTTTCACGTCTGAGTCAAAACCATCCATTTCAGTAAGCAGCTGCTCACAGACAAAGCAACAATGTCTTCATCAGTTAACATGATTTGACAAAATAAAAGATAGTAACAGAGCTAAACCACACCTGATTTAGGGTTTGGTCCCTTTCATCATTAAAACTTCTACCTCTGCTTCCACCCACAGCATCAAGTTCATCAATAAAAATGATTGACGGAGCAGCTTCTTTGGCTTCCTTGAACAAATCCCTGACACGGGCTGCTCCTCTTCCAACAAACATTTCGACAAATTCACTAGCTGAAACAGAGAAGAATGGGATTCCAGCCTCCCCTGCAACTGCCTTGGCCAGCAGAGTTTTCCCAGTTCCCGGAGGCCCAGCAAGGAGAACACCCCTGGGTAATCTTGCTCCCAGCTTCTTGTAGTTAAGTGAACCACGCAAGCAGCTCACTATCTGCATTAGGAAGTTGTCACATTGTACAAAAGTTTATGGATTGTGTAATGTGTATTGATATTCAGTACATAACTAATTCTTGTATTCCTTAACCTTAACCTTAACAAAGCCTTTTATCCCAAACAAGTTGGGGTAGGCTAGATATGAAACCCTGTCACGAGGACTTCTCAGGAGGTCACCCATCCTGGTACTACTCTCGCCCAAATGGGTTTCATATCCATGGGACTGGCTAGTTTTTACGTTGGCTCGCCAAGCCTATCACAACCCTTAGATATGAAACCTTTCATGAGGACTTTCCAGGAGGTCCTCATGAAACCTTACATAACTAATTCTTGTATGAAAAATAAAAATCAAGACGTTGGTTAAAACAAATATAATTCCTAGTATCAGCAAGCTTCAGGAGTCAATACTGCAGAATTGATAGATTGAAGTACTAATTATCATGCTTATCCTAGACCTCCAGTACCTATCATATATGTATTCCTATTCCAGACATGCTCCCGTATTTTCTTGAAATGGAGCTTTATAAAAGAAAAGAGGCTGAATCTAAATATAGGAACCACGTTGTAGTTCCATAATAATTCAATATGGTAAGCAGGCTTAAGTGTTGCTGAATGAAACTTTGATCACATCTCATTGTGGAATTTCTCATTTTCCGAAGTTCCTCCACACACCCTTGCAGTTTGCATTTTCAACAGAAAGCCAAGTTAAATCAACCAAAGTTTAGTTGACAAAAATTAGAGTGTATTTGACAAATGCAACGGAATTGTTAACTCTTAGTCAACCGAGGCTTACTCGTTGTAGGTTTTATTTCTATATATAGGTATGCATTAAATAATCAAATTCGTTGTCCATTTTCTTTTAAAACCATCGAATCAACATCCAGGGGTTAATTCATCAAGCAATCGACTGAGAACCTATGCAGAATTGTGTTGAATATTAACCCTGATACTATTTGAGATTTTGCGAGCTTGCTATGGCATTCTATCCTTTCCTATTCCACTCAATGTCTATTGTCTACACAGCAAACAAATCATGAGTAAGCTGTAGAGAAGCCATATTCACCTCGACAAGCTCCTCTTTGGCTTCATCCACGCCCTGAACATCTTCAAATCCTACTCGCTGCTTCCTGGGCCGTCGCCGCTTGTCCGCACCGCTCCCGGCCGACATCTGCCTCTGTAAGAACCACATCATGGGCAGCAGCGAGAACCAGAGCGTTAGCAGCGTGGTGAGCATGTCCACCAGCAGCCTCCCCGCCGGCCTGGGAGCAGACCGGTAGTCCACCCCGCCGTCCCGCATCAGCCCCAGCAGGAATCCCTCGTCGTGCGGCACCCTCCTCGCGTAGTACGGCCACTTCGCGGCGCCGTCTCTGCCGGTCTCGCGCTCCTCGTCGCCGTCGCCGACGTCCTCCTCGGCCTTGCTGAAGTAGATGCGGCGCGAGTCCTCCTCGAACGCGGCGGCGGTCACGGCGCCCGCGCGGAGCCCCGCCAGGAGGTCCGAGTAGGCCACCTCCCGGGCCGGGTTCTTGGGGAGCGTGAGGCGCGCGGCGAGGAGGAGGGCCCCCAGGACGACGGACGCGGCGGCGGGCAGCGGCACGCGGCGGAGGGCCCGACGCAGCGCGGCCGCGGCGTCGCCCGCGAGCTCCCGGGGCGAGGAGAGCCGCTGGAGGCGCCACCGGAGCACGCGCAGCCGAGGCCTGAGCCGCAGGCGCCGCTTGCGTTGGTCCGCGCGGAGCCCCATGTCGGCGTCTGCCTTGACCTTGTCCGGCTCGCGGGCCTTGGCGCGGACCGGGCCCCTCCACCGCAGCCGCAGACTCGCGTCGCAGCGGCCATTGCTCTCGGTGAAGCAGCTCCAGGAGGAAGCGGGCTTCCTGAAGCTGTAGCGGACGTGGGGTCGCGGGAGGGAGGCGGCGGCAGCGGATAAGGTGGGGAGAGACGCCATGGGAGCTACGGGCCCGTCTCGTCGCTCAGTTCGTTGCATATTGATGAATCTAAAAAAACAAAAGTTGTTGCATATTGATCCCCTGAAGGAAAAAAAAAAGGGTCTGTTCCATCCTTGGCTGAAGAAATCGTTGTAGACTAGCAAGGACTGTGCAGCAGTCGGCAGGTGTAAGCGAGGAGAAGAAATGGCTGCAAGAAAAGATGAACAATATAGCACCTCCAAGGAAATTCTAATATTGTGTCTAACAATTCTGAAACCGTGGCTGCTTTAGGGTGTTCAAATACTTGTCCGTCCAACTGGGGCGGCTGCCCTAGCGCCGGCCCCAAAACTTTAAAATAAATACACACAAATATATATGAAGCTAACCAAAAAAGATATTTAATTTATAACGGATTTCAGCAAAATTCAAACTAGAACTACACAAATAATAACTGTCGTTGCATAGGTTGAGGATGTCGTCGTATGCCACCGACAACCGCAGCAATTGCATGAGTACCGGTGTGTCATTAGGGTCGTCGGGATGGCAGAATGGTAGCGCTGGTAACGTGCTCTCAGATGAGTGCAAGGCGTGCCAGTGGCCCGACGAGTCTGGGACGGTGTAGCCTGCCAGTAGCTCCTCTGACTTTGACTTGGGCACACGAAAGGCCAACAAGCCCCGCGGTGGCGAGCACATCTCTGAATTGGGGGACCCATGGGAGTCAGAGGTGCTTGGTGTGGGGATGCTGACAGGACACGGATGTCGCCTAGAGGGGGGTGAATAGGCGATTAAAAATCTTTGCGGTTTAGGCTTGAATAAATGCGGAATAAAACTAGCGTTTAATTTATCAAGTACGAAACCTAAACAAGCTAGGTTAACCTATGTGCACCAACAACTTATGCTAAACAAGATAAGCAAATATGTGATAGCAAGATATATTACTTCAAGCTCGATGGCTATCACAAAGTTAATAGCATAAGTAAGAAGCTCGGGTATAGAAATACCGAGGCACTTGGAGACGATGATTTATCCCGAAGTTCACTTCCCAATGGAAGCTACGTCTCTGTTGGAGCGGTGCGGAGTCACAAAGTGATCCCCGAATAGCTGTCAAATGGCACACCGTAATCTCCTTCGTGCCTCCACCAATGCGGAGTGCCACGAACCACTATGGGACACTTGAGGGTGGTCACCGAACCCGTACAAGGATGAGGCACACTCCACAACTTAATTGGAGGCTCTCACCGAATTCCCGCGGCTCCCAAAGCCACAAGAACCACAAGGTTGGGGCGCGACTCCACAACTTAATTGGAGGCTCCCAACTATCCCGCGAGCCACCAAAACTCCGAGATCAACAAGGACCGTCTAGGGCACTCCAAGTACCCAAGAGGACAAGCTCTAGGGCACCCCAAGTACCCAAGAGTAACAAGCTTCTCAACTTCGATTTCCACATATCACCGTGGAGAACTCAAACCGATGCAACCGATGCAAGAAGGCAAGACCACTAGAAGTGGTCAAATCCTTCACTCCCAAATCCCACCAAAAGCAACTAATGCTTGTGGGGGGAGAAGAGAGGAATAACAAGGAAGAACTCAACAAATGGAACTTCAAGATCACGATCTACAACGTTCCCCTCACTTAGAGAAGGAATGGATTGGATGAATATGTAGATCTAGATCTCCTCTCAAATTCCCTCAAAGATATGCAAGAATCATGGGAGGGATTGAGAGGAAGGCAAGCTTTTCCAAAGATCAACAATGGAGGAGAGAGAGGGGAAAAGCTTGCTCAAAGGATGAGAGAACCGTTGGGGAAGAAACCCCCTTAAATAGGTCCTCTCAAAAATCTGCCCGTTGCAGACGAAAAAGGCCGCAGCGGTAGTACCGGACCGATCCCGGTAGTACCGAGCCGCGTTGACTCGAGGAAGAACGAAGGCCAGTCAGCGCACCCTGACTCGGCGCGCAACGGTAGTACCGGACTACCTGGTCCGGTAGTGCTCCATTCCTGGTAGTACCGCGCCACTACCGGGGCAACTACCGGGTTAAAACTTCGAGAGGCAGAGAGCCATCCGGAGATGCGGTACTGGGCCCGGTACTGCCCGCGGTAGTTCCGCAAGGGGTCACCCGGTAGTACCGGGCTAGGGTCGGTACTACCGAACTAAGAAGAAACTGCAGAACCAGGAAAGGAGAACCGCAATAACTTTTGCAAGGAAGCTCCAAACGAGATGAATCCAATTCTGTTGGAAAGGTAGCGACAAGAGTTGTACTACAAAAAGTTGGAAATATTAAGGGTCACAAATATAGAGTGGATACCACACATGGGAAGGTGTGGACCCTATCTCGAAGGTGGACCGATAATATTTCCAACCAGAAAACGCAACAAGTTTTCCATACGAAATCCGTTTTCGGAGAACTTGGGCTTGTCATGAAGATCACAACAAGCACCAAAACCCAACAAGGAGAAAATCCAAATAAGAACCAAGAAAGATGATGAAGGCAAGTATGCAAAGGTTTGAGCTCTCTCCAACTGATACGCTAAAGCTCAATCGAGAGCCCCTCTTGATAGTACGGTATCTATCCTATAACCCGGTCTCCCAACTAGTACCACGAGACCAGTAAAATAGAAACCCTATCATACCTTTGCCTTGCGCATTCCACTTGAGCTAGATGACGTCGATCTTGATCTCTTCAAGTGGACCACCTTTCTTGATTGCGCTTCGTTTGGTGAAGACTCAAACATTGCTCCCCCATACTCCACTATGGGAGAGCCTCTCTTAGGCACATCTTCACATGAACATTATCTCTAAATGGGTGGCAAGCTTCAAGCTTAGGATTTCTTCGAGATGCTCCTCTTGAACTTGCGCTTCTCAACATTGATGACGATCACCACTTAACGTCATCGATCATGGGCCATATGAAATCTTCATTTGATGCAAGCCCATGGAAAGATACATAACCACACATAAATGCTACACACATATCATGGGTTAGTTCACAAAGCTATATGGACAATTGCTTACCATACCAAGAGATACATGATCTCACTTGGTACATCTTGTAGCTTTGTGTGTTGATCAATACTTGATCAACCTTGTATCTTTTCTTCTCTTTTCAATAGATGATGACTTGAAGATAACCATGAATGATCACATAATTCTTTTCTTCAAGACATACTTGCAATATGCTCAACTCGATGATCTTGATGCCAAATACTTCATTATATCAATATATTCATGGCATCAACCTTGAATCCAACATATGGAGTTCAAGCATGGTCTATGGACAAACACTACAAGTAAAATTCAATGCAACCATTAGTCCATAGGGATTGTCATTAATTACCAAAACCACACATGGGGGCGCCATGCCCTTTCAGATGCAAGTGTAGAATGCCCAACGCTCGTGAGAGGTAAGTAAAAGTGGTCAGACAGTACCATCGGTTCAATGCCGGTGACACGTGGGAAAGCCACACATGGCATGGGTAATCGGCACGGCAGTGCCCGCCCTGGAAAGCGAACCGTCGAGGTGATTGGCCGCCATTAAACAACGATGAACGGTCTCTATGCCGATGATAGGTTTGTCCCGCTTGTCTGGGTTCTACGTGATGGGCATGTACGACATCGTGAGCCAACGACCGCGGAAATAGAGAGAATACAAGAGGTTGTCTGACAATTTTTTTGGACGGCCAAACTGATGTGCGTGTGGGATGAGGAGGAGGACCATGGAGCGCCGCTAAAGATGCTTTATTAAAGGCTTTGAATTATGGACTTACTGGTGCGTTACCTTTCCTGTAAACCTTATATAAGCTACTTGGGCTTAGATTTTATGAGAACATCCTGACATTGGTTTTTTAACAATCATGGTGCGGGCTCCTTACCTGAATATACATTACTAGTACTTGGAATTTTTCATTGCGATAAAGTGTACTCCCTTCGTTTTTAAATATAACACTTTCTAAACAAAATGAAAGTCTTACATTTAGCAACCGATCAGGACAAAATCATAGATACTAGAAAGTCTTACATTTTAAAATGGAGGCAATAGATTATTATTTTTGTATGAAGATTATATATTAATATCACGAAGATACCAATTACACCCAGGCTCTGCAACGATGCGTCACCCTAGCGGCCACACGGATGCACACTATACAAAATAAAAGAAGAATTAAAAAAAATCTTGCTACAATGATTTATTCCTTGTGACAGCAGACCTAACCCCACCAAAACAGTATCAGAAGTCCAACTGCTCCAAAAGCGACGCCTCCAAGAAGCAAGAAGGGAACAGTGTTCAAGCGCAGTCGCCGCCCTGATCATATATCATAGGTTCACTCTAAAAAAGATCCACACTCACAAAAGCAATGCCTTCAACAAGATCATTGCCAGACACACCAAATTAATCCCATGCCAAACCATGAAAGTACTCCCTCCGTTCCAAATTAATTGACTTGGTTTTGTCCAAATATGGATGTATCTATATTTGTTTGATATCTAGATACATCCATGTGTAACAAAATGTGTGTCAATTAAATCCGAATGGAGGGAGTAGTAGTTATCACTACATCTAAAAAGAGAGGGACAAATAGAGCGTGGATCACTATTAAGTCTTCGTAAAATATGACTATAAAATTACTGGTTCCGCAAGCAATCTTGGAAAATCATGAGCCGGTATCACACAAATCAACTACTAAAACAGAAGCATAGCCCCAGCACAAACGTACAGTATATTCCCACGGCACGGACACAGCAGCAGTTGCAGTGCATCGGACATGGGCGAGTACACGGCCGGCGGCAAGCACACGTGACGGAGACGGAGTGGGAGCATCATATTTCGTCCATGAGCTTTTGGAAGGCGTCCATGGCGGTGGCCGGCAGGCCGAGCAGGACGTTGATGCTCTTCCTCTCCTTGCCGTGCGCTAGGAAGAGTATGACCTCCTTCTCCGGCAGCATGACGGGCCCGGACATGGCCGGCTCTCCCCAGCCGAAGTCGGCGCCGTCGAACGCGAGCCTCGACCACGTCGTGATGAGTAGCGTCGACGCCAGTGACGGACGCGCGCGCGTCGCCTCGAAGTAGTCTACCGCCGACCGCATGTACTCGTCCGTCACCATCCGCACGGCCTCCTGCACCATCCCCGCGGCGCGCGAGACCGGCGCCGCCAGCAGGTCACCAGACGCCGCCATCGCGTTCGTCAGCACGATGCCGTTCCCGAAGTAGCCCTTGGGGAGCGGAGGCACGAAGCGGCGGCGGCCGTCCACGGCGAACAGCAGCTTCGTCTGCTGGTCCGGCGCGAGCCCTAGCGCGGCGGTGCGCGCGCGCCAGACGAGGCCGGAGAGCGCCTCGAAGGTGGTGCAGCGCTCGAGCTCGCCGCCGGCGAGGGCGCGGACGCGCTCCAGCCTGTCCGGGTTGAAGCTGAAGGAGCGGTACATCAGCTCCTGCCCTCCGTACAGCGCCGCCATTCCCGAGACGTCGGTGATCTCGTCGAACTCGCGGTGCGGGAAGGAGATGACAGGAGTGTCACGTGCACGGAGCACGGTGCGGTCCAGGAACGGGGGCACAGTGAGCTCTGTGGCGCCGCGCGCCATCTCGGCCCAGGAGTTGACGAACTCCATGGCGCCTAGGCCGTCGAACATGCAGTGGTTCATGGCCAGGCCGAGGCTGAAGCCTCCACACTTGAACCTGGTCACCTGCGAGTTGAATTGGCCACCGGCAGATACAATTACTCCTCCTAGTACTAGAGCTTACTAAGTCAAGCACTACACAGTTCAAGTTCAATAAATTTTCAGCAGCTGTGTCTTGACTAATTTGAGTGTTAGATGATGTATCGAGGTTAACAAAATTTGGACCCTAGCTACTGGTACTACATGCTGGATGGTTGGATTGCTTAGTGAATGACATGTTATTGTCATGAGGTAGCTACTGAAAGAAAAACGGATGGTATGGTATGGTTTGGTTGATGTATATAGGTAGAAGTAGTTGGGCTAACTATGATGGAATAAAACATATTCAGATTTTAAAATTCTCCGATGTTTATCAAGGTAACACATGTACTACCTGATGATAACTGTTACACTACTGTACTGCTAGGAGTATCTTTAACTGCAGCAATGAATTTTCATTTTTCAAACTCTGGTCAATCCTATTCCCATCTAACTGCCCCCGAACCAATGCCAACTTCAGTTATTGAACTCACGCGCATTCCAGGCTAGTGCAATGGAAAACGCAGTAAACCCGAGAGAGGGTATATGTCAATAGTACGTGCATCCACGAAACTTTATCTTCTCCCTTTCACCAAAAGGGCGCCATGCACCAGGCCGCCATTAAACGCGCAGCTCAGGGCAACCCAACCCCAACCAGCCATTGGCAAAGCCGCCTCGGGCACCGGAAAGCGCACCAAAAGGATGCAACGAGTCATGGGGGGCGACGCTCAGACGCAGTGAATGCCTGTCGTGGCGTACCTGCGCCGTCATGGGCGGCATCTCGAGGATGTTCTTGGCGCCGGGGACGGAGTACACGAGCTGGCCCAGCGCGGCGGGGTCCGGGGTGGAGAGGTCGCCGATGTCGGCCAGGTCGCAGCCGGCGTCGGCCTCCACGAAGGGGACGCCCTCGCCGGTGCACTCCACGGTGAGCTTCATCTCCGGGCTGATGCCCAGGCGCCCCGCAAGCGGGTGGTAGTGCACGAGCACGCGGGCCAGCGCGGCGCGGAGCGCGTCGGCGGCGCCCTCGTGGCCGCGGCCCGACGGGCACTTGAAGCAGTACACGGTCTGCACGATCACCGCGATGTTCTGGTCCAGGTTCGACAGGTAGTACTGCTCCCCCGTCGGCGTCGCTGCCGCCGGCGGCACCAGCGTCGGCTCCCCGCGCTTCACCGACATCAGCAGCTGCGCCTTGCTGCCCGCCATGGCCACGCCGTTATGCTTCGCCTCGGCAACCTGCACGCAGCACGCACGGCGTGACGCAACAACCAAATGTCACTGCACATATACATGCTTATGTACTACTCAGAACGGAGCAGCTAAGATGGAGTTGCACACTCACCATTTTTATGATCCCTCCGTGTACCGATGACAGAGAGAAAGAAGCGAGAGATTTGATGTGTTGACGGAGAAAAACAGAGAGGGTAGAGTGTTCTGAAGAGAAGGGGCTATGGCAAAGTGTTTATATAGAGAAGGGGAGCTTGCTTCAGGTTGTCAAGGTTAGGAGGCGGTGGGTGATGCTGCAAGTCCAGAACGGTTGAGGTTGGAGGGGTAGCATAACAACCAACGTTGTTTTGCCTGTGGATTTCAATTGATCAATTAATTTGAACCCGAGAATCTGGACAAAGGCAAACACTATTTGTTTTGTTAATCTCAGGTTGTGCTCCTAACAACATGCATGTGAAGACATTTCAGTACAACAGCATAACTAACACTAATTATGTTAAGTTCCATTCTCAAGAAGTTTAACACAGTTATGTAAGTATTTGAACAATCTGTCATAAGTAGAAACTGAAAACACAACATCACATAAAAATGTTATCATTTACATGCTTCAGGCTACTTAGTCTGCTCTTGTGTCTCACCGTGGCTAGTCTTTCCATTAAAGAATCCCCATTTTCTCGTTTATCATCGTGGCTAGTTTTTTTTCTTTGTTCAGATAAAATAAATGTGAGCATCTTTTGTTCAAACAATATAAATGTTCTTATTTGAAAATTATTCACATAGCACAAAGGTTTATATTGAAATATTTCTCAAATAAATAAAGGTGGCATAATTCTTTTCAAATTTGTTTAATAGTAACATAAATGTTCATAGTTCATATTTGAAAAACCGTTCAATAATATAAATGCTCATTTTTAGAAAAAAAATCCAATAAGAGAATCAACCTGTAGTTGGATGGTTAGGATGGTGGTTATATCCCCCCAGCCCATCGAGTTCTAATCGCATGGTTGACAATGACGTTTCTAATTAAAAAGCGATTTATTTTTCCGCGGGAGGCAATGTTCCTGACGATAGCAAGACCTTCTATAGTGATTTCGTCAATTTTAAGACCCGATCGCTGGCTCAATATTTCTGAGATGCTAATAGGGGTAGGATGTGCGAGTGTGTTCATATGTGTAAGTGTGAGCATGTGTTTGTGAGCGTCTGCCTCTATACAATTTTTTTTGTTGAAATAAGATGAAATAATAATATTTTAAATTTTAATTCAGCAAAAATATTATTTTATTTCTTTCACAACTTATTACTTTAAACGGAAAATAAAAGATAAAACTTAAAATAACAGTATCTGTTATTGGGCCGCACAGTCCGTAACGGATTGCTGCAGGCGGAAAATAGAGGCAGGGGATTGCTCAACAACAACAAAACTGAAGCAGGGGCGCCTACTGTGTAGGCCTGTAGCGGTGTTTCACACTCCACCATCAGATTAATCAGGTCTAGCGAGAGAGGAGGAGAGGATGGTGAAGGCCATGGCGGGGTGCCCAGCGAAGATGGGGTTCCGGATGCCGGCGGAGTGGGAGCCGCACGAGCAGTGCTGGATGGGATGGCCCGTACGTACTCCTCTCCCTTCCTTCTCCTCCATCTTCTATTTGTTCGGATCCTCCGTGGTCTATCCTAGCTTCGTAATAGAACTCTGTTTTTCCCCCAATATGTAGTAGTACTGAGAGATGACATCACGCCTGTGCTGATATCTTTCGCGTCTCTGTGAGATTAGTGGGGGAGTGTCTGATTTCGATCGAACAATCTTCGTCCTGGGCTCCTGGCTAGGGAAATGTTTGGCTTGTGAGATTAGTGAGGCTTGTTCGGTTCGGCGGTGGCGGTCTGTCGACATCCGTAGATCCTGCTGTTCTTTCTTGCCGCCGCCATCTTGCCGCCGGCAGTTGTTTGCGCATCCACGAGATTCATCTCGGGCGTGAATTTGTTAAAGAACTGAAGAACAAATATATTCTCACAAATAAATATTCAGATTGACACACTAGGATGAACTGCCTGTTAGTCACCGACATGTGTGTCCCAGTGGCACATGTGTGGTAAACAATGTGTTTATTTTTTCATCAAATAAATTGATTGATGACCCACGGTAGGTGCACTTGACAGCAGCCAGCAGGAACAATTGTTAAGTCGGGGTATTCAATATTGGGTTAGGTGTCAGCTTTGTCAAGTGGAATCTTTGATCACGGCAGTACTATATTCTTAATTTCTATGCCGGGTCGCGGTAACATCCAAAACCTATCAATTATCTTTCAGGTAGATACACTGTTCCAATGACGACACACTAAGTTGATCACCTCTTCTCAACAAGGTGATCTTACCACCTCATTTCAACACACAGAGCACAAAGTGACAACACACTGAACATAATATATAGATGACCTTAGCATTATAAGTTCAGCACATACTTACATCTGGGCTACTAATCCCATCTGATACAAAAGGCACTTTAAGTTCAACAGCAGTTCACCACATCTAGGCTCTAGCAGACTAGGAACAATGACTACTGTACACCCTGGTCATCAACATGCATACTTAGATCATGGGGCTAATAAACCCCATGATCACCATCAGTTCACCAAAAGACACAAATACTACCAGAATGGCGAAGGGTTCTCAGGATATCAACACCCTCTTAGAGGAGGTGTCGCCGTTGTGGGTCTCATGTTGTACCCTTTGACCCTGACATTAAACACCCGGAAGTCGTTCACTGAGGCAATGGGCCTCTGCAAACTCAGGTAAGGACACCCTTTAATGAGCCCGCAGGCCAAGTTAGCGATATGCACGAACCACTCGCACTTCTTGCAGGTCTGCACTGGCACTGACCTTCGAATTAAGCCTTTCACACAAGGATTGAACTCCTTAGGGATGACAAGCACGTAAATTACAGATGCGCTGCATCATTATCTCAAGCATAATAGAACAATGCATCTTCTGAATTACCATTGCATTACATCATCATCCCACATGACCCAAAATACATCATCTTATTTATCAATGCACTGCCTTGTCATCGTCAAGCATAACAACACATTACATCATCTTATTTATCAATGCACTACATTATCATACCCTGAGACCTGAGTGAGTGCAACATGTACTTTCATTTGTTTTTCCTTGGCGGAGTTCCTTTTTATTTCTTCTTTGTGGTAACATTTGTCATTTTTGTTTTCCTTCACTTTGCTGTTATGGTTGAATAATGAATATTTATTAGAATTATCCTCTCAGTTCTGTGATCATGTATTGTCAATGCTGACAATCTTTCATGAACAGTGGATTGTATTTATTTATTTTTGTTGCAAATGAAAGCACAGTGGATTGTTGTGATAGTTTGTAGAACAAATCTTTGTAATTTCCTTATGTATCCTCCTCAGCATGCCTTGAACAATTTAAAGAGCAGCATCGTAATAGATGTTGCCACTTTTTGAATCTTAGGAGCGTCCAGACAACTGGCGGGAGCTTGCTGGTCCAGCTCGAATAGTGTTTGCTAGAACTGCAATTGCCATCTCAAAATTTGAGCCCATCACCATTTGTGCAAGTGCCGAACAGGTGACACGCTTCACATGAACCTGTAAACTTCTGCATGATCATGTGTGACACAACAATTGTTTTTTGACTTGTACACAACAGTATTCAGTTCCACATTTTTGTCCCTGGCAGTATCCTCATGTCCACGAGCTGATGCAACACCAGCCGAACATCAGGGTGGTGGAGATGAGCATGAACGATTCCTGGTTTCGTGATACTGGTCCCACTGTGGGTAACTTAAATTTTCTTGTATCCATTTTTTCTTCTGATTCCAAGTCAAGTGTCTGGGGTTGCTAACAGTATTCCTGGTCTTTAGTTTATTATCCGTACAAGCGGATCAGGCAAAGGACTCACAGATCATAGAATAGCGGGAATTGATTGGGAATTTAACGCATGGGGAGGTATGTTGTTTCAGGTGAAGTATGTATATCTATATCTATTCAGTACTTTAGACGATCTAGTATCTACCCATGTCAATGTCTCAGACTCTCAGTAGCAACTGGCAAATGGTTCCATAGTTTTTATAAAAGCAAGATAGGACCTGGTTTGCACTAGCAAATCATAGAAGAACTTTACTCCTTTCTAGAACAAGGGTTTCATGACTTCACAAGTCAATGTTTTATCACCTTCACTGCACGACAATGGAGCAAGTTCTGATCCTTCTATCCTGCAGGAGTCAGTGGTGGTTGCTATGATGATTGGAGTCTTGACAGAGACGTTGCCAAGAAAGTAAAGAATGGATCCCACTGAAAACATACTGGTTTATTTTGTTAGTCCCTTTCTGTACTTAAATTTCTTCCCATTCTTGAAATTAATTTTTAGATAATAGAGATAGAGAGGATTGCGAGGTTTCCACATAAAATGGTTCTTGAGGGTGGAAGCATTCATGTAGACGGAGAAGGTGCTTGTCACATCATTGTTGATAATTGTTTTCCTGTGTTTTGGTTGTTGTGCTAACAATGTTGTCATATGGAAAAAGGTACATGCATTACAACGGAAGAATGCTTGTTAAATCCTAACAGAAACCCGCACATGAGTAAACAAGATATAGAGAATGAGCTGAAGAATTTTCTTGGAGTCACAAAGATCATTTGGATACCTCTGGGCCTTTACGGTAACAATATAACTATTTTGCCGCTTAAAGTCCTAAAACAACAATGGTTGTGCTATTTTATTAACAAATTTTGTAACAATGTTCCAGGTGACGAGGATACAAATGGACATGTTGACAGTATATGCTGTTTCATCAGACCCGGTGTGATCCTTTTGGCATGGACTGATGATGAAAATGACCCACAGTACGAAATATCGGTTAAGGCACTATCAACTCTCACTCAGTCTGTCGATGCGAAAGGGCGGCAAATAGAGGTGGTAAAGATCCACGTTCCAGGGCCTCTATACGTCACGGATGAAGAGGGGGATGGTATTGATGCAACGGTCAGTATTGATACTGCAGCTTTTCTGATTTAATCATGGGTCTATTGCAACACTGACTTCTTAGACCGGACCTGTTATCAGGGGCATGCTGTACCGAGGGAACCAGGCAAGAGACTGCCTGCCTCGTACGTGAACTTCTACCCAGCGAATGGCGGAATCATAGCACCCGCTTTCGGCGATAAGCAGCGGGATGAAGAAGCGCGTGAGGTTCTCCGGAAGGCATTTCCTGATCACGAGGTTAGTTTTTACTGCTCCTGTCAGCTTGCGCGGCTGAGGCAAAGCATTGACTGTTGATCTGAAGGGAGCCGTGAACTGCAGGTTGTGATGGTGGAAGGCGCAAGAGAGATCGTGCTGGGAGGTGGAAACATACACTGCATCACGCAGCAGCAGCCGGCGCGCCCGTCTTAGATGAACGGCAAGGAGAGGCGACCATGCTCTGCACTGCGGTGGTGATAGATTGAGTATGGGGTGAGAAAGAAATGCATGCTTAGGCCTTGTTTACTCTAGGTTTTCTTTTGGGGGATGGGAGGTTTGGGGATTGGAGGGATTTTGTGAATCCCTCCCTTTCACCCAATCTCCTCATTTCCCCTTATTTCCCCTCTAATCCCAATCCCCTCTAGTTACTTAGATTTTTGGGGATGGTAGGGGATTGTGATGTACTAAACATGCTAATAAAATTGAAACTTTACCTACGCAGACATATTCACTCCATTATAAATCTAAACTTTTTTCAATACATATATGAATAGTTGAACACACATGGAGTTTAAGAAAGTGTGGCAACTCACAGTTGCTATATACATCAAACTAGAGGAGCGCGCGTGGCGCGTTGGTGGTTCCAGCGGTGGCTGGCCACCCGCTCGCGAGTTCGATTCCCAGGAATCGAATTTCCGAGAGTCTCACCTGCGCGGCACTGTTCACGTGAACAGTGCTCGCGCGGCACTGTTCGCGTGAACAGTGCTCGCGCGGCACTGTTCGCGTGAACAGTGTCTGCTTCTGGGCCAATTCCACCGTGGTTCAGTCAGAGGTATTGTGGTGTGCCCACCACCGCAGGGGTTCCCAGTAGGTCTAGGCTCAGAAGCTTAGTATAGTCTGTTAGGTCTAGCTTGCGCACAGGTGGCGTGCGTGTGGTGTTGTGTGTGTGTGGAGTGAGTTGTGCGTAAGTTCAGATATTACAACTGTACTGTAAAAGAGCAGGAATTCTCAAAAAAAAAGAATACATCAAACTACACTAACAATTGGGATATTGAGATACTTGACATGAATAATTTAGGACATCAACATCATTTCGCAGCTTAGCTTCCAGAGGAAGGTCGATCTTACTTGTTCAGAGTTCTGACTTGAGCCCTCTAAGGATCTTGGAGCTGCAGGCAGATAGACTCAGTTCAGTTCGGAGCGTGATTGTAAGCCAAAGTTACAACTGATGACATAATCTAGATAAACTTAATGCTCAGAGTTGGAAATGTGCATAAGTTAAGCAATCACGGTGTTAGTAGCTGATGGAGAAAGCATATTCCAAGTTGAAGTTTCACGTTCCAGTAATTCCCAGCTATTGATTTCCAAGGGATTACTTTGATGACAGAACTAGAAATGTGGATCCAGTGAGACCCAATTTCAGATGTACCATATGATGTACAATGCCTCACCAAGTAGCCAAAGTTAGCAAACTGATATCAGCGTTTTTTTCTTCTTATACGGCCACCGTTTAGATGTACCTTCATAATTTGTACCAAACGGTTTACCACTAAAATATGCAAGTCGTGCCAACGTTGCTTCACAAACCACTAATGATATTTAAAACTTTAGTTCGATCTCGAATAATGCTTCATAATCAGAACATGCTTCATTATAGCTATGCAAGCAACATGATATATATGCCGGCGAAGCGTGGGGGAATCATACCTCCGCCGTGTTGGTGCTGGCAATGCCACCTGAGAAGATAAGAGGGCCGAGGTGCAATTTAAACCGCGTGGCAGGTGTGCTGATGACAAGGCGGACCTGGCTATCTAAGGGGCGGACGTTTTTGCGGCACCCCTAACCAACATTAAAGGTTGGGGACAAGCATGTAGGTGGTGAACATTTTTCAGGTGGCCTAGACCGATGTGGATGCAGTTGGAGCCATTATTTCGTGCCGGAGGATATGCTCTACAAAAACTCAAAATGACTTGTGAATGAGGTTGAGTCTTTTGCCAATATGGTTTCTGAGCTTAACGATTTGCAAATGTGACCTATGAGGTGGGCGTCAAAGAGGATGAAGCCGAAATTGTAAAGATCGACGCCAAGACATTTTTGCACCCAGATGCATCTGGGGCCTCCGCCAAAGCATTTTGGAGCCGACCTTTGTTCGGCGCTGTATTCACTTCCGAGCACCTTGGAGTTTGATCTTTGTTTTGTTTGACGCTGGATTCAGTTGGCGTCGACCGAGCACATTGGAGTTAACCTCTGTTTGGCGCTGGATTCAGTTGACGCTCAGAATTTAGGTTCCATTTTTATTGGCGCCGACCTATGTTCGGCGCTGGATTCAATTGTCGCTCGCAATTTGGGTTCCATTTCTGTGGCGTGGGCCCAAGCCTCAGCAGCAGTCTCCCCTGAACGGCCTGACCTCACGAGTCACGACCTTTCTCTCCCACACTGCTACCGTCTCCTACCCTTTCCCTTTTTTTCACATAAAGCCAGCAGCCCTCCAACCGAGACTCGCGTCATCTCGTCAGTATAGCAGGGCTGCCTAGCCTAGGAGTGTTGGACCGTCAGATTATTCTAGGTTTAGCGAAGGAGAGACAAGGAGAGGATGGTGAAGGCCATGGCGGGGTGCCCGGCGAAGATGGGGTTCCGGATGCCGGCCGAGTGGGAGCCGCACGAGCAGTGCTGGATTGGATGGCCCGTATGTACTCATCCCTCCATTCCCCCCTCGCTCTTTTGTTTGTTTGGATGCTCCGCCGCCGCGCGCCGCCGTCGATTCCATGTGTGCTTCTGCCTTGTGATAGAACTGAGATTTCTTACCCCCGAGCCGAGATGTTGTTCTGGTGTCATGGCGTGACTCTGAATTTTGGGCCCGTCGTATGTGTGAGCTGTGACGCGGTCGTTTGATTCCGATCGAATTCACTCCGTTCTGGCTTTAGAAATGTTACGGAGTAGATCGGTTCCACTGTTCTTCCTGTCCCCGGCAATCGTTTGCGCATCCCGAGATTCAATCTCGGCGTGGACGTTGATGAAGAACTGAAAAACAAAATTATACTGACAAACAGATACTATCCAAAAAAAAAAATTGAACAAGAGATACTATCCAGATTGACATAGGCATATGTATTGCCTGTTAGTCAGAGGGTCGCAAACAACGTGGTGTGGCTTTCAATCAAATAATTGTAGTATGATCCATGGTAGTAGGTGCACTTGGCAGCGGTCAGCAGGATTTTTTTTTTTAAATTTGAGTATTCAAGATTAGTTGTCAGCTCTGTCGAGTGGGATCTTTGAAACGGGACAGTACTGTTCGTGTGCTTAATTTGGACTGGACTCGGTTGACATCCAAAATCTACTGAAGCAACCCCGGAGCACATGCACATGGATAAATGTATTATCTTTCGGTAGGATATAAACTGTTTCAATCAGACGGCATTTTCCCCTTATGGAGTAGGCATGGGCGGTGTATTTTATTTCTCACTGTTTTTCTATTCACATGTGCAACTGCTCTTTCACTTCCAGAAAATAGCAAATCGTGTGTGAATGCATCTGTAATCATAGCCACATGAATCAGCGAGGTTGTGTATGGCTCAAGCAATGTAATTTTACTGACAAAACGAATTCATTCACCTTGAAAATCTACCATGTACGGTATATTTCTTGTCCCTGAATAGCTTAATCTGTCAGTCATGACCACAATTTTCTCCTGGTTGTCTATGATCTAAGCTATCCGTCTGTCTCAACTGAGGCCATGTAGCACAGCACTTGAAACGTGGCCACAATTCACATTATCCAGTTCCATTTCACATTATCCAGTTCCATGCTATGCTTTGTCTCTGCCTAATCAGTATTGTGTTGACGCAACTTTTCCTTTTTCTCTGACTCTACAATTGGGAATTTGTTATAAAGGACTAGTTAGACCGAGTAATCAGTCAACTGCACTTAGAGCTTCTTAAACTGGAGTGATGAATTATTAAGATCCCTTATGACAGAAACATGACGTACGATATTTAGAAATTTGTCATGTACTTGCATTATTTGCGGTGGAGTTCCTTTTTTCTTTTTATGGGAACCTTCATCATTTTGTTTCTCTCACTTATATATTATGGTTGAATAATATATATACTACTAGTATTTATTAGTAGAAGTTTCCTCTTAGTGATGTCATTGAGTATTATCAATGTTGATGATTCATTCATTCAAAGCATAGCACTTTGTTGTGATAGTGATAGTTTCTTAAAAAGACATCTGAAGTTTCTTTTTATCATTGTGTATCCTCCTCTGCTTTGTCTTGAACAATTTAAAGTGCCATGTCATGATAAACATCACCACTTCTTTGAATCTTAGGAGCGTCCAGACAACTGGCGGGAGAATGCTGGTCCAGCTCGAATAACATTTGCGAGAACTGCAATTGCAATATCAAAGTTTGAGCCTGTCACCATTTGTGCAAGCGCCGAACAGGTGACACACTTCATAGGAAGTTAGGAACTATGTTATAAACTGATGCATGATCATGTGCGACACAAGGATATTCAGTTCCACATTTTTGTCTTTATCCTCATGTCCACAAACTGATGCAACACCAGCTGAACATCAGGGTGGTCGAGATGAGCATGAATGATTCCTGGTTTCGTGATACTGGTCCCACCGTGTGTAACTTAAAGTTTTGTGTATATTTTTTCTTCTATTCTGATTTCACGCTGCTGTCTGGGGTTGCTAATAGTATGCATGTTTTTAGTTTATTATCCGTAAAGGCGGATCAGAAATAGGACTCACAGAGGAAACAATAGCGGGAATTGATTGGGAATTTAACGCCTGGGGAGGTATGTTGTTTTAGGTTGAAGTATGTATATCTGTATCTATTCGGTACTTCCTCACAGTGTAGTGTCAACCCATGCCAATGTCCCAGTAGCACCTTGCAAACGGTCTCATATTGTTTACACAAGCAATACAGAACCTGGTTTGCATGGCAAAGCATAGAAATACTCTACTGTTTGTACAGCAAAGAATTGCATGACTTCAGTGTGTAATCACCTTCACCGTATGATAATTCAGCAAGTTCTGATCGTACTCTCCTGCAGGAGTCGATGATGGTTGCTATGATGATTGGAGTCATGACAAAAATGTTGCCAAGAAAGTAAACAATGAATTCTACTTAAAACATACTGATTTCTTTTGTTAATCTCTTTTTATATGTGATTGTTTTTAATTCTTGACATTAATTTTCAGATTGTCGAGATAGAGAGGATCCCTAGGTTTCCACACACAATGGTTCTTGAGGGTGGAAGCATACATGTGGATGGAGAAGGTGCATGTCATATCATTGTTGATCAAATGGTTCCCGTGGTTTTGGTGTTTTGCTAATGATTTTGTCATATGGAAAAGGTACATGCATTACAACAGAAGAATGCTTGTTGAATCCTAACAGAAACCCGCACATGAGTAAACAAGATATAGAGAATGAGCTGAAGGATTTCCTCGGAGTCACAAAGATCATTTGGATACCTCAAGGACTATATGGTACATAATGAACTTATTTTGTCATTTAAAGTTCTAAAACCACAAGATTCCATACCCTCACTTCTAGAACTATTCTACTGATAAGTAACCTTATGATGATGTTTCCAGGTGACGAGGATACAAATGGGCATGTTGACAACCTATGTTGTTTCACTAAACCTGGTGTGATCCTCTTGTCATGGACTGATGATGAGAATGACCCACAGTACGAGATATCGGTGAAGGCACTGTCAGTTCTCACTCAGTCCACGGATGCAAAAGGGCGGCAGATTGAGGTGATAAAAATCCACGTACCAGGGCCTCTACACATTACAAAGGAAGAGGGGGATGGTGTTGATGCAACGGTCAGTATTGAATCTAATTAACTATGGGTCCTTTGCTACGATGATTTCCAACCATTTATAAGATATAATAAGTTTTCAGGGACATGCTGTACCGAGGGAACCGGGCAAGAGATTGGCTGCCTCCTATGTGAACTTTTACCCGGCCAACGGCGGGATCATAGCACCCGCTTTCGGTGATAAGCAGCGGGATGACGACGTGAGGTCCTCCAGAAGGCATTTCCTGATTATGAGGTTAGCTTTGCTGCTCCTGTCAGTGACTGTTATTAGTTGTGAAGAGTAGGATCCCTGTGAGGTTAGATGATCTGAAGGGAGCCGTGAACTGCAGGTTGTGATGGTGGAAGGCGCAAGAGAGATCGTGCTGGGAGGTGGAAACATACACTGCATCACGCAGCAGCAGCCGGCGCGCCCGTCTTAGATGAACTGAACAGCGATAGATTGCTCGTGTGGCGAGTTTACAGAAGGAAATGCATGATGTAACCCTGGTCAATAGCAGTACTGATAAGTGTATGTGTATCAAACGCCCACAGCATCTTGCTTGCACTAGATTGTGTCGCGGGCCGGCCAACAGATATATCATTGGAGAATAATCCGATTCTAACTCCCACCTTAATCTGGAGCTGTTTGTTAAGTCCATTATGTCTTACCCTTGGTGCACTGTAACGTATCTACGTAAGGCCCTGTTTATTTCTAGAGTATTTTTGGACATTGGTGGGGATTATCCCGATCAAACATGCAATCCTCACATATCTCAAAACATTGTTTGTTTCTAGTGTATTGGATATCTCAAAACATTGTTTGTTTCTAGTGTATTGGGTTGGTTTTATCTCCACATTCCCCACAAATCCAAACTCTAGTTCATTTTTTCTCAATCCCCTAGGGGATTCAATACACTACCCCACCCATACCTAGTGGATTGGATTCCAATCGCCTAGTGGATTGGGTGAAGTTTGTGGTTTCACTCAATACACTAGAGTATTATCTCCACAAATCCCCTAAAGTACCCTATTAACAAACAAGGCCTAAGTGACTCTATCCTCAAAATTGAAGTGTTAAATGGAAAATCCATTTAACCCTTTTTACCGCATTGAGATATTTTCACCCTACCATGTCATAAAATTGAAGTTGAAATTTGATTCATGTATTGAAAAACGAAAGATATAAAACCAGCTAAATTTCTAAAATAAAGAGAAAGGAAACGTTAGTACCTGACCTGTTTGGCTTTTATTTTTATATACATTCTGGTTTAAGTTTTGTTTGTATGCAGAATGCTTCACTGTACCTTGCTGTAACTACAAATGCATAATTTTTTTTAGAGGAAATGCAAAATCATTGTGTTTCGTTGAAAAGGTAGAAGGTTCAGTTTACAATCCTCCTAGTAGGCGAAATGAGATTACAAACATCAGTGAACGTAAAACAACTCGCCGTCCTAGGGCGCCTGCTCTAGCCCACATCCAAGCTTCTTCTTTGATCTTGGACAGCAAGGTGTGGACAAGTGGTCGTGCCCCCTCGAAGACGCAGTCGTTGCGCTGTTTCCAAAGCATCCACGGCAACAGGAGGGTGATGGAGGCGAGCCCCTTCCTCATGGGTTTGGGTATGTCACGCTTGGCATTTCGCCACCAGTCCATGAGGAAGTCCTCATTGTCAGGGGCAGCAAACGACACTCCGAGCCACGCAAGAACCTCGTGCCAAGTCAACTTGGTGAATGGGCACACCAAGAGCAGGTGGTGCATCGTCTCGGGTGCCTAGTCACAAAGGGGGCAGCGAGGGTGGTGTTGCAGTCCTTGCCGTGCCAATCGGTCAGCTGTCCGATCTAAGTTGGCAAGCCGGTGGAAGAAGAATTTAATCTTCGGCGGCGCCCAAGTTTTCCATGTTAGCTTCCGGGAGGAGCATTGATTGTGTTTAGACCATAACTTGGAGGCTAGCGTCATATTGTCATTAAAAATGTTGTCAGAGGAACAGTTTTCACAGGACGAAAATGCTAGATCCATGGCTCGAGATAGTTGAGATCAAAATTTCTGCATTTACAGGACAAACAAGAATTCACCTCCCATCTATGTGCTTACCACGCACAATCAGATTGGATAGCGATTCACTAGTGGATGCTTGTGAATGCTTGAACACTACTTCTAAGAATACATCGCACAGAAGTCACAGCTTCTGTTTTTCTGATTAACTCAAAACCAACAAAAAAATAACTAGCTCAAAAGAGTTTTCTGGCAAAAATTCGAGCATTTTCAACTGTACTTTGTTGGGAGTCTTTGACTGGTTAGTTTCCAGGGCAGCAGAACCACCTGCAGTACTGACACGATCATGACAGTTCTACCGATTTGACATCTTTTCCAGCGGCATTTCTTGCAGCAACGTACAGTACACTTCTGGTAGCAGCTACGCCTCAGACATGGTGCACCGCTGCAATGTGACACTGGGTTGGAAAATGGCCCACCCTCTCCATGGGGTACTCCTCCTTTCACTATCATATGGCCATATGAAGCCACCAGACGGATTTGCCTGTCAGAGATAGATGAGAGTTTAATTTCACAAAAAATAATTGGAAGTGGAATCATTAGTGAATCCCCGTGAAGTTACTCACATTACATCACGTGGTGCTTGAAAGCCCTTCCAGCTCACTTCTACCCCAACAGTTCAACTGCAATGCTTTGGTCTTGAGTTGCTCAAAAGCAAATTTTAGTGTCTGCTTCTCTCCATATGTTACATCAGGCAGATTTGAACCCTGCAGCGAGAATTGGCATAAATATAAACAACCCTAACAACAAGTCTGTCTGAAGTCTGAACTACATTTAGAAACTTGTATATGTCCGTGCCCAATTATTCAGATTTTTCCGAAGTGATTTCACATTTTTAATTTTGAAACTATAACAGGAGCATATGCACCCGAGAGCCAAAGTGAATTTCTGCAACCTAATCAATCTGGGCCACATTATCGTTTTATGCTTGCACTCTCCTCAACTTAACACATTCGGAATAATGTGTTACTTGAAGAGGCTCAAAGTTAATCTATGTGACTACCATAGAAATGGATGTCTCGTCACTACTTACCAGCTGATCCCTTATATCATGCAGTATGCCTTTAATAGCCGTTTTGCTCAAAGAGAGATTTCGATGGAGCCTCTGATCATTGCATAAGAAGACCAGTATTGTTGTGACAATACAAACTCGTCGTGGAAGATCCTTTGTGTAATCTAAACTGGAGGCCGATGAGAACAAATGACCATCTGATGCAAAAGATTTAAGCATCTCCAATGTGCAGGAGAGAACCTTGTCATTCTGCTCAAACATGATTCTGCAGGGCTTTATAAAGTATTGAAATAATCTTGTCTTGTCAGACTGAAAGCCCACTTCGATGGATTTTGACAAATCCTGCAGATGCATGATAACAGGGGTGAGATCAGTACTCACCCACAACTAGAGACACATGGAATTGATCAAGAAATGATGGCCGGAAGGAGAACCATGTGAATAATACACACCACATGCTAATAAAATTAAAAGAACATCAATTATCTGCTCTTAGTAGCAACCAGGTGGAATGATAAAGTTGAGCAATTATCAAAAAGTTCTACCCGTAATTTCACATCTTTCTTGGTAAAAAAAACTGTACATACAATGTTGATTTATAAACTACACCCTCCGTTCCAAATTGTAAGATGTTTTAGTTTTTTTTCTGAATCGCATGTATCTAGACGCGTTTTAGCGTATGTCCACTTATTTCAGTCCGTATGGAGTCCACATTGAAATATCTAAAACATCTTTTAATTTGTATCCGAGTGAGTACATTGTTTCTGATTTCTTTTCTCAAATAATTTAATAAATTAACAAGCTTATATGCATGAAAATATCCACAAGTAATTTAAAGATGGTAACCACCCATAGATCAATTTAGAATTTGAGTGATATATTGTGTTTAATTAGCCATATCTGATGATCTGCAAGGTCATGCGAGAATCGGTAAATATAACTGGTTCCTTAATATTTTCTCCCTGTGCTACTCTATTCTCCGCGGAAAAAATCACAGGCCTATCAGTGAGGTCCCATGTTCTATTGAAAAAAATGCTAAATTTGTATGATCACATAGGTTTTTTAAACACCAAGATGTGCTCAATCTAACCACCATTCTTAATTTCTTTAACGTATAGCACAATATATCTCTATTAGGCTCTGCTGAATAGCATGCTGAATAGCAGATGCTCTGTTATGCTCAGCTGAAATTAGCAAGAAAAGGATAATTGGTGCAACAATTATCCTACAAGTATCACAAGTTTCAGAACTGGGAGAGTACATACCAGAGCAGCATCGACCAAGTAGCCAGCTATAAGCTTAATGACATCTTCATTCATGAGCTTATCTGTTGCTGCATCGAGTGTAACAATAATCCTAAGCAGACCATTCATGTTATGCGAAGATGGCTTTCGTGCCTGTGATAAAGCAAACTCACATGAGTTCAATTTGGTTGTTATGATAAAAAAACATAAAAGAAAAATGGTTACGAAATCTCACAATCTCATTAGATAAATTATTCCATATCAATTCAAGGACCAGGGAGCCACCACCCATTTCAGATAAGGAAGTCAAAATTAAGTGATTCAAGGCCTTAAAAGTATTCCAGTTTGAGATCTTGCGGGCATCCTCCTGAGTACAGGACATACCTAGGTTAACAAATTCAAAATCAAATGTCAGACAAAGCAAAAAAAAGAACACTGCAAGTATCCATTCAAAAGGTAAAACCTAGTGGGAACATAGAGCATAGTGGGTGACAATGGTACATACAGTCATACATCATACACACCCCTTAAGACAAAAAATAAATCAAACAAAGTTCCTCTGCCACCATTTCCAGCCCAAACCCCTTCCCCACACTTCCTTCACTGCACACAACATCCCCAAACCTGCCAAATCCTCCTCTAGGGGGTATGTACGTATGAAGAAGGTGCAGGTATTGCTCCTCTCTAAAACTTACTCCTGTCATGACCCGCAACGAGAAAAGACAACCAACAGCAACATTGACAGTACTGCCACCATCTAAAAAAAAGTATCGTTGCACTTTTTTGGGTTTATTCTGTCATGAGGTTGAAATCTGGGTTGAATTTTACCATGAGGTTGTAAATTTTCTAAAGGTTCCAAGGAACAAGGATCATGGTGATCCAAAAAAAAAATGTTGAATGGTATATCTGTTTTCCATCATTCCATGGTTGCATCCTTCAAGAAGTTGGTCCATTTTGTATTATGAAGTCTTATCACCTACACTGGCTATTGTATTGTAGTCACTAACATAACAAACATAAGAGCAAACTATGACTAAGTTCAAGTACTCACCACGGTTAACATCAAATCGTGCCATTAGCAATGACAAGAAACTGAGTTGCTCTGTTATCTGTAAATTTCCAGCCTTGTAAGTTGACTGTAGAACTTCAACAATCCTGAATAATATGAGGGGCTCCAGCTTATCACCTGCATCACATGAATTATTTAATATATCCGCCAACATCAGCAGGAAAGATGTAACTGTACGTTTATGCAAAAAAAAACAGTATTGTTGAAGCATAAAACTTACTTAAGCAGCAACAGGCCAATGGCTCGATTATGTCAGGGAGTAGATTAGAGAAGTAATAAAGGCACGCAATGGCGAGTTCTTGGCAATCATAGGGAAGATAAACAAAAGGGCCAGGCTCTACTGTTTCAGATGATGCTGTCAACATAACGACATTGGTTCAGGATAAAAACAGAGGATAAGATCTCTTGATTAGTCGAGTACGATACTTACATTGAGTACCAAATAACTGTACAAAGGGTAGCAGGTTTTCACACTCCACTGTCGGGAAATACTGTCCAATTTTCAAAAGAAGCTCCAAAACAACCTACAGGAATTCATATCAACGTAAAATTACATAATTCCTTGAGAAGGTTAGCGAAAGACTATTGAAGAATGGTGCAACAGTTCTGTACTGGTAAACAAACTTATAACAGACCTTTGTAACTGAGGGAGCTTTATGAACTGATTGTAGTAATACTCGAGGTAGCTCATTTATCCAACTGCTACGATATTCCGATATACCTGAGTCATGTTCAGTCAAAGATATACCTGATTTCTCCTACACAAGGACAAACAAAATATTAGAAAGCAAACCATAGATCAGTACTCTCTTTGTAAATAACCAAAAAATTATCCTCTATAGGGTGATGTTTGTTTCCAACTAAACATATAGAACAATTAAGTGCGGGGAAGTTTCTCACAGCCAAATCAATAGCAAAGTTCCCTAGGAAGAAATTGAAAACATATCTACCGAATGACTTAGCAGTTAGCAATCTTCACTAAAGCAACAGAAAAGTTCCCTAGGAAGAAATTGGAAACATATCTATCAAATAACTTACCAGTTAGGAATCTTCATTGTTTCAAATTATCAAATTTTAACATGATTGACTGGTGTTAGGAGGGGGAAATGACTTACCAATTAACAACGATCAATTTTGCAAATGATAAAGATATTAAATTTTACATGATCGACTGGTGTTAGGAGGGATTTGAGAAGTTCGCTGTGCAAGCTGACTTTTCCCTCGTGTTTTTTTTTCAGTTTGATTGATTGTTTGTCTTTATTTATGTTTTGTGGTTCTCTATTGAGTGATTGAGTTTGAACTTGAGAATCGACTATGTTTTACAGATAACCATACTTTTCTTAATACATGCATCAATCTGATAATCCAGATCAGAGTTATGTGCATGTTGTACGAGCTTTTTTTGGGAGATTAAAGATGTCACAACACATGCAGAAAGAATTTAAGTTCAGTAACCAATAAAGCACCTACAGATAGCATCATTTTGCCCACTGCGTCCAAATATGGCAAGATTAGCTTGCAATCCACATTGCAGCCTCTAAATGCCTCTGTGAATGCCTGCAGTTGAATGTCCTCTTTTATTTTGATAAAGTCGTAAAATAACCACCATATTTGATAGAACAGTATAAAGACATTAGACATCAGCCATACCTCCAACAAATATCCTTTTGACTCATCTGTGGCATTGGATATAAGACCCGGCATGCAAGTTATAAGTGGACTCAAGTGTGTTTCCATGACATCCTTGTTACGAAGTACTTTTGCCTAATAAAGTAAAGAAAAACACAAATCCAAGTTACATACCCCTAAATGACCTAAGAGAAAATATCAGAAGTTGTCTAAGATATATCTACGAAAAAGACCAGCAATACACATCAGTGATGAAGCTGAAGAAACCACCGACAACCTTTGCAAATAAAGAAGATACAAACTGGCATAACTCCTCAGCTGGAAACATTGTATCGTCCACCCATGTGCTCAAGCACAAAAATATTTCAGCAATTTTTAGATTGAAGATGAAAAATCTGTCATCGCCCTGCCATGAGAAAGACAACTTTGTAAGAACTAAGAACCCAGTAAAATGGTTGCTATAGCCAAAACTTTCTGAAAAAAGCATGATTAGTCTGAAATGGGATGAAGTCCACAAGGCATAAGCAAGATGTCAATATATGTGAAAATCACAGGTTAACTCTTAGGAAAAAAGCATAACATTACTAAAAACTTACAACACCAAGTGTTCGGGTATATTATTATAAGATAATTGACATTTTCTCCTCTAGGGGTAAGATTAGGTTCCTATAATTTGTCCTTTTGACATTTTATCCTCTAATTCACAAATGGGTGCAGAACCTTCATACCATATTTTGGAACAAAGGAAAAACAAACGAATTCCAGATGATTGAATCCCACAGAAAAATCGCTGGTGAGGGTGTTCGGAACAAACGAATGGCTCCTAATGAGCCAATTCCACAAATTTTCGGAGGAAACGCGTGTGCTTTTCCTGCCTGATATACAAACAACAACTTTGAAGATGTCTTGGTTTTCATATCTTGTAGGACCCTGGAGACATGACAAAATTCATGTGGTTTTCCTACAGATAGCCTTAAGGACTATTTTCCCCTCCTAGTTTAACTTATGCTGGATTGATTTACCATTTCGTTATGATCACTCCAATACTACTTAACCAAACCCAAAACATGTTTTCTTACTGGCGGATCAGATAATGGTTTCAGTATAATCAGCAACATGAAGGTAGTAATGAGCAGGAAACAACTTTGTACCTTTTCATGAAACAAGCGTTTCACTCCCCACAGTTTCTTTAGATATACCAACACGGAGCCATTCAACCAGTCAGGCCCAAAATGAGTTTTTGATCTTCCAAATTCCATCTGAGGTTTCTTTGCCTCGTGAACAAATGTTCTACATATTAGATCCAGACAATGAAGGGCTGATAATAATGCTTCACTTGACTGAGCATCATTAGCTGGCTTTGCACAAATTTCTGAAGCTGAGACCTCTATAGAATTAACAAGAATTTGGATGAGGTTTTGAAGCTTTGTTAGTACATCGGATGTTGCAAATACACCTGCATTGTGGAAGTGAATGAGACAATAAAACAAGTCTAAATTAACAGAAGAACATAACCAAAAATAACAAATAATCAGGTAGATGTGTATCTACGACAAGATAGAAAATATGTTGCTAGAGGGGATGTAATAGCTGTGATATGCTATCACCCAAAAATTTGTCATTTCTTTTGAATGAGGAACTAACTTGGTGTTTCAATTTCAACTAAAGCACGCAAATAAATTTATGCCACTTAAATATCCTGATTAAACACCTCTGAGTCTGCTTATCATAACGTAACAGAAGTGGCACCGAGTCCAAAAGCTACCCAACAATTAATTAGAACTACTCATTTAGGATTCCGTGTTTACATATTTGTAACCAGACTAGTACTGTAGATCTCAAGGAAACACAGTTTAAGTGTGCTAAATATCTAGGGAGCTCAGTGCTCCAGTGGGCTTGCTATTGAGCCTCTTTGATTATATTACAACAAAGATCACATTCAGTGGTTTTTGTTCCTTAAAGGTGGCACAACAGCAAAATTGCTAGCATATATGGAAGCAACAGAAGGGGATAATGTTTACAGGACTTACTACTCCCGGAGTTATCTTCATCAAGGGTGGGTTTCCAAAGTTCTTTCATAGAAAGATCACGAACCTGTAGATCAAGAGCAGAGATTCCATTCATTAAAATAGAAGCTTTTCAAGCATCTGTGAATTTCAAAACATTTGAACTTGCAATCTAATAAACTTCCTCGTCACAGCTCCAGACGTCTCAGGAAGAAAACTTTGAAGAAAAAAAAAGTTTCAACTTGCTAACTGCACAAACCATTCGATGAGATGCGCCATCATTTTCCGTCGCATGGGCAACCAACGAAAGGCAATGCCCAAGCCCGCAAGGACACTGTTAAGTTTACTCTTATCCTGTAGATGGATTCTGTCGTTGCTCAGTACAGCAACAAAGTTATTGAAAGCCTGCCATAAGCAATAGTGGAAAGGAATTATTACTTCGCAGTCAGTTTGAAAATATATATTCCATATAGCCACTGTAGAAGCAAGACTACAAAGCAAGTTATGGCAGTTTAATATACACAAATATGGCAAAACAACAGGGGGATGGAATTGGTCAGTGAGCAATTGATCATGGTATAAGCAAAACAGTGCATTTCTAACAAGCTAATTTCCTTAGCACACAAGCAAGGATTCAACTTTCAGCACACCAATACATGACTGAAGTCCACTGACCTGTTCAGAATATCTGGGAAAGGAAGATGGGAAATTAAGAACCACGAGCTCCAAGAATCTGAAGGACATTAACTGGATATCCATAGAAAGGTGTGTCATTCCATTCAAAACATTCGCCATCAGCAGAGATAGAGTACTACGTGTTGATATTGCATTGTCCTGTAATAATAAATGGTGAATAATATTACTTCTGAAGCCAAGAACAAAGAAACTATAGGAGTCCATTTAGAAAACTGGAGCAGGCCAAAAGAATAAGATATTGAAAATATGGCATATCTGTGCTTATACTACTTAGAAGAGACACCAGGGCCAATGAAACAAAATAGCCAGTTTGTGTTAAAAAAGAATGAAGCAAAGTTGGCGCTTAGTGTTCAGATTACCTTAAAAATTATCAACGAACATCAATTTGTCAAGAAATAAAAATTCCATGATGTGTTTGCGGATGTACTCAATAAGCAGGCAGTACATTATGGTTCATAAAGAAAACATTATGGCATGAGCAAGACACCATTTGCACCATGTGCATCTATTTGAAGATAGGTGGCTAAACATGGTAAGTTTATTCTTCAGTTTAAAGGTTTATGCAGCATTTGGTGAGACTCGGGGACAGGGAGTACCTCTTTGAAAGATGGGAATATCAGAGACTGCATCATAGTGTATAACGATTCACGAACCACCTTGTCGCTGTCGCATATCCGTTCCTGCAGCTTCTCAATCATAGCAACCTTGTGCAGTTTAAGCTCTGCTGGATGCTTAGTGACAAGATCCTTTATTCCATTCAATGCAGCTTCAACAACGAAACAAAAAATACAGCATTATTCCCGTGAGCTGCCTATGATGAATAAATCAAGATGGGTTGCTGAGCAGCTCAGTGCACTCGGCGCCACAATGCGCCGCGCAGTGAGCAAAGAGGTGGCTCACCTCGCCGCACTTTGGGATTGTAGTGCACCGTCTGCTGCAGGAGCTCCCGCAGCGTGAGCCCGCGCTTGTTCACCGCCATGCCCGCCCTCTCGGACGCCATGCTCTGCTCCGGCAGCACGATCACTGCGCGCAGACAACACAAGACCCAGTTAATTAAGCGCCGCGACAAGTCAGAACCAATAGCAACGAAGCAAAAAGGCTCGGCTCACTTTTGGACTTGATCTCCGTGTTGGTGGTGTTCTTCGCCGGCGGCAGCTTGCGCCCTACCTTGTGCTTGTACTTCTGCGAACCACCAAAATTATATGGCGTTAGCGTCGGACGTGACTCTGGCGGAGATTGAGGGTTCGGGGATGCTTCAGGAGACGGCCGGGATGGTGGTTACCTTGAAATCGACGCCGCCGCGCTGCTTCGGCTTGGCCTTGGGCTTTTTCGAGCCCCCCGCGGCGCCGCCCGTAGGTCGCCCCATGGCGCGAGGGAGGTTCTCACGCGCCGGTGGTGTTGGTCGGACCGGAGGCGGCTGGGGAAGAAGGGCGGCGGCGGCGGCGGTGGCAGAAGATATGCGAAGTGTTGAGTAGACGGAGGAAGCAGGGACAAGGAAACGAGGCCTGCGGTAAGGCCAGGTTCATGTTTAGGCCCGGTTACGTACGCCCGCCGTGCACCAAGCCCAGTCCAGATACTCTCAAAACAAATGAGCCCAGTCCAGTCTTGTGCAGGTCCACTTTCTTTCTAATTTGCCCTAAAAAACTTTCTTTCTTAAAAAAATCAATTTCCAAAAATATACAGTTCCCTTTTTACAATGTGCCTGAATATATAAAATAAAAAACAAACTACACCAAATAACATAGCAACGGTGGATTAGTCCCTATTTTTGTTGGATTCCTCGGAGATGGCTGAATAAGCAAAGGTGCCGGAGATTCCTGGAGTGTTGCTACATGCGACTTAAAATCTAGTGGCGGAGAAGGAAGGTAAAAATCCTCCGATGGATGTTGTTGAAGGCTGTACACATTAAGACCTGGTCTATCTGAACAAACGATTATAAATAGTTATATATTGGTTCGAACAACTTCAGAAATAAATTAGTGTTTCATTCATCAAGCATATAAAACCTAGTAAAATAAAATCAACTATGTGCGCCAACATTTATGCTAAACAATATGTAAACAGTTATATGTGTTATAGTAACATACAACAAGATATGTAACTTAGACTATCACAAGATAATGCAAAATTAAAAAGCTCAAACATAGAGATAACCGAGTCACGCGAAGAAGGAGATGTGTCATGTCAAAGGATCTTTGTATATGCTACGATAATATCATCTCGGTAAACCAAAGGAAGTTTATTTATTTGGTAGGGGACACAACCCAACAGGGCTAGATCAAAGAGACGCAAATGAAGTTCCCTCAAATTTTATTCATGGTGTGATCACAAAACGTGCAAGTGTTGGCAATAGGATGATATCGTCAAGGTTACAAATGTGCTTGACGAGGAAAGATAAATTTAGGGTTTAGAAGATGGAAACTACAAAGGCTAGAGTTTTAGTGGACGCGGAGATCGCGGAGGCGTGTTGATTGAACGATATCTTAACTGGAGGGAGGTCTTCAGCATATACAACCTTTGTCTTGTCCGATTGGGGGGGGGGGGGGGGGTCATCATGCTTTGTACGCTAAGTTTTGATTTTGTAATAATACTCAATCAATGTTCGTCTAGTATCTTGGGAATCTTCACGGAGTCTTCAAGTAGCACAACATGCTAGGACGGTGGAGTATCTAGAATAGGGCCTATCGCCTATTGGTCTGGGGCTTTTGTATGTCGTGGATTGGAAGTGATGCAGCTTCGGCTATTGGTTGTATCATGTATGGCATGATATGTACAAGACCAGGCGTCTTCTATCCTTTAAGGTTAGCAGCCGATACCAAAGTGATCGTGGCATGGCTCGCTGGACACCAGCTAAAAACATCTAAACTACCTCAGGAGGACTAAGGAAATGTTTCTGGTCTGACGATGACCTCACTCTAAAGGGTTACACGGATGCGGATTTCAAATGGATCTAGATGACTCAAAGGCATTTCTAGAAACTACTAGGAGTTGATCCTCCGGTGATGGAGAAATACTATCAGGACCCACCCGGTATCATGGTGTTCATTATCATCTACGCTGACACAATGTGATATGATCATGGGAACATTGGAATACGGTAACGAGAAGATGATAAATAAACCGACCATAACAAGGACTTTTCAGTTATTTGAGTACAAAAATTGTTGGAATCATGTGAGAATCACATGGATTGTTCCGGAGTCATAAATAATAGTTTCAGAGAAAAAACCAGAAGAAATATGGAGTACCGAGGCCGAATAAGGAGAAACCGACGAGAGAGAAGAAAATGGGGACGTCCACCGACGAGGGGACGGAGCGCAGGAATACGCTTCCCTACACAGTTGAGCGAGCCTACTAATGGCGAGATGCGAATGAGCACAACTCATTGAGGCCGGAATTGGTGGGGGCGAGTCCGCGTGGTGCACAGAGCGAGGAGGAATCCCCCGCAACCTGAGAACGGCGATGGGGATCGACACAAAATGACCCGGGCAAGCCAAAAGAAACCTGTTAGGCACGACACGGCCCGCTTAAAACATGACGATGAACGCGGTTATGAGCTTTTTCAACCCATATGCATGACGCACAACCTCGGCCATCCATTTAATATGAAATTTTGACCGTTCAACCACGAAAACAAATGGCCCAAGATACGTGTTGTGCGCCGGATGAATTAGATAGTAAAATCCATTTTACGACGAACCCCATGCTCTCAAGCCGAGAGCGTCCGGGGCCAACGTGGGCGATCCGGGAGGAGCGAAAGAACATGCGCGGAGCGATTGAGTTCGTCGTCGTGAACGAACGGCGCGGAGCCATCCCAGTGTGCTCTCCCCGTATGTTTACCGTACGTCCTTTGAACAAAAGGCACGAAGAAAACCACGTTTCGCAGCACCGTCACGGACTCTCTGTACAGCGCGTATATGTTTGACGGCGAGGGAGAGGGATACGGTGGCTCGGCACGTGGCCGCCGCGGCCGACGAGCGGTGCAGTGCATGCACGCCGACTGACTTTGCACTGCATCGATCGTCGTCACGACACCACCAGCAGGCAGGCAGCTCGGCTCCCAAAAGCCACCCACCGCCGGCGCGAGGTTGGGCAGCACGCCCTCGTGCCTCAGCCACTGGTTGCCTTGCCACTGGCTCTGCCAAAACCTGGGTGAGGAGGAGAAAAAAGAAGAGCGCCTCGTGGCAGCATCGATCAGGCCGGTAACTAACACGACGTACCAGCTGTATTCGAGTAGCAAGGCATCCTTGATTCAGAGTAAAAATATTAAGAAGCACATGGAAATGCAGAAATTTGCTTTGACTCCCGGGTACATATCTTCCTTTACTAAAAACTATATTTTGAAATGCCAAAAATTTCGGGGAAAACATTTCGAGCATACATCTTCACATTCTATGTGTACATGTAGAGTTTCGTGAGAAACCGACATTTCTTATGACTTGTGAAAAAAGACTTGTGAAAAGCCTTGTTTTAGCATAAAATTATGACTTTTTTATATAGCGCACAGAAAAAATCAGTTTTTCATGAAACAATTTTGTAAACACAAAGGATGCACATTTTTTGGATTTTTTAAATTTTAAAACGAGTTTTAAATAAAGAGTGTATTTACACCCCGGAGGCCAAACACTGCTCGCATGGAAATATATTTTCTGCATGAAAGCAATTTTCATCAATTAATTAAAAAATAAAGCAAATATATGAACTTTTATACAAAATAATTTACTTTTTTATATCTGGCTTATAGAGACAACGTAGTATATGTATAACCTACTAAACCCCCTTCCTAAAAATTATTCATACAAAAGAGATAAATAACGTGTTTTTGGTTGGGAAGGGGAACGGGAGTTTAACACAAATTCCTTATCCTCCATTTCAGTTACCAATCTCCCTCAAGTAAGAGATTTGTGGGAATTTAACCTGTGAACTCCCTTTTACATTTCCTCCTTAAATCCAGCTCCACTAAAGCGATCAGGGTATCATTTTTCTTGTATCTTCAAACTCCAATTCATGGCCTCCAATTCGCTCCAACCAAGCTGAGCTAAAAGGGTATTTAGTGGAGTGATAAGGTACAACTTCATTTTATTTGTATATTTTGAGTGTACATGTTTATGTGGATATTTTTTTTGCATTTCCACGAATCAAATATGCAATGTGTTCGCAGGATTCTCAAAACAAAACGCCATTACGCGCCCCCGTAAACACATAGAAGCACACTGAAGATGGGTGAACTATTACTAATTTCACTGCGCTGGTGTGACCCGACGACCAAAAGCCGAGAAAATTCGGCATAACTGGATTCGCAGGACATCAAACAGGAAGTCTTTGCCCTCGGTAGCCTTTTGTTCTTGGTAATAACGAAGACCACGTAGATACGTTCAAGCTAAGCTGGCACAAAGTAGACACCCATCATCTGTCAGTGAGATTAGCCCTTCTGCTACTCCTAGCTCTTGGATGCTTTGGGTTGATATCAGGCACAGCCAGGAGCCATAAACAATTCCTAGGGTTTGTTAAACAAGATTAGCACGGGAGGTACGGTCAGAACAGATGTTCTCTAGGTATCCTCAGCTAGCTTTGACTCATATCTATCCCTAGACCCTAGCCAGTTAAGGTAGTACCACACATTGGCCACTGATTTCCCTGTAAAACCTCAACAACCCTGAACCACTGTCCCTTCTCTTCAACCCCTATACACAAACAGTGTCACCACATACACACACACGAAGGAGGAAATATTTCACCGGCCATGAGCTGCAAAGACACAAGGTCTACTACGGCCATCGGTAGCCTCCTTGTGGTCGCCTTGCTCTTCTCCTCACTGTTCCTGCTCCACCTTCCCACTGCTTGCGCTCGCCATGGTGAGTAATTTCCTGTCCATCTCTCCATGGTTTTTCTTTTGTTGCGATCAGATTTGCATGAATGCCTTGAGGTTTGCTGAACTTTTGTCTTCTGGTCACTGTCTATCTTCCCGCAGTGGCGGCGCTCAAGCCGAAAGATAGCCTGAACGGTGTTGGTGAAGACGCCAGAAAGGCCGGCGGCTCGCGACCACTCAGGAAGGTGGAGATGCGCGCGGCCGCGAGGAAGCACCGGTACTGGGACGAGGTGCACGAGATGCTCAGGAGGGACTACGGCACCCATGCGCGGGGCAACAAGCCGGTCCACAACGACGAGCCGCTGCGGGAGGATGAGCCCTAGCTTAGCTTAGCTAGCTTCATCACCAACTCAAGATCGACGGCGAGAAACAGCTGGGTACATATATAGATCAGTTAGTAGAAGCTTAGCTAGCTAGAGTCGGCCGCTCTCTGATTTAGTTACTGGTAGTACACCTAGTCAGCGATATACACTAGCTAGCTTAGTGACCGAAATATTATGGAATAATGCCATGCATGGTTCATGGGCTCATGGTTTGGCTAGACAGATTAGTCGCCCAGCCCTGATGTAGCCTCCAAGCTGGACATCACGTTTAAGCCCTGATTTTGCAAGAACTACTGGAGAAGGTTCCTGTGAAAGATGGGCAGTTTTGTGCCTGATGTACACACTTGGGGGCCATGTTACCTTGTGCTATATGTATGTCAACCGGAGTCAGGTTTGCAGATATCAGTGTTATAACTTTAGCAATTTACACGTGTCTGAGTATTTGATATTTTTAAGAAGAAAGCGTATGTGTGAATATCCTCAGATTAATTGCTTGTTGCTTGCTCATATATATATGATCATGGTGAACTGTATCTCATTTTGGTGATGATTGTAGTGTTGCTCAATAAACGTTGCCTTGCGGTGGACACCTTCGGGTGTGCCACTGCAGCCAAATGGCGCTTATGGTGTTGCCTCGTGGTACTGGCACATTAAGTCAGTCGGTCTATCAAGAAAATGTCGCTCCCGCTGTTGGTCTCGGATGTTGCCTACGCTAAAGTCTCTTGGCTCGTCCTTACGAAGCTCTCTGAATTTTGAAAACAACCGGAACAGGTGTTGCTTCTACCTCTCCACAGTTAGTGGTAGGATTATGCAACATTCTGCGCCGATCCTCAATCTCCACAGTTGGTGGTACGATTATGCAACATTCTGCGTCGATCCTCGATCTCATAGGATTAGCTTATCCCGCTCAATCGCAACAACCGGCCCGGCCTAACTAACTTCGCCTCTTGTTTTCTGTTCCCCTCTTGTAAGTTGTAACTAACTGCTCAAGCCACACATTCGGAGAACACACAAACTCTGTAACTAACTGCTCAAGCCACACATTCGGACAACACACAAACTCACTTCATAGTATGTGCAAGCTGGTTCTCACATCCCATAATCAGGCGCTTCAACCAATGACCACAAATGCTACATCAGAAAGAGCTATACCTTCATTTCTCACTCACAATGCAAATTACAAGCCATTACCGAATCTGACAAGCCATTAACCTGCTATTGGTAAATAAAAAAGCAGGGCATGTGGGAGAGAGAGAGAGACCAAGAGCAAGGGGCAGGGAAAAGAATAAATCATCAGCATTTGAATGAATTTAACATGGCTAACACGAGCTCAGGCACGAAGCCGGCCATGAGCACGACACAAAAACGAAACGAAGAGCAAACACATTCAGAATTTACAGCAGAGGACTCTGTAACCCCAGCATCGATCTCGCCTGAAGCGCCTGCGGTCCGCCTTGGCCATCTTCACCGGACTGCTGTTCCACTCCGTCTGTAGCCTGTGGGTTGAGAAAGAAAAGGCATGTACTTCATCCATTAGCACATATGAGGTTATGTAGTACTCTATAATTTCTTTTACTATATCTGGTGGCTTATAGAAATTTTAGGTCCAACGGGTTCAGCATGCTACAAGAAACAGGTGCAATGATATTCTCATTCAGAATCAGGCAACACTAGAACAGGACAAGAAACTAGTTACACTGAAAGAAAATGATATGAGAGAGGAGTCTCCACTTACACTGGGAATGCAAAGGATCGAGTACTTGTTGTGCTACTATCTGAACGGAGAGAAATGTTGCCAATGTGAGCAGAGGGAGCTAGCACATCTGAGGTGATGCTAGCTCCGGAGAAGCTTGACTCAAATGGGTTGCGCATGCCCATATGAGCCATGAGCCTCGCACTATCATGTCCATTTTGTTGAACCACAGGCTCTGTTTGTGCATGCTTAGAACTCTTGCCACCGTTCTTGTCCTCCGTTACGTCTGTGCCCTCCTCCTCCATCTCTCTTGGGTTGAAGTCAAGTGCATCTTCGAAAGTATCAGTCTCACATTTTGGATAGTCATCACTCTTGGCATCATTCGGCTCTGCATCGCTAGTATCCGGTCCATGCACCCCTTCAGTTCTCATCTCGTTCATGGGACCTTCTCTCCGATCATTGCTCTGTTCAGATGCTTGGACATCCAATCTACCTGAACATTCTTCTATGGAATCTAATGTACTGTGTTTTATTCTGGCTTCATCTGTTACAATAGAATCAAATCCTCCTGCACCGTTCACCAGATCACTAAAACTATCTACCCTTTCAACAAGACTTCCTCTCCGATCATGACTCTCTTCAGATGATTCGGCATCCAACGTACTTGAACACGCTCCAACAGAACTTAATCTACTGTCTCCAGTTCTGGATTCAGCTGTCTCAACAAAATCAAATCCTCCCAGTGCACCACCGTTGACGAGATCACTGAAACTATCTGTCTTTCCAACAGGACAGATAGGTACAACAGAAACATTGTCGACAATGCTAGGTAGAGCGTACTTGGCTTCCCATGTATCCTCTAAAGACCCGTAGGCGATAAAAGGGTTATAGTGACTAGCTGGATTTAATCCTCTCTCATCTAATTCTGCACCAACATCACCTTCAGAAATCGCCGGTGAGAATCGATCAGAAGTTGACTCAACTGGTAAACCATTGAGGTTACTAGCCTCTGATGCGATAGTAGCTCCAATTTCATGACAATCATTTGATGCAACCTGAGATGGAAGTAATCATACTGAGAGACAGGATAGTGCAGAGAAACGAGACAACACCAAAGAATCAGTTATAATTTAATATTCAATCTCATTTATTCATCTGAATAAACACAAAATGAGACAAGACTCATTTTTTAGAACAGAATATAGAACGAGAAAAATTTATCTATGATAATGAAGCATATCAACTAAACTTTGCTATCATAGTTGTGGTAGATGTTATGGCAATCATATTTTATAAGACTACAAATAATACCGTGAGTCCTCTGTCATACCTCATCAATTACTTCTCCGTCGCATAATGGCCTGTGAGTTTCAAAGTTCTCAGAAATGCTTGTGCTCTTCTGCTGGCACTGTTTTGCAGCTTCATGACTTGATAACTGTCTAGGACTTAACTTCTCAACATTTAGATTGGTAAATTCATCTTCAGTTTTGTTGCCTTCAAGATCACGCACTTCGCAAAGAGAATATTGTTCCATAGTATTATCATCGGTAGCACTTGCAGGCAGGGTAACAATTTGTGACTTCACGTCATGTGCAATTTTCACAGGATCAACTCTTATTTCTTCCATAGTATTACCATCAGTAGCATGTGCAACATGTAGGGTAACTATTTGTGACTCATATCCAGCTTTCACAGGATCAACTCTTATGTCTTCCATCAGATCACCATTTGCATCACCTGTTACAGAATCAAAATTTTGGCAAATCTTCTCACTTACTACCTTCTCTGCTGAGGCCTTCTGTTCAGCAAGTGCTCCCTCATCAATGCAGACATCCTTGACAAAGTGGCCACCATAATCAGAAGAAACGACAGCATCTGGTAGGTTGATCTCAACAACGTCCTTGTCATAAGAAATATCCTCGATCTGTATTTGGCTTGGTTTACCTCCATTCTGATGCTCAGCCTTCACAAAAGTATGCTCTGATGCATTGGTCTGCTCAACCATTTGATCTGCCTCAAAGTTGTTCTTAGTTTCCTTATCAGGTTCTCCGTCTACTTTAGGTCCACCACTGGATACAAGCTCATCAAAAACATTACTGTGGTAAGGTCTTTCACTATCTGCACAAGGACATCGAAATCATGAACCATTAAGAGTGTCGAGTAACAACAAAAAAGAAGACTTTCCACATTCAACACTAACGATTTCTGATTTGAAAAGTAAAAAAATTACTACAATTATAATGGGTGTCAAACCATTAACTGGGTCCGGTTAACAAAAAAGTAACACCAGAGTGCGTGTTTTTCTGCCGGTTTAATTTAACCGCGCAATGTATGGTTTTTGGGTCCGGTTCCCCTCATTAACTGGACCAATTCTTTCTTCTAATAATGCAATGGCAGAGCTCCTGCTGGTTACGGTAAAAAAAAAGGGTGTCAAACGGACAAGAGAAAGTACTACAATGGAATGAACATAACATAACTAGGCAAAGCTCTGGTGTTGTTTCTCTTTCATTTTAGTTGCACTAGTGTTGCTCTTTAGTTTAGTTGTGCTGTCACTTCGATCCTTTATACATGCGGCGCGGCATCTCAATCACAACTATACCATCTAGTTATACCTTAAATGCACAAAGCTGTTTTCTTAGTGCTGGTAGTACTGAAAGAACAAACCAAACAAAAAGTAAATGCCCGCTCAAAATATTAATTTTGGCATGAAAACTGAACATTTTCCTTCCGAAAAACATCAGAATCTTAGCATCTTGTACACTGATGGAAATGGATACGCAATGAGGAATTAAGCCCCTGGTTCTAAGTCCTCATCAACATGGATTTTGGTAACTTTATTCTCCTATTTGAAAAGGACTTAGTTCCTCGAAGGAATTCTTCAAACAGCGATGTATGATGCCTCTCTATGGATCACGGTATGACAAATGAGAAAATATATATGAGTCATGAGAGTAACTAGATGTTTCATTTATCCGAATCAAGGAGTAGCAGAGTAAGATCTAAGGTAATGAATCATGTATTTCTTAAAAAGAATGCTTGCTGAACCATTGGGTCGATGAATGATTCAGAGGGTGTTGGTAACCATAAGTCCACGGTTCACCTTAGCACATATATCACACGATTGGCACATCCCTCGCAGTATGTTATCAATCTATATCTATAACTAGTTATCTAAGAGAGACCAAGTTTATTCTTTTAAAAAACTAAACTCCATAAAGCTAAATTAGGCATGACTTTATAAATATGAATATAATGCAAAGGAGTAGTAAGGACAAATAACCCTATAGGATTAAATCCAACAAATCAAACAACCCACAACAACGGTGGATAAAGAAGAAGCACCGCTTACCGATCTTCATGATCAGCACGGACCGAGCAGTGCGTTCTTTAAGGCCTAGCCATGCGTCAGAAGATGCCTTGGAGAAGAGAGCTGGCTATGTCCTGCCACGAAATAAAAAAGATCAACAAGTCAATGCTCCATCCATCCAGGAAAAGGAAGAACCCATGCCTGCTTCTCGCGGAGCAGATCGGAGAAAACAAAAGGCTCTTCTTGCTAACGACCAATGCTAATGGCAATGTCCATGTACCACTACCGACAGACAGATGCCGTGCTTTGTGGATTTCCTCGATGAGAACGTCCTGATAAAAACACCAGGGCACTGCACTTTACACCTTCCACCAAAACAAAAGCTAGTACACCCAAAACCCAAAAGAGAGGGAGACAGAGGAAAGAACATCGACAACAAGAAAAGAAGATTTCTTCAGGGTTTCTATACACGGCGGAGCAGAGACGGACGGGAAACGGAAAGCAGCGTTGGCACAGGAAGCAAAGGCGGGACGAGAAGATGAGCACGGCTGGCTGGAGCTGGACGGCGGCGGGACCGGGACAAGAGCAGCAGCACGGAACTCTGGTGCGCCGTTGGGCTCATCTGGCGGTGTCGGTAGGAGTGGAGTGAGTAGTAAATACGCGGGACACGGCAGGACTGGCTGTGCATGCCGTGCAGTCCCCCCCCCCCCCCCCACAGAAGTAAATACATGCAGCAGACGCGAGAGAACGAACCACATGTACGCCGATGAATACTAGCAGACGAGAGAAGAGGACTCGGAGAAAGATTTTTGTTTATTTTTTGCTGCTCAAACAAGATCGTTACCTTCACACCCGTTCTTCCGAATGATACAACGGTGGTTCTATCCAACCAGTCCGGATCAAAAAATTCTCAAGGAAAAGACGGCTGGGCAGGCAGAGAACAGAGGAAACAGGGGAAGAAGAAGCAGAGCCAACCATGAATGGATGACTCGCTCACATGCAGAACTGGCCATGGACGACGGATGAGAGCGCCATGGGAAGAAGACGGAGGCGATGCAGGGGAGAAGAGAGAGAGTGGAGAAGGAACAACAAGAACTGATAGACTGACCTTTTCTTCCTCCCTCTCTCACCGGCCGAAGCACCGCAATTCTCTTGTCAAGTCGTTAGTCCCCTCTGCAACAGCTTGGATCAGAAAATCCGGGAGAATCGCCGGGAGCAGCGGGGGCCGGAGAGGACGGGATCGCTCTCTCTCTCTCTCGCGCGCGCGCGGCGAGCCCGAGGACCCCGAAGAATTCCGAGATGTGATATAAAAAAGGTTTTTTCCCGTGGGGGAGGGTGGAGGAGGAAGGGAGACTTGAATAAATACACGGCGTGAGAGAGAGTGCAATAAATTTGATTAGGTGGTGTCGTCGAGTATTATTTACGCTCGCGTCCCTGGTGCAGGAACCGATGCCTCGCCTTGGATCGCTTCGAGAAGAAGGGCCTGGGAGTTTTTTTAACGTCTTCTCTTTGTTGTGGCTATGTGATGTGCATGTGTTGGCCCACCGACTTTTTCATTTCTTTTCTCAACATTTCTTCACACACTTATTTTTTTTACAAAAGGTTACAAATTGTATTACATCTGCCCCCCGCAGAAAGTGTTTTATTCTTCTTGGTATAAGAAGTCTATAGTATTGTAGAAACTTTTGAATAGCAGGCGTTAAATGAAAATCAGGATTGGATTCAATGTATAGCATGTATTCATTAGGAAATATAGCATAATATCCAAAGATGTGCTCCTCATAACATTTCCTTGCACCTCTTCAATGATTATATATTTTGTGTCCATATTTATGGAATTTTGGAAGTACATGATGCGTACACCACAACATAACATTGATGACATATCTTCAATCAATACTTCCCATAAAAGAGTTAAAATACACAAAAAGTGTCAAAGTAGTTGGGGGCTTGTAGATCGCGTACAAAATTGATGTGCGTCTGACCGTTCCTGTCTGACAATAGTCCGACATGGCATGCGACAACTGTTCGGAGAAAAGTTCGGTAATTTTGTGGAGTAATATGTATCTCCTTTTACCTTAAAAAATGTAGCCTAGAAAATAGAGTGTAATAAATCTTGTCGGTAAATATGTGGTTCTCCCTCTAGTCCTAAGACATTTTATAAGAAGTAATAGTTGACAAAAATATTTAATTGAATTCAATGTACAATGTTTGTTCGTTGTATCTCTTCAATGATAAATATTTTGTGTTCATATCTATGAAATCTTGGAAGTAGTACTAATACATGATGCATATACCACGACATGACACATCTTCAACTAATGCTCTCCATGAAAGAGTCACTACATCAAGGTTAGCATATGTACCAATGACACGATCTCGATAAAAAAAACACATAAAATGCCACGGTAGTAAAAAAGGTGAAAGATAACATAATGCCACGGACCAATTATCCAAGATTTGAGAGAGGAACTATTATCTGGTTGGGAATTGGGATCAACTTTACAGCCTATTCCGTACATTGATATTCAAGACAGTACTGTACTTTATGCGAAGTACTGCAATATGTACTTCGTCTCTTTTATCATCAAAAATACTAATGTAGTAAATCTGGTCGGAATTACGCAGTCCACCCTCTAGTTCTAAGACATTTCAAGATAACTTGAAAAGTAAACATGGGACAAATGATTTAATTAAATATATACCATTTATTCAAAAGGAAAATGGTTATCTAAATATAGGATTCCCCTAGGACATTTTAAATGGAAATAAAGTAAAACACCAACGATTTAGTTTGTTTCTATATTTATGGAAAGTTGGTAGGGTGTGATGCATACGCATCATAATATTAATAGCTAGCGCACCGTTGGTTAGTACTCCTCGTGAAAGAGCCACCGCATTAAGAGGTAAATATGTGTAAACGGTCTCATCTAAATAAAACGTGATGCTCATAAAATCCCATATAGTGTATGTTGGAATTATCTCTTGCACAAAAATTATCATGCACTATTATGGTATTTATCGATTTAATGAACTAAGTAAATAAAACAAGGTCATTCGCGAACGAAGGGCCATGTACAAAGTAGCATTAACACAATAAGCAAAGGTGATCGGATTATGAGCATATTTCCAACAACGCATATTTCCAACAACTAAATATGAATGAGGTGAGATGTCTATTGTAAATTTATTTATCAGTACATGCACCAAACTGTTCTATCTTTTGCCTCCACTTCCAAACAGGCAGACTAGTATTTTTTGGTAAATGCTAAGATATTATACAAAAATATTAGTGTATGTTTTCTAACGGGAAAATCATGTTTGCAACATATAATTAATGTAGACAAGAAATATACAAACAATAATGTAGTCATGTAAATTCATGAGCCACCCTTCTAGTTCTACAATATCTTAGGAAAAATGAATACTAAATATTGAAACAAAAAATGAGTGATTTAATAAATACCCTTATGCGAAAGGTAATGATACGCACACATATGATTTCACTGGACTTATTAAATGATTAGTCAAATCTCATTTAAAGTGATAATATAAATGGTTGAGGATTAGTTTGCGTTCCAATTTATAGAAAGTAACTCTCTGAAGGTCATGATGTATAATACCATCATAACAATAACAGCCAGCATAGTGTCGGTATACTCCTCGTTAAAAGAATCACTAACTCACTATACCGAGGGGGTAGAATATGTTTTAGCGACCTCATCTCAGTAAAATACACCATACTCTTACTATATTCCTTTTAATCCTCTCGTGATGATAATTATCACAAAAAATTCTGCTATCCATAGATTTGGATTAAATAAAATTAGGTTGGTTGCAAAGTGAGGCCCCATTTGGAAAAAGAATTAAAAACCTAGGAATAAACAAATGTAGGAATTTAGAGGTATCATGTTTCATAGTTTCTACATGAAAACCACATGAAAATTTCCAGGGTGTCATTTGGATGTCACACTAGTAGAAAGACAGAAACTGAGACCTCATGTTTGTTTCCCTCCAAAATATCATGTGAAAAGCTCATTCCATTGGAATTTCAAAGAAATATGAGATTTCTATTCCTTTGTCTAAACGGTACCATAGGAAAATTTCCTTTAGATACCCTATCCTCCAATTTTCCTTTGTTCCACATTATCTTTTTTAGTTAGGTGTCATGCATGCTACTGTATATGTTATTTCCACCATGGTAGTCTTAGTTCCATGCGAGTCACATAAGAAAATAACATTGGAATGAAACTACACAGTATGTGATCCCTCTTGCAGTAGTGGTGGTGGTGCAAGATGGCATCGATCAGAGTAGTACTAAATTAGATGTAGATCTTTGATTCAGTGTAGAAGTAGCCTTACTATGGTAAAATACACAGAAAGTTTCAAAATAGTTGGGGGCTTGTAGATAGCTGATGACGTGAAAGACACACGCTCGTTGGGAACCCCAAGAGGAAGGTATGATGAGTGCAGCAGCAAGTTTTCCCTCAGTATGAAACCAAGGTTTATCGAACCAGTAGGAAGTCAACGTTGCTCTGAAGGTGTTGGTGGAGGAATGTAGTGCGGCGCAACACCAGAGATTGCGGTGCCAACGTGGAACTTGCACAACACAATCAAACTACTTTGTCCCAACGAAACAGTGAGGTTGTCAATCTCACCGGCTTGCTGAAAACAAAAGATTAGGGGTATAGTGTGGAAAATGATATTTGTTTGCAGAGAATGAAAAAGAACAATGATTGCAGTAGGTTGTATTTCAGATGTAAAAGAATGGACCGGGGTCCACAGTTCACTAGTGGTGTCTCTCCATAATAAAATACTAACATGTTGGGTGAACAAATTATAGTTGGGCAATTGACAAATAGAGAGGGCATAACAATGCACATACATATCATGATGATCACTATGATATTTATTTGGGCATTACGACAAAGTACACAGACCGCCATCCAGCATGCATCTGTGTCTAAATAGTCCACCTTCAGGTTAGCATCCGCACCCCTTCCAGTATTAAGTTGCAAGCAACAGACAATTGCATTAAGTATGGTGCATAATGTAAACAACACTAATATCCTTAGACAAAGCATTGATGTTTTACCCCTAGAAGCAACAACACATCCACAACCTTAGAACTTTCTGTCACTGTCCCAGATTAAATAGAGGCATGAACTCACTATCTAGCATAAATACTCCCTCTTGGAGTTACAAGCATAAACTTGGCCAAAACCTACACTAATAACGGAGAGCATGCAAGATCATAAACAACACATATATGATAGATCAATAATCAACTTGACATAGTATTCAATATCCATCGGATCCCAATAAACACAACATGTAGCATTACAATAAGATGATCTTGATCATGATAGGTAGCTCACAAGATCTAAACATGATGGCACAAAAGGAGAAGACAACCATCTAGCTACTGTATGGACCCGTAGTCCAGGGATGAACTACTCACGCATCACTCCGGAGGCAGGCATGGCGATGTAGAGCCCTCCGGTGATGATTCCCCTCTCCGACAGGGTGCCGGAGGAGAACTTCTGAACCCCCCGAGTTAGGGTTGACGGCGGCGGCGGCAGCGGATGTTTTCTGAAATAATGGCTCGGTTTTTTAGGGTTTTCGCGTCTGGAGGAATAAGTAGGCGAAGGGGCGACGTCGGTGGAGACGCGGGGCCCGCTCCCCATAGGCTGGCGCGGCAGGGGGCCCACCCGCGCCGCCATATGGGGAGGGTGCCCTGCTGCCCCCCTTCGTCTCCTCTTCGGACTTCTGGAACGTGTCGGGAAAAATAGGCATCTGGGATTTTGTTTCGTCCGATTCCGAGAATATTTCCAGAACAACTTTTCTGAAACCAAAAACAGCAGAAAACAGGAACTGACACTGTGGCATCTTGTTAATAGGTTAGTCCCAGAAAACGCATAAAAATGCTATGAAGTGTGAATAAAACATGTAGCTATTGGTATAAAACTAGCATGGAACATAAGAAATTATAGATACGTTGGGGACGTATCAATGGCGTACAAATTGATGTGCGTCTGACCGTTCCTATTCGACAATAGTCCTACATGGCATCTGACAACTGTTCGGAGAAAAGTTCGGTAATTTTTGTGGAGTAATATGTATCTCTTTTTACCTTAAAAAATGTAGCTTCAAAAACATGTGTAATAATCTTTTCGGTAAATACGTGGTTCACCCTCTAGTCCTAAGACATTTTACAAGAAGTAATAGTTGACAGAAATATTTAACTGAATTCAATGTACAATGATTATTCATTAGGAAATATTATTATCTTTTTTTAAAAGGGGGATATTGTATAGTATCTAAATATGCTCCTCGGCATTTCGTTGGGTCTCTTCAATGATTATATATTTTGTGTTCATATCTATGAAATCTTTGAAATACTAGTACATGATGCATATAACACAACATGACACATCTTCCATTAATGCTCCACATAAAAGAGTCACTATATCAAGGTGTCGCATATGTACCAATGACATGCTCTCGATAAAATACACAGAAAATGTCATAGTAGTAAAAAGGTGAAAGATTGAATAATAAAGTTAACCGTTTCTCAGACCAATTATCCTAGAATTGAGAGAGGAACTATTATCTGGTTGGGATAAACTTTGTAACCTATTCCATACATTGATATTCAAGATAGTTTGGTAATTTATGCGAAGTACTGTAATATGTACTATGTCTCTTTTATCCACAAAAATATTAATGTAGTAAATCCAGGGGGAATTACGCGGTCCACCCTCTAGTTCTAAGACATTTCAAGATAATTTGGAAATTAAACATCGAAAAATGATTTAATTAAAAATTTACCATTTATTCACAAGGAAAGTGGTTATCTAAAGATAGGATTCCCCTTGGACTTCTTTAATGATTATTAAAATCTCATTATAAATGACAATAAAGTAAAACAACCATGATTTAGTTTGTTTTTGTATTTATGGAAAGTTGATAGGGTGTGATGCATACGCATCATAATATTAATAGCTAGCGCACCATTGGTTTATACTCCTTCCATCCAAAAATAATTGTCCTAGATTTGTCAGAAAATGGACGTATCTAGACATAAAACATGTATAGATAAATCCACATTTGTGCAAACTTGAGACACATATTTTGGGACGGAGTGAGTACTTCTCGTGAAAGAGCTACTGCTCATAATATCCCATATAGTATGTTGGAATTATCTCTTGCGTGAGAATTATCATGCACTACTATGGTATTCATCGATTTAATGAACTAAGTAGATAAAACAAGGTCGTTCGCAAACGAAGAGGCCTGAACAAAGTAGCATTAACAAAAGAAGCAAATGTGATAGTATTATGAGCTCATTTCCAACAGCTAAATATGAATGGGGTGAGATGTCTATTGTAATTTATAGTCAATAATGTAGTCGTAAATTCATGAGCCACCCTTACAATTCTACAGTATCTTACAAAAAATGGATAGCAAATGTTGAAACAAGAATGAGTGAATTCAATAAATACCTTTATTCTGAAGGAAATGATATGCACACATATGATTTCACTGGACTTATTCAATTATTATTTAAATCTAATTTAAAGTAACAATATAAATGGCCAAGGATTTGTTTGCGTTCAAATTTATAGAAAGTAACTTTTCGAAGGGCATGCTTTATAATACCATCATAGCAATGACAGCTAGCATAGTGTCGGTATACTCCTCGTAAAAGAGTCACTAACTCACTATATCGAGGGGGTAGAATATGTTTTAGCAACCTCATCTCAGTAAATTACACGGTACTCCTACTATATCCCTTTTCATTCTCTCGTGACGATAATAATAACAAAAAATTATGATATCCATCGATTTGTTGAACTGATTAAATAAAATTAGGTCGGTTGCAAAGTGAGGCCCGGTTTGGAACAAGAAGTAAAAACCTAGGAATAGAAAAATGTAGGAATTGAGGCATCATGTTTCCTAGTTTCCTACAAGAACTAAAACCACATGAAAACTTCCAAAGTATCGTTTGGATGTCGCACTAGTAATTAAAAACATAGAAATTGAGACCTCATGTTTGTTTCCCTCCAAAATTTCCTATGAAAAGCTCATTCCATTGGAATTTCAATGGAATCTGAGATTTATATTCCTTTGTCTAAACGGTACCATAGGATTTTTTTCTTTAGGAACCCTATCCTCCAAAATTCCTCCAATTTTCCTTTGTTCCACATCATCTTTTTTAGTTAGGTGTCATGCATGCTACTATCTATGTTTCTCCCACCATGGTAGTCTTAGTTCCATGTGAGTCGCATAAGAAAACAACATTGGAATGAAACTACACAGTATGTGATCCCTCTTGCAGCAGTGGTGGTGGTGCAAGATGACATCGATCGGAGTAGTACTAAACTAGATGTAGATCTTTGATTCAGACTACCCATAGTGGGAGTAATATAGGTAGTAACATAAGTGCCACATAGGCACAAATGGTGATGTGGCATGCAATTAAAGAGGAGAGAGAGGGTGATGCTATCATAGGTAGATACTGTAACATAACGGATTTCGAGACAAGATGAGTCTATAAACTAATAAATGCATATTTATATGATACCACACATATGTTACTATTCACTATAAAGGTAGTAACATAGACTAGTATCATATGCATGATACTAGTGTATGGTACTCCCCACTATGAGTAGTCTCAGTGTAGTGGTAGGTTTGTACAGCTGTACCGGGACCAAATCTTTCAGATGATACGCTTCAGAACAATGAGTAATTGCAGTGGAGTGGTACTAACACGGAATGGGTAAGTAATTACAGATAAGGTAGAGGTGTGCATCATAAGATAAGGTCAAAGAAAGAATGCATCAACTTTAGGAGGAAACGGAAGGAGGAGAGGAGACAGCTTGTCCCGATTTAAGAATCATCTAATGTCTAAACTACCTCTATGGTCCATGGACCCCCAATTTAGTTGCACAAGTAACTCTCTATGGCCCTAATTAAGTAGCATTATGCTTCGTCAACCCGATGAAAGAAAGAAAGAAGAACCCGAAGAGAGGAGAGACATTTTTAATTGCAAGTAGAGCTCTGTGCCCGCCACAAAATTACCGTTAGAACCTACTCCAGCTCCTACGTGCCCCGAGTGGCCAAGAAGCACAGTCGTTAACCCCTCAGTTTACTGGACCAAACCTCCACCATGATTTATTTAACCAAGCAAAGAATAGCAGAGACAACCAGGAAGAGTAAAAAAAATTGCTGCAACCTTCCGAAGATCGTCGAAAATTTCTCATCATTTTTGCGGTGTCCCCAAGGAGGCCTCTTTTCTTTGCCAAAAAGAAAGGAGAGAGGGAAATGATGCCATTGACTTGTGCACCTCTAGGCAGAGAGGGGGGGTAACCTGGATGATTCGTTGCGGCAGAGGCCACTACGGGGTTGCGCGTTCTCTAGGCTCCTTTGTTTGACCTCAAGACGGGTTACCATGGTGCAGGCTATCATGGCAATTCGAGTTCTTTTCTGCGTGTGCTCCAGCCTGCGAGGCAGCTCCCACTGTCCCCCTCTTATTTGAGACTCAACTGAGGTTTCCAGTTGGCCTTGTTTACTATTGCAGATACTGCATGAATCAATTCATTATCTGTTCAACAATTCAGATTAGTGCGGTTATCTGTTCAGAAACCAGATGGATTTGACATGAGAATAGCTTGAGAATTAGCAGTACAGTCAGAACTTTGTCACATTTAATACCAGTTCTTGTTCCATCGATGCAAACTTGATCATTGATTATCACACTCAGATGTTTTGAAACAAAGCGAGCAATTTGCCTCATTTTATTAAAAAAATGTAGGAGATAATTGACTGGTTAATGAATGGGAAACCAGACTAAAACCGTTACAAACACCCTCGCCGTCCGTCATGCAACACGACCGTCACGAGGACACACACGACCATCCTGGAGCTCAAACTGCACACACACCACTCAGATGTTTTATGCTGTGTACGTACTTAGATATCCACCATTAATTAAGAACAATAACCAGTTAATCAGGCGCGGAATATCCGAGAATTACGTCCATCTCTGTGCCGCAAACTGGAGCAATCATCGATGAGACCAAAGGATCGCATTACCATCCTGTGCTTTGGAATATCAGAATAACCCTACTGAGAGCTACGTCGCGGAGCAAGGCACCACTCTAGAACAGTGTCAACTTTCCCTTTTGCGGCGACAGGAGAGGCAAGCCTGCAAGTTGAGGTCGGGTTGATTGGAATGGAAGGGCGGGCAACACCTCAAAAGGCAGAAGTTGTCAAGCATGCAGGGGTCGATGTAGCTGCGGGCCAGGGAATAACGAGTGCCACCATGTATATATGGCTGCCTAGCGAGGACAAGGGAACATATCACTGTGTTGTTAATCTATCATGTGGACATGTAATGGTGAGGACAGGTTCAGTGGAACTGCAAAATAGAGGGAAATGTGTGGAGAGAAATTACTCAATGGTTATACCATATATGTAATGTATGTAGCCATTAATTTGAGGTTTGGAAAGTGGAAGTATACGACAAATAAAAAACATATGCCCCGGTTAAGCAACATATTTCTTTAGAATCCCTGCTAGTCAAACATTCTAATTTAGGTTAAGCAACATGCTTATTGTAAAAGAAATCGATCGTAACAATAATGCATAGGTTGAAGACCATGCCAATACACTAAATAACTAGTAGTAGGTAGTATCAGATTTCCTCACTACAAGTCGTGCCATAGTATATATTTTTTTGTACAAGGTTTGGGGTCCAAGGACCCGGTGCTACATATTTATAACTCAGGGGGGCGGTTACAACTTTTACAAGTCGTGCCATAGTATATGATGATTCGGAAGACAGTGTACCTAATCTTCCATTACTTAAAACCTGGCTAAACGTCACCAATCTTGTTGGTGATTAAGAGACGTGGTAAAATCGCGGACATATGAACTAGGCTCAAGGGGGAAGAAACCTCTTACAGCTCGTTTTGCACCCATCATTTCATTTCATGAAAATAAAATTGTGCCATCATTTTATTTTATCTGGAAAGTTAAATGACAACGTTACCTTAACCTTACCTTAATAAAGCCTTTTGTCCCAAACAAGTTAAATGACAACGTTCTGGATAGAAATTGGCATAATATACAATAGGCATTTGCTGAAATTTCAAATAAAATGACATGCCCAATTACATGCCAACCAAACAGGTTGAACATGAAATTAGAAATGAATTTCATGATTCCGGCTTGAAACGATGGCTACCAAACGACCTCTAGCTTTGTTCCTAGAGGGGTGGCAAGACTCAAACCTGGATGGGCTGCAAAAATTCCTAAAATCAATCCTTTTTGTAAAGTCAGACACGGGCAACGTACACACGCACCATGATCATTCTCAGCACACTCATGTAGGGCGGATATTTCCTTCCAAAACAACTGTTGAGAGGCAGCCATCACCAACCTACAAATGTACACCTCTACAAACTTTGAAGCTCCAACGAACTTTTTCTCATGTGGATTGTGAGGCAAGCAAGCAAAGCTAAGAAAAACAGAATACCTCGATAGTCAATCGATGTTGTGGTAGTGGTCTAGTGGAGGATGGATGGATGGATGGATGGATGGATGTGATCTTCCAAATTAATGGATGTTAAGTGAAAGAAGTTGAGCTCATCGATCTAGCTAGCACATAGCCGTGGATGCATTGACCTTGCTGATACGGTTATTTGGCGCTGCACCACCAACGGAGAATATTCGGCCCCGTCGGCTTATGAGGCCCAGATGCATCGTGCCATTCAAACAAACTACACATCGATCATTTGACGCTCTGATGCACCTATGTTGACGTATCTTCGCCTGGCTCACGATCAATGGACGATGCCAGACTGCTGACATCCTCGTCAAAAAAGGATGCCCCCACAATGACACTTGTGCTCTACGTTTAAGTGCCCGGAGACGGCGCAACACCTGCTAGCTGAATGCCCCTTCATCAACCAGCTATGGTGCTCAATACTCCCGATTGTTGAGCTTCCACCCTGCTACCTCCTAATGCTCGGAAGCTCCCTAACAGAATGGAAGACAGAAACAACCCGGATGACTGTCAAGCCAAATAGAAAGGGTTGGACGACGTTATCACGGATGGTCTGGTTGCTAATCTGGAAAGAAAGAAATGCTAGAATCTTTACTTGCCAAGCCTGCAAAATGTTTGACATGAAACTGACGAAACGGGCCGTAGCCCCGCTTTATAAATAAAGCCACAACGGCCTATCCGATACAAAGTGATGAGGGGACCCCTCTTACAAAGCAGATCAAAGATAGAAAGAGAATAACACAAAGAGAGCTAAACTTGCCACCGAAGACACGACACGACACTCCACAACGACGCCCCCAAGAGGGTAACGACGAGACGCGTCGCCGTCGTCGAGACCATGACAGTCAAGGGTTTTCACCCAGAGACCGACGTAGAGAAGGTACCCACAACAACGCCCCCAAGAGGGTAACGATACCCACAGGTACCGCCGTCATCGGCGCCAAAGCGCGGAGCTTTCGCTCGGAAAAACCTTCACACCACATGGGTTTGGAGATGAAACTCAAATGGGTGATCTCTTCTTTGTGGAGGGTGCACACCGGTGCATCTCTAACTGTGAGAGTTTGTATGTGTTTGGAGAGTGTATGATAGTTGGATATGAGGTGTGGCCTGTTAGTTTGGGTCTAGGTTCTCTTGTCTCAGGCACAGACGATGTTCCTTGAGTTAGAGCGAGACCGCGAATTGGTCCGGTTTCCCTAATTAACTGATCAATTCTATACCTTCTAATAATGGTTAGGCAGAACTCCTGCTATTTACCGTTAAAAGAAAAAACTCAAAATCCTGCAAGAGGCAACCCTTTGGAGGACGGCTGGGCAGAATATCGGCGGCAAGCATTCTGAGAAGACCACGCGAACGGGACTAAAGCTGTTGTCTACGTTTTTTGGCTTGCATTTTTCTTCCTTTTGAGTTCGCTTGTACTCTGCTTTTACTACTTCTACTATCAATGAAATAGCAGCCAAGCTGCATTTTCCGTCATAGCCGTGGGTGCAAGCCTGGACTGCGGATCTGCATGGAGTGGTGGCACGCAGCTAGAGCTAGTGGCGCCTGCAGGCAGTGTAGCCAGCTTGATGTGGTGGTGCCGTGCTTTTCTGCCGGCCGGCCGTGAAACGGCCTTTTTCTTCGTCGTCGCAGGCTCACACGGCTCGCATGATGCGACGGCGCACGATCACGTATTGCTGTGGTGTGCGGGTCCGGTAAGGGTAAGACCCCTGCTCATGAGCCCGGCGTGATGGTGAGAGCTTTTGCTCGCCGCCGCAGGGTTGGTTCGGTGGGTGGGGTGTTTACAGTATGATCCATTCATTCATGTCCACCAAGTCTTCTTGCACCGACACAAGGGAATTTGTGGAAGTTGATTTGCTTGATTACGCGAGGGCGATCGAGAGCCGATCGATGATGTGAACTACTAGTACTGCAACTGTGAGAGGTCGCCGCGGGGAACAGCAAACAGATCAGCTGCGGTCCCGGGACTTGAACCGTCTGTTGGAGCTAGCAGGCAGCACTGGCCGGGAATGCTCTCCTCTACCATCCAGTATTATCCGATAATATATGGCGATGTCATCCTGGTGTCCGCTTCTGATTCCCGTCTCGATCAATATGATACCAGTACTCCGTATGAGATAACAAGGGGATATATAGTCACGGCCGTTACGGGTGCATGCACATGATGATCAGACTTCAGACTTTGACGCCTTGCCACCTCTGCACTCCAAGCCGAGAGTCGTCACCGAATCTTCTCGGACGTGTACCGCTCCGATCCATGTCTGTCTGCCTGCAGCTGCAGGTCCATCCGAGGAACACGCGCGCCACAACGGCCTTCGGTTCCAAACCTTCCGATTCTGCTATGCCCTTTGCGTGTTCCTGGGGATGCCTGACGCTCGATCGGATGGAGTGCTGGCCGAGAAGAGATAACGTGGCCTGTTGATTCCTTTTCTTTTGATCCGAAAGGGATCGATCCACGTCCTTCGTGGACTTCTGGTACGGTTCATCATCGAGATCTCCGAGACAGTGACGACTTGTGGCGCGCACCATTTTGTCTTTCGGCTAGCAAAGTAAAGTGTTATGTTTGTTCATATTTCAAAAGTCAAACAAAAAAGAACTCATGGCGTATGTATCCTGTTCTTTTTTGCTAGATTGTGACATGTTCTTTTGGTTGAAGTGTGCGACATTTTTCCCGTCGATAAATCATAAAGTATCCCGTTTATCTACGTCGATAAACCTGGCTTTCTCTTTTTGTCTGGGTACCGCCGTCTATCGTGACTGAAATGGATGCCATCTCCGTCTGTGTTATCCTTTCATATATTGCCCGTTATGCTGCCACCAAATTCATCACAGTTCTCCTTCATGCAGGTTTAGCGCTTGTCCGAAACCAAAAAAAATACAAGTTCAACGATTTTCAATTATTTAGTTTCTTGTGGCACTTGGTGTGAGGCATTAGCACAATCACCCCCTCAATCGCACATAAATGAAGTGCTCCCTGTTATTCCTTATCATTTAAGGTAAAAAAACTAAGTCGTGTGTAAAGTTCAAGCCCTATTCAAAAGTCAAACTATCGCATACCGTTTTCTCTGAAATGTGTGTGCTACATATCACACAAGATTTGATACATATAACCGCGTGTGCATTGTGTAGAAACACCACAAACGTGTACATCCACATTGACAACCTGACTGGTGCCGATAAAACGCACATATATTAATAGATATCAACAACAAAATAGGTGACATAAACGATGGGGCCGTGCATCTAGCCCCAATAAAGGAAAAAAAGGGTGATGGAAAGCAAGAAGAAGAAAAAACAGCCACTAATAGATTTGGTCCGGGCAATCCTATAGGTAGCGAGATAATGATTTTTATAAAAGAGCACATTAGCTTGAGTGTTCTAAACCTGTTCCAGAACATGTCAATATAACTTTTTAAAACCCTTTCCGGAGAGAGAATGTATGATACCAGATCTGCAGGTGCAACCACCCTTTATATTTATATTTCATGTGTTCATCTTTTCGAAGCAAAGCGTTGTTCATCTTGTAGAAGAAGAGCCATATACAGTATACTGATTAATGACCAACAACGCTGAAATTAAGCAAAACCGTTAGTCAGACCAACCCTTCTTTAGACACAAGAAAAGGTTAGATGAAGATCTTATAGACATACAAAATTGCCAGCCAGTGGCCATCGAAATGTCAGACATGAGATAAACTAACAATGTTTGACCAACAAGGGCCAAGAGATCCGTGGATGATAAGCGTGAGACTCACTCCAAGCCAGCCAATTGGACAGACCTTGTTAACCTACCTTTTCAATTTCATGCTTATTGTTTAAATAATTATCTAAAAGTCCACTCTTGATCTCTAAAAGGGACAAAAAGACGGAGATCTTCACACCCGCTGGCACTTTCCCATGTAAGATGAGGAGCCGTTTGACCAAGCACAAGTTGAGAGTTGAGACCAAAGGCCGGACGTACACACGCAGGAAGAATCGCTCTTCCATAGTTCCATGTGACCCTGGGGGTTTGTTTTGTGTGGTCGTCTCCGAAGCGTGTGTGCACGCAAAGAGTGAGGCAGCCCAATCATTTGACTGTCGATCCGCACAGTACGTCCAGGGCGTGCATGAGAATTCTCCAGGATCTCGCACTGATAAATTTGCATAAGAAAAACAGAGTAAATCGTACTCCTTCTTCGACTAGCTGAGAGGGAGATCAAGGTCTCACGTGAGCTGTGCTACACCTTGGATCCCCTGGATTTATTAACAAGTGATGAGTGTAACATGGAGCTCACATGAGGTGTTGTGCCGCTCACTTGAGCTACGTGTGAAGCAACTCCCGTGTTCTGTGCTCATTTGCCGAACTCCCCCAAAAGGAGGCGTTTGTATACTCCGTATGTGTTTGTGCAGTCCACGGATGCAACCGACGAAGAAACCGTTTAGCTGGCCGGCGCCGACAAACACATGTTTTTTTTTTTTTGAACAGGAAACCGCGATATATTAAAAAGCTAATCTTTACCTAATAATAAAGGCACTAAGGCTTCCACTGTTTGGTTTGGTAGGTCATCGAATTTACCCCTAAAATTTGTAAACAATTACTCACTATGCCACCCGTAAGTCAAAATAACGTTTCAACACAAAAATACATCCACGGTTATAATATCCCGAGACCGCCTCCTGAACCCCGGCCCGCCCCCTCCAATCTTTCGTCAAAGCTAGCTATATTTTGTTGTCTATGATCTTGTGACTTCCTGGCGGACGCCTGGGACCTGAAATCCCACTCGACCATATGGGTGTTGTACGAGCGGTTGTGCAAGGCGTTCGCAGCACATCGAGGAGATGACCATGCCGTTCGGCAGATTCAAGGAGACGACACTGCCGTGAGAAGGCGGCCGCGGGACGGGGTGGAAGAGAAGGTCGTGGAGGCCACACGCGACGCGTGGGGCGAAGCGGGAGAAAACGGTGGCCGGGAGCGTGGCGGCGACAGCCAGCACCCAGAGCGAGCAGGAAGCGTGCGCGTGGAGCCAGACGTCAATGCAGTTGGCGTGGATGGCATGCGCGCAGAACGGCAGCTGCAGCGCGCGGAGCTCGTCGCCGTCGGTGAACTCCAGGAGGCACGCCGACGGTGCTTGCGTGCGCACGCCCAAGGGAAGCGATCTGATGGCTACGTCATCCAAGCCGTGGGGCAAGAACTTGTCGCCGTCGGTAACTCCAGGAGGCACGCCGTACTGTCACGGCCGACGGAGCTCACGCGCGCAGCCAAGTGACTTGATGGCCACGTCGTCCAAGCTGTGGGGTGAGAAGGTGTGGTAGAAGTTTCCGCGGTGGTGAAGGACGTGAACAAATCATTCGCCGGCGAGGGGCCACCTCCTGCGTCCGCCACCGCCAGTTGACGGGAGGAGCTGAACCTGATTAGGGAAGTGCCCTGTGTGCTTGCATTTTTCAACTCGATTTGCTCTCGCCAGTTGCAATCAGCTATAAGTCGTGGTTTTGAGGTCGATGCCATCGAGACTTGAAGTTGTGCTGAAAGTTATTGTGTCGCTGCTGCTTCATGTTTATCAAATTTCAGAGTTGGCCAGGTTGGTTCCGCGGGGTGCAGATACCAGTCCTACCATAAATCTCCAGAATCCTGTCACCAATTGTGGCACATGTTCAGAGGTACTAACTGAAATCCGGTTCAGTTTTGACTTTAGGAATTTTAAGCTGCAATGGTTGACAGCTCAACCGAGATTTATAGAGATACCCACTATTCCGTTTCATGGATCAGCTATTAATTGGTAATTATGTATATTCCATAGTATACATATTCATCATGCACACCACAATTATTTTCTGATAGGCTTGGGTTGAGTTCCTCTCTGGCAGACGACCTGTAACAGTTTCCTCCTTGGGTAGGAATAGAGGCAACAGCCAACATGTACATTCTTGATGGGAGATGATGATTTTGGTAACCCTACCTTTGGTAAGAGAAAAGTTGACAACATGTCCCCTTCACCTGCTCTCACGACAATGATGCGACCAGATTCCCTCGTGCCTCTGCCTTTGGGTACTCCCGGAGTGGGGATTCCTTCCTCTTACATCCCCGCCTGGTGACACGCTTATGGGTTGAACATTTTAGGGTTGGGGTTTCGAGTAACAGTGTTTAGATGACGTAGACGGTGTTGCCGCGAATAAAGCTTCCTAGGCTCATCTTTGCCTTGTCCACAATGGAGAGGAGGGAGCACGAAGGATTATATCCAATGATGAAATTCTCCAAAATCTATAAATTAGCCAATAAAAACTAACCCGTGGCCGTCGCGGGTCACGGCCATCACCGGTGTTGCAACTGTGGCCAAGGTACAACATATACACCCAGATTTTTTTCTCCCGTTTCAATGCACATGTTGTTTTCCAAAATTTTAGGCATGTATCTACTTCTTCTAAAGCCGTTGCAACGCACGGGTATTTTTCCTAGTACAACCTTACACAAACAACACACGCGGAAACACTGAGAAACATCGAGAGAGGCCACACGCCCAGGAACATTTGCAGAAAGGACCCCAAGAAAGACAAAATTTACAAAGCAAGCCCTTGGAGCCTCTGCAGAGACCTTCTTCTCCATCGCACCCGCACCGACCGAGCACCATCGCCGTCGTCGGCTTTTACGAGTCGCAGTAGACGCCCCCACACGGAGAAGCCGAAGCCGCTGTGCCATATCGACCGGGGACGCACCCCATGCTTCAGATCGGAGCTCGAATCCACCAAGCCGGCAGATCCGCCGCCGTCAGTCCACCTTCCCGCTCCTGAACAAGTTACCTTGCTCGACATCCCACGCCGCCACCATAAGCAGCAGCCCGCACGTCCAGCAGCAGCACCCCATCCCCCTCTCCCTCACCACCACGGTCGTCCAAGAGGGAGACAACAGTACCACCACCGTCAACGCACACCTCCAGAAACTTGAAACGGCTTCGGCCACCTCCTTCCCCGCAGCAGATCCGCCATGGAACCACCCCGCAGAGGATGAAGGGCCTAGCTCCGGCGCCGGAGAGCACCAAGAACCAGCCGCAGAGGAGGGCAAAAGAACAGGCATCCGCCAAGACAACCGATCTACAAAAACCAGCGAAAATAAAGAGCTAAACCTATACTAATAACTACTCTGTATACTCCGGCACCTCGCCTTAGCACCTCCCCGACGACATCGCCGTCGAGAAAGGCCTCGGTCCGGCCCGGTTTTCCGTCGGTGACTCTCAAAGAACTGTAGAGAGTTGAGAGCAGGGAAGGGGAAGGTGAGAGCCCCGGGGTCTCGACAAACACATGTTCAGGTACGTACATGGTTCGAAGTACCTGACCGGCTTTGGGTACTGCATGCCATTTGCCGTGGCTGCAGGGCGGAGAAGGGTGTCCGCTTCTCCATTGGTAATGGAGAGGACACCCTCTTTTGGCTGGACCCGTGGCTCGATGGGAGCCCGCTACAGCATAGTTTTCCGTCTTTGTTTGCTATCTGCGCGGACCCGATGCAGCTGGTGGCCGCGGCGATACCTGATGGAACGTGGAACATCTCGTTCCGACGTACTTTCGGTATTGCCGAGGCTACAGCTTGGGCAGAGCTACACAGTTTGCTTCCGGAGTCACTGCCAGGCGGTCGTGACCTCGTGTCATGGCACCTGACACCGTCTGGGACGTTCTCTGTAAAGTTGGCCTATCAGAGTCTCTTTAGTTCCCCAGTTAGAGCATGGACCTCTCCACTATGGAAGGCCCCCTTAGAGCATCTCCAGTCGGAGCGCCCAAAGGGCCGCCCAAAGCACTTTTTCGGTCCTTTGGGGCTTTTCGGACAAAAACTGCTCCCACTCGCGGCGCCCAAAAGCAAATTGGTCCGCAACTTTTGTCCGGCACGCCCCAACCACGCCCTAGAACCAGGGCTTCCTTGGGCGGCGCCGGACACAAAATTTCCATCCGGACAAAGGACAAAATCACACGCATCAGTTACCCAGGCCCTCTCTCTCCTCATCCCTCATCTTTCCACCTACCACATCCTCTCTCTCTCCTCGTACTCTCTCCCCACCGCTTCTTCGTTCTGGCCTCCCGGCCATCTTCGGCGTCCTCCCGCCGGAGACCGGGGAGGGAGCGGGTGCCTCGTCACGTCCACCTCGCTGTTCGCGCACCGCGAGGCCTCCAAGGGCTTCCGCATCAACGTGGTCAGCGCCGCGCGGCAGGGCAGCGTCGCCGCCCGCCGCTTCGACCTGCTCTTTGTCTCCAACGGCCGCGCCGAGCGCGTCCTGCACCGCGCCAGCCGCGCCGTCGAGGAGGCGCTCTTCCCGGACCCGTCGTTCCCGCGCCGCCAGGTTACCCGCGTCACCGTGCGGATGGCCGGCGGCAACCTCACCGCAGCCGAAGCGACCGTGGAGGCCAACGCTGGCCGACGTCACCGTTTGCTGTCCGGCTCTGGCGCCGCGGACGCCGTGGCCGCTGCAGTGCGTCGCGCCGTGGCGCGCATGTTGCTGTGGGACGGCCGCGGCCGCCTCCACCTCGGGCAGATGCAGGCCATACCGGCTCCTCCGATGCTGCCCATGGGGATGGGGAAGACGTCGGTGAGGACCCCCCAGAGCGGCTTGAGGACCCAGGGGATGAAGAAGAAGACGGAGAGGAACTGCACGGTGGCCGGCTGCACCCGCTGCACGTCCTTCCAGTAGTAATCCGAAGCAACCCGGAAGAAGGAGCCGGCGAAGCCCTGGTTGAGCCCGTAGACCAGCACCACCCCGGCCACGAACGTCGCGCCCAGCTCCCGGCACAGCATCCGCAACCACCGCACCGGCTGCAGGGCCGCCTCCACCAACTCACGGCCGTGCGACTCCCCATGCGCCGGCCCGCTGCCGGCGAGGCCGTCCGTCTCCATGGCCACGTGCTCTTCTCCCGGCATTGATCTTGGACTCTTTGGTGTTAAAGCTCGATTGGGGATCGCGAGCTAGGAGACGGCCATGGGGTCGCGTGCTCACGTCGCCGCCGCCCTGCAGGACTGCAGGATATGCTCGTGGAGATGCTTGTTTGGGGTCTCCGAGTGGGAGACGCCTCTGCCCAATTTTATTTTCAATCAATTTTTTGTCCGGACACACCCCAAATGACCCATCCGGACACGTTTTGGGCGGTCATTTGGGCGGTGCGACTGAAGATGCTCTTACCGTTAAAAAAATCAAAATATTTGTGTGGCAGCTTCTTAGGGACCGCCTCCCCTCAGGGGTGGAGGTTCGCAAGCGACAGGGGCCGGGTGATGGGCTCTGCCCCATGTGTGGGATCCCGAGAGGGGAACCCACATCCTTTTCACTTGCCCCGCTGCCAGATTTCTATGGAACTTCGTCCTCGAGGCGCTGGGGCCTGCTTGGCAGGCCTCAGACCTGGGCGAGTTCCTAGAAATCCAGGCGAACCGTACCGGTGAGAGGCGACGCCTCTTCTGGTTGGTGTTTGTCGCGTTGATGTGGACCTTGTGGACAATTCGCAATAAGATGGTGATCGAGCGGATCTTTCTCCGACGTGCTTCTGACTCGATGTTTAAATTTATGTCTTTCTTGCAGCAGTGGCACCCGTTGTCTAGGCAACGGGACATGGGCAGCTGGATGACATGCTTGCTAGGCTTGTGGAGACGGCTCGGCGCATCTCCTCCTCTTCTTCCAGCTAGCGCCGGAGGGGCTTAGTCTCTTTTTGTTCGCCCTTCGCTTCGCTTCTCTATCTCGATGTATCTCTCTCACCCCCCCCTCCCCCCACCACCGCCTTTTCTTGCTTATTTCATGTGGGCTTACTTGTGCTGCGCCCCCAGCAAGCGGCCTTACCGCTCTTATGTTCGTAACAGTGTATGAACTTGCTTGGCATGTTGCTTTATTTATAACAACGCGGATTTTCTACCACCGGTGATAGCTGTGCATGGGAAACAACCGTTGGATTGGGAGTTTTTTGGATCTCTTGATGGAAACTCATTCGAAACTGCCGTTTGAGCACTAGACGGCCGCTTGTTGGGCGTTTGTACAGAACCGATCCCGTCCGAACCGAGGCAGATTGCTTTGATGTTCGTGGGTATGCATGACGCAAGATGGAAGAGGTGTTATGCGGCCCATCCGGCCGTAGTTGATATGCATTGTATCCGTCTATATAACGGCTAGTATTTTGCACAGGACGTAGGTGCCTACAACGGTAACATTTGTTCATATCGAGCTGGGCATAAAAACAGTGGGAAAAAATTAGATACGTGGCAACGATGGCCCGTGGGTGGTTTCCACCTTCTTTGCTATATAAAGGGACGAGCGCGTACATCCCAACAGCCATCCTATCGCGGATAAGAGTTTAGACATGAACACACCACCATCAGCTGTTTCCAACAACGGGTTGGGTCTCATAGAGGTTCCACCGGCGTCCGGTGATGCCGTTGACTCCTCTAAACCGGAGCAAAACTGTTCCGTGCAGCGCTATCATCGAGACGCCGCCGGCAGGTGGTGATGCGGTCACCGTTGCCTGCTCTACCCAGCAACATCAAGAGCCTGCTGCAGCCAACTCTCCACCTAAGGTGCGGATCTATATCAACTATGATACTGATTCAGAGTGTGAAGCAGAAGAGCCAGAAGAGAGCGAGGAAGATGCGGATAGGACATGTGCGTCCGACTGCAGCGAGTGCGCCATTGACCGCATGATCGAAGCAGGTGAAGCTGAGGATCCTGATGCCGAGCCGATGCCTTCAACTCCTGATTCCAGGAAGGCTAAGAAGACTAAAACCTACGACTCCGATGAAGACGAGGTTTGATGCTATTTAGAGCGGTTATTTCATGTGTCAAATCTGGGTCGACGGACCACGCAAATAATGTTCTGTGTAATGAGCTTCAGTTCAATTTCCTTGCAATGTTTCATTTTCCTGCTTAGGTCGCCATAATCCGTGTCCCTGTTATGTTGATTTGTGTCTTGTATGTGAAAAAGTATGTTAATGATTTGTCAGTGTTTCCAAGCTTTTTCCTTCTCTACCTTTTGGTATTTACATGCAATCTAAACCTGTTCATTGCGCAAAACTATTTTTTTTACTGTGGTGCGCATGCTCAATTTAACAGAAGTTCATGCTATTTAGTAAACTGATTTGTTAAAGTAAAATGGGATGGTGGCGGCGACGCCCGGTATGCAGAACGGTGATGATGCCGTTTTGCTCTACGAGTAAAATGGGCCGGCGCATGGGCCTGTACGTGTTGCGGCGCGCAAAAGAAACACGGATGGGTAGGGCGATGGCCAGTAATGGGCTAGTGTGCTGAACGAGAAGAAAAAGAAAAGGCAGCTATGCCACATGATAGGACAACGGGTTAAACCGCGCCTGGAAAATACTTGTAAGTAATAACATAACTAAGGGGATGGATAAGATAGTGCAGCATTAATAGGTGACAATTGAGGGCGGTCTGCACTCGACAACAACACGGTGCGCCGTGTCCAGGCAGTAGGGCCGTGCTGTGCCCGATTGCTGCGCCGCGCAACCTAGGATGAAGTCTACAGTTGGGGAGCAAACATCCTCAGGACGGGGTGACGCGGGGAGCTGCGACGTCGTGCGCCACAGCTGGGTCTACTTGGACGCAGCACACTAAGGTGTTGCCGACCCACGACCACGAGACATTGCCGTGAAGTCTGCTTGCGTCGGCAACAGAATGAACCGTAGCCACGACGACCGTGCCATCAGGAGTCGCCGTGAAGTTGAAGGTGTTCCAGTCATTGAAGAGAGCTTGCATGACCAGAGACGCGGCGCGGAGCAGGTTAACAGAGCCGCCGCGGCGAAAAAACTGAAGTACGTGGCTACCCTGTTGAGTTGGTGGTCGGAGATACTCAACAGGGCGGGCAGCATCAAGAGGCTGCTGTCCGATGAGGTCGATCCGGTTGGAGGGCAGCAGCGGCATTGTTGATTGTGTGGGTGTAGGTGTCTATGAGTGGGTGTAGAAGGCTTGAGAGTAAACTGATAGGGAGGCGCTGGTGTGTATATGTATTGCTGAACCGTGGTTCGAACGGCGGCCCGCGTGCTGGCTCAAAGTGCAATGAGTGCTCTGTGGCGGCATGGGCTCCGAGCGAATATACGGCCGCTGGCGTAGCTATCCCGTGGTGGAGTGGGTGAGAGGTGATAGATGTATCGTGTGAAAAGACGTAGCAGTAAACAAACGCTAGCAGCAGTAGGGGCGTCCGTGGTAGTACGTCGGTGCCGAGATCGATTTGTACATGAAAGATGCTTCGAAAAGTGTGGTTTGTTTTAGGGTTTTATGCAGTGTTATCGTTTGTTGGAATCCATTTGCGGGATAGGTAAAGATTCAGAAAGACGGTTTTAGATATATGCAGTGGTATATATAATTGCAGGCATGTGGACTCCGTAGAAAGTGAAAAAACATTCATACCATCATCGAAGTGGAAAATGATACAAAGAAGTTCAGATACGGCGTGGGGGTACTTAAAGAGTACAATGCTGGTTTGAGACTAACATGACGAGGTGGATAAAAAAATACATAGAGAATACATGTTCGGTAGTAGACTTAAAAACAAATGGTACAGCAAGACAACGGGGTGTTGTAACAGGATTGTACTGCGAACTGAAACAACAGTGGGAAACGAGCCACGGCATGAAGTCGAGCACCTGCAAAACGGGAACGGCGCGGGGTGCCGTGACATCGTTTGATATGAGGGGATCAACCTGCAAGCAACAGATAAGAGTATCTCCGAACCAGAACATGTGGCCATGTAGTTGGTCGGCACGGTCGCACTCCCACATGGTGGCGAGGACGCCGAATCCGTCAGGTGCGATGTGTGTCCTGAACAAAGATGGGTGGTAGAAGGAACGTAAGATTATGTCAGCTGCATCTCGTAGATTCACAACTCCCCCGTGGCGGAAGAACTGTAGGAGGTTGCTACGATGGTGTGGTGGAGGCCCTAAGAACTGGACTGGGTATCCGGCATGGTCTGGTTGCTGGCCAACAAGATGGATGAGGGTGTTGTCCATTTTTGGAACGGGGAGGGTAAGCTTGAGTGAATGGGGAAGAAGGTGCCGAACGTGGTTATTTCTGTGTGGGAGGGAGGGGTCGTGGGAGAGGCAGATGTTGAGAACGGGATGTGGTAACGTTTGAATAAATAGACGTGGCTATGTTTTTGAACGGTGGTCACGCATACATGCTACATGTAGATAAGTGTGTGGCAGTGATTCATAGTATGCATTTGCCTGCTATGACGCAGCTCTGCGCCATCGGCTGGAAGATAAGCTCAGAGACGTGTTAAATTGTATTGATGGTTCTGCTATGATGCGGCGCTGCTGCAACGCCATGCAGTCGATGGTACATGGCTGCGACGTGTGGGTGGAGTCATCGAAAAAAGCTGGTGGATGGACGTAAAGAAATTACGGACCGAGCAAGCTATGTGTGCCCCCCGTGCTAGAACTGGTTCGAGTAGATGCTATGAATTCAGCAGGAAAATCGTATTACTGGGTGTCTGTCCCTTAGACCAATGGTTTCTGCTAAGATTAATTTTGAAAAAATTCATTCGTCAAACAACTCCATGCGGGGCCGTGTGTTTTTGGGAATCGATGCTGCGCCGTAGTCCATGTTATCAAGATTGAAAGGACATATCCTTCCCCACAGTGTTTTGATGTTTGTTGACAACACACTTAGATGTCTAATGTGTGTGCTAAAAGTGTGCAGGATTGTATCAATTAATATTGCACAGGTTTTGTCTCAAGAAATGGATGAAAAGCAGTCTTCATTGCATCAGCCGGTACTACCGGGTTCACCCCGGTACTACCGGGTGTACTGCCATGCGGAACTACCGGGCCCAGTACCGGATCTCCAAAAGCTCTCTGGACTCGCTCGATTTAATCCGGTAGTAGCCCCGGTAGTAAGCGCGGTACTACCGGGTGGGGAGCACTACCGGACCAGGCGGTCCGGTACTACCGATGCGCGCGTGGAGAAGGCGTTGACCAGTCTGGCGCCAGGCCTCATTTCCCTGTCAGCCGGTACTACCGGGCGAGGCCCGGTACTACCGCTGCGGGCTGTTTACAGCTCCAACGGCCAGATTTCTGGGAGGGGTATTTATACCCCTCCACCTACCTCCGGTGGACTAAGCTTGATTCCTCACTCTCTCTCCACCATTGTTGCAAGCTTCAATCTACTAGAGCTCCCACTCCAACCACTCAAACACGTTGATACTTTGAGGAGTGAAGGAGGAGCCCTAGATCCGCATCTCCACCGAGCCGATTTGTCTACATCGACCTAGTCACTTGTAGATCTTGTGTAACTTGATACATTGGATACCTAGAAGATACTTGTGATTCTTGTGGCTTTGGTAGCCACAAGGATTAGCCGGGAGCCTCCAATTAAGTTGTGGAGACGCGACCCGGCCTTGTGATTCTTGTGGCTTTGGGAGCCGCGGGAATTTGGTGAGAGCCTCCAATTCGGTTGTGGAGTGTGCCTCATCCTTGTAAAGGTTTGTTGCCGACCTCGAGGGCATCATATAGTGGCTCGTGGATCTCCTCATCGGAGGATAACACGAGGGAGATACGGTGTGCCATATCAAGGCTATTCGGAGTTCACTTTGTGACTCCGCACCGCTCCAACGGAGACGTAGCTTCCATTGGGAAGTGAACTTCGGTAGAACATCTCCGCGTCACCGTGTGGTTATCTCTTAACCTTCCTTTACTCGTATTGCTAGCTTATCTTGTGTAGAATATCTTGCTAGCTTGTTTATTGCTCATCATATAGGATTGTTCATCTAGTTGCATATCTAGAGAACTTATATTTGAGCAATTCCCGAATTTGTATTAAAAGAAAAAGAAAATTTGTAGTTGCCTATTCACCCCCCCTCTAGTCAACCTACTCGATCCTTTCAATTGGTATCAGAGCAAGGTCTCTTTATTAAGGGCTTAATCGCCTAAAGAGGAGGATGGCTAGTGCGGAGGAAGTACAACGTGCTAAAGATGAGGAGTTAAAACTTGCTAAGGAACAAGAAAAACGTGATAGAGAACAACTTGACAAAGAACTAATAGAAGCGGGAATAATCCCTCCCGAGGGTGATGCCCCAATCACCATGAAGTCCATGATTGAACTTTTTGGGTACATGAAAGGCAAAATGGTGGATGAGGTGTATACTCGGGTATCTAATCAAAATGGCTCCTCATCAACCGCTAGCCCTATTAAGGGAGCTAGTGACAAGGATAAAAATGATAAACCTATGAGAAGCCTTCTCTTAACTTTGCTCCACCTAGCTCTTATCTCACTCAAGTTGCACCACTCAACCTCATATAACCAACCTTGGTAGACCCCCTCCTAAGCTTGATAATACTCGTTATTTCACTTGGAAGAAATCTATGGAGTCTTATTTTCGCAGCTCATCGGTGCATCTTTGGAGGGTGGTCTACATGGTTTCAACCCGTTGATCCCAACAACTTGACCAAGCAAGAAGAGATTGATGAGCAACTTGATGCAAATGCCAAGTACATTCTTGAGAGTGCTATGACCGCAAATGATGAAGATCATGTGCGGAATCTCAAAACTTGCAATGAGGCTTGGCTCTATCTTGAAACCGTGTATGAAGGAAATGAGGGCATTCAACGCTCCAATGCGGCCGTCCTTCAATATCAAGTTGACAACTTCATCATGCTAGACGAAGAGACTCCACCGAACTTTACCGAAGACTCTACAAGCTTGTGGTGACATGTAGGGAAAATGGAAAGAAGATATGGATGATGAATGGGTCAAGGCCAAGTTCCTTCAAGCAATTATGCCATATAGTGAAACTATGGTGATGAACCTCATGCAAGAGCGGATTACACAACAATGACTCCCAATGACATGTTGGCTCAATTTGTCACCTATGATACATTGAAGTCCACATCCAAGTCTTTCAACCAAGTCCGTGGCCCAAAGACTCTTGCTTTGAAGGCTCGTGTGGTAGACCATCCAAGATATGAAGAAAGCCCGGTCTATGAAGGTGAAGAAGACTTGGAGGGTGAGCTCAATGAAGTTCTTGCACTTGCCGCCACCCGGTTTTGGAACAAGAAGAACAAGAGCGTCAACCCTCACCAATAAAAAGAATGTGCTTCAATTGTGGAAAGGACACTCATCTTGTGAAGGATTGCCCCTATGAAAGAAGAGAGGATAATGGTGGTCAACTCATTCTAAAGAAGAACAAGTACCACCCCAAGCCTACCTATATGAAGAGATCACCTCAAAAGGCTCTTGTGGCATCCCATGAAGAGGAATACGAGTCCGGAGGTGAGGAGGATAAAGAACCAAGTGAAGAAGTAGGAATGGCGGCTCTTGCAATGGGCACCCTTCCTCCATCATTGGCCAACCTCTTCTCATCTCCAAACGACGACAAGATCTCCAAGCCATGTGCCTCATGGCCAAGGAAACTAAGGTGAATTCCCCACCAAAAATTACTATCTCCTCTAACCCATCACTATTGGATTGTGTTGAGGATGTAGGGAAAATTGAAGAAGAGGATAAAATTTCTATCTTCATTAGCAAGCTCCAAGGTCCAACCAAGAAAATGGTTGAGGCCCTCATGTATCAATATGGAGAAGCCAAGCATCTTCTTGATGTGAAGGATGTTAGGATTTGTGAGCTCGAAGGGCATGCATGTGATCATGCCGACAAGATTGGTGAGCTAGAAGATCAACTTGTTGAGGAACAATTGCTCCGTGAGCAACTTGAGGAGACACATGCCATGGATCTTTCCAAGGCAAAAGAAACTCGTGAAACCTCTATTCAAATTGCTATTGATCTAAAAAGTAAAAATGAGGAACTTGTAGAGAGTCATAACAAACTCTTTGAGGGTTTTGAGCAACTTAGGGAAACCCACAAGGTGACCTCAAGTGAGCTCACTACACTCAAGGAGTCATATGCCAAACTACAAGCTCAATTTATCTATGCTAGCTTCACCACTTCTCACAATGATAAAGATGCAAATTCTTGTACCACTAACCCTTTATGTGTCAAGGCATCTCTTATTGAGGAAAACACTAGGTTGAAGGCCCAACTTGAGAAGGGCCTAGCCACTTGTATCCAAGGGGAAAAGAACCTCAATGATCTTTTGAGCAATCAAAAGGGAGTGGTTGGCAAAGAAGGAATTGGGTTCACACCCAACTCTAAGAAGGTCAACAACAAGAAGAAGAAGGCGACTCCCCTTCCAAAGATATTGTTTTTGTGAAGGAGGGGGAGTTAGCCAAAGCAAATGACAACTCTATTGGGAGTGGTAATGTCACTAGGGGCAATGCCACTCACAATAACTTTGCGGGAAAATACAACCCCTCATATGTTCTTTTGAAATCTACAAATGGTTGTGTTTTTGCTAAATATGTTGGCTCTTCATATGGAGATGATTATCACTATGCTATTTGGGTTCCAAAGACCCTTGTGACTAACAAAAGAGGACCCATTCCAAAATGGGTACCTAAATCAAAGACTTGATTTATTGTAGGGTTTCTCTTCCGGTGGATCTTCATGGCTCATTGATAGTGGATGCTCATCCCATATGACCGGAAGCAAAGAACTAGTAAAGGACTTATTGAAACAACTACTCTCATTCTCTCATGTCACCGTTGGCAACAATGCAAGACTCAAGGTAGTGGGAGTTGGTAAGTGGTGATCACTCCGGAGTTATCCATTGAGAAGGTCCTCTTGTCGAATCTCTTTCATACAATTTACTTTCCGTTGGTCAATTATGCAATGCCGGTTACACCGTTATTTTTAATAAATACCACGTGACCATCCTTTTCACTCAAACACTCAATGTCGCCTTTGTTGGATTTCGTGAAAACGGTTTGTATGTGGTTGATTTCTCAAAAGAGACCACTCAAATCGCTACATGTTTAATGGCTAAAGGCGACAAGGGGTGGCTTTGGCATCGCCGACTTGGCCATGTCGGTATGAGAAATTTACAAACTCTTGTAAAGGGTGGACACGTGGTAGGACTAACCGATGTTAATTTTTCCAAAGATCGTCCTTGTAGTGCTTGCATAGCCGGAAAGATGCATGAGAAGAATCACCCCAAGACGACCATTATCTCCACTAAGAGGCCTTTGGAGCTCCTTCATATGGATCTTTTTGGGCCTCCCACATATGATAGTCTTGGTGGCAAGAAATATTGTTTGGTGATTGTGGATGATTATTCAAGATATTGTTGGACTTTCTACATCAAGAAGAAGAGTGAAACTCAAAAGATATTCATTGACTTTGCAACCCTAGTTCAACGCCAATATGACTCCAAGATTTTGGCAATTAGAAGTGACAATGGTACGGAGTTCAAGAATTACACTATGGATGATTTCCTAAGTGGGGAGGGCATTCAACACCAATATTCCGCTGCATATACTCCCCAACAAAATGGTGTTGCCGAAAGGAAGAACCGCACTCTTATTGATATGGCAAGAACTATGATGGCCGAATTTAATTCCCCATACAACTTTTGGGCCGAAGCCATCAACACCGCTTGTCATTACTCAAACCGGCTCTTCTTCCGTCCTCTCAAGAACATGACACCATATGAACTCCTCACCGGTAAAAAGCCAAATGTATCTTACTTTCGAGTCTTTGGATGCAAATGCCATGTTTACATTAAAGGTTGCAAAATTGCTAAATTTGAATCTAGATCTTTTGATGGTATATTTGTTGGATATGCCGCAAAGTCTCATGCTTATAGGGTCTTCAACATATCCACCGGGTGTGTTGAAGAATCTATGAACGTGGAGTTTGTCGAGGATAATGGCTCCCAAGCGGAGCATATTGATCATGATGATGTAGGTGATGTTGCTCCATCTCAAGCCATAAGAACTATGGGGATTGGAGAACTAATTCCTATTGAAGGACCTATTGATGATACTCAAGAAGAAGGAACAAGTTCTACCCAAGTTGAGCCATCTACCTCAACAAGTGATCAACAAACTATCAATGATCAAGAACAAGAACATGTAGATCAAGAAAATGGTCAAGACCCACCCAACTCTAGTGGTGAACAAGAACATAATGAACCCACAACCCCAAGAACTCCACTTCGGGTTGACCATGAGCAAGATGAAGGCAAATGAAGATATTTGTGTGGTGAAACAATTGGTCAAGCCATGGAACGCCGGGTCATCCGGCGTGCATCAAATTGGATACAACAACACTTCAAAGAAAATATCCTTGGGAGTATCCGTAGAGGTGTGTCCACACGCAATCAATTAGCTAACTTTTGTGGTCATGTCTCTTGTTTGTCTAGCTTAGAACCTCTCAAGGTATATGATGCCCTTGAAGACATGGATTGGGTTGCGGCTATGCATGAAGAGTTGAACAACTTCGAGCGCAACAAAGTATGGTCATTAGTGGAAAGACCCAATGACTCCTCCCATAATGTCATTGGAACCAAGTGGATATTTAAGAACAAGCAAGACTCACATGGTCAAGTCATTCGCAACAAAGCAAGATTGGTTGCACAAGGCTACACCCAAATCGAAGGAGTCGACTACGGTGAAACCTATGCCCCCGTTGCTAGACTTGAATCCATTCGCTTACTAATTGCTTATGCATCTACTCATAATATTGTCTTATATCAAATGGATGTTAAAAGTGCTTTCTTAAATGGTCCACTAAATGAATTGGTGTATGTTAAACAACCACCGGGTTTCGAAGACCCTAAATTTCCTAACCACGTCTACTTACTACATAAGGCTCTTTATGGGCTCAAGCAAGCTCCACGTGCTTGGTATGATCATCTCAAGGAGTTCTTAGTAGACCGTGGCTTTGAAATTGGGGTAATAGATCCCACTCTTTTTACAAAAAGGGTAAATGGAGATTTTTTCGTATGCCAAATATATGTTGATGATATTATCTTTGGTTCCACTAACCATGAATTTAGTGATCAATTTGGCAAGCTAATGACCAAGGAATTTGAGATGTCCATGATGGGAAAATTGAATTATTTTCTTGGCTTTGAAATCCACCAATTTCGAGAAGGAACATTCTTATGTCAAGCCAAGTATTTAAGGACATGCTCAAGAAATTTGATATGAACAATGCCAAGCCATATAAGTTTCCCATGGACTCCAAGGCGGATCTTCACTTAGATCCGGATGGTAAGGAAGTTGATCAAAAGCTTTATCGTTCTATGATTGGATCTTTGCTTTACCTTTGTGCATCTAGACCGGATATTATGTTTAGTGTGGGTATGTGTGCAAGATTCCAATCAAGTCCTAGGGAAAGTCATGAAACCGCGGTCAAAAGGATTCTAAGATATTTGTTGGATACTCCCAACTATGGTCTTTGGTATCCCCATGGTACAAGCTTTGATCTTGTTGGTTATTCGGATGCGGATTGGGCGGGTTGCAAAATGGATAGAAAATCAACTTCGGGTACATGCCAATTCCTTGGTAGGTCCCTTGTGAGTTGGTCTTCCAAGAAGCAAAATTGTGTGGCCTCGTCATCCACCGAAGCCGAATACATCGCCGCCGGTAGTTGTTGTGCACAATTATTATGGATGAGGCAAACTTTAAAGGATTATGGTGTCATTTGTGACAAAGTGCCTCTTTTATGTGACAATGAAAGTGCTATTAAAATTGCACACAACCCGGTTCTTCATGGCAAGACCAAGCACATTGAGATTCGGTATCATTTTATTCGAGACCATGTTGAGAAGGGTGATATTGCAATCAAGTATGTCAACACCAAGCATCAACTCGCCGATATGTTCACAAAGCCTCTTGGTGAAGCAAGATTCAAGGAGTTGAGAGGAGAACTAAATGTGGTGGACATATCCAATTGGATTTAGTGGATTTCTTGCATACCTACCCATATTAGACGATACTTATTTGGTTTAGATGTAGGCATGGACATAGGGGGAGTGCGGTCCTAATCCATTGGACCATCCCTCCCCCCATTATGCCGATAGTAAGAATTCATTTGCATCTCTATATTCGTTCTATGAATTGTGAGCTTAAATGACGAGTAGTGGCCGTGGACTCAAGATATATCTTCGCGGTATCACACCACATACTCATACATGGTGGCCTCGGCCACCACCCTCTTCCTTGTGAAGAGTTGGTTTCATTTGGATTTTATTGGTTTTCTAGTGCTCCTATGGAAAACATGCTCAATTTGGTGTTTTTGTGTGTATTTGATTCTTGCAAATTGAGTATGAAGTACCATCTCCAGTGTGTTGATCTAATCCTATGCCTTTCATCTATCTCAAAACAACTTCCATCTTGCACAAGTTCAAATTCCTTACACAAAAAGAGAAATCTGGGGTTTCTTAGGAGGCCCCGGTAGTACCGCCGGTGGGATCCGGTAGTACCGGGCTCTGAATCTAAGCAGTTCTGCTGCTCGCAAAGATTCAGGCCCCGGTAGTACCGGATGCTCCGCCCCGGTACTACCGGGAATCACGGGTATCTAGATATTTCACCGTGCGGGCAGGGTGGGGGTTATTCCCCATTTTCCCCACCCGCACGAAGCCACCCCGTCGCCTCCTCTGCTCCTCACTCCGGCCGCCGCCCTAGGCCGCCGGACTCCGCCATCTCCGGCCAGATCTGCTCCGTGGGAGCGATCCCCTCGTCGATCTCCTCCATGGCCTCCGGTATTTCCCCGTTCTTTGCATTCTTTGTTTCTAGATCTTGAAACCTAGATGTATGGAGAGGAAATGTTGGTAGCTCCGTTGGCAACGGTTAAAGTTGGATGGATGATCACCTAGGCCTTGTTAGCTAGCATCTAGTGTAATGTATGGTTGAATCTCTCGATTTTGTGCCATTTCAGTCTTGAATCGGCTCAGCCGGTACTACCGGGCTAAGCCCGGTACTACCGGGTTTTCCAAATTTGCTCGATTCAACCATTCTTTACATCTACTGGCTAGTTTTTGATTCCTTATCCGTGAACTTGTGCACTCATCTATTCCCTGCCCTACCTATATGCTGTTTCACAGGTAGCCGCCGTGGTACCAAGAAGCCACGTCTTGTGGAGGATGAGATTGAAGAAGAAGAAGAGGAAGTATTGCCTGCTCGCACCACAGCCAGAACTCAAGCAAGGGAAGAAATCAGCTGCTGCTCGTACCACCACTGCTCCCCCCACGAGAGCCCGCAAAGCACTTCACTTATGGAAGAATGAGGACTATCAGAAGCTCAGAGAAGAGAATCCCTATGCTGAGGAGAGGTCACCTCTTGTGCGGAATCCGCACTTTTACACAAATGATCAAGAAGCCATCTACAAGGAAATCTATCTCCACAAGGATTACTCCGTGGTTGTCCAACACACTCTTGATATTCCTTACATGAGAAACTCGAAGCACAAGGGCTATTTTGATGAGACACTTGCTATGTGTGAAGAGTTTGGGCTGATTGACATCATGAAGGAGAACCATCCCTACATCGAGTACTACATCATTCAGTTCTTTGCCACCGTCTACCTTGACCATGATGAAGCCCGGACCCTATATTGGATGACTAAGGACACCTTGCTTTCTGCCACCATGGCGGAGTTTGGAGAGCTTCTAGGCTATGAAGACAAGGGTGAAAGTGTTGCTAGTGGATGGAGATGCCATGACAATGATCGATCAAGCTCCAAGGATGTTCTTGGACCAATCACTATGGAAAGAGGCACCACCGGTAAAACTGCTCATCTTGTGCGTCCTTTTGAGATTCTCCACCGTGTCTATAGAGAAACTATTGCTCCCGTGTGGGAAATTGGGATGAGGTTCATGGCTTCATGTTTGACCTTCTCAAGCTCTCATATGAAAATCAAGGCAAAGGCAAGAAGCTTGATGTGATGGATTGGATGTGGAATGACTTGTGGTCCACAATCATTGATAGAAGGGCCCCCATCTATGGCCCATACATTATGAAGCTCATTCGCCGCAAGTGGGCTCTCAAGAAGAATGGAGAAGATATCATGAAGGATGGCAGCCCGTTGTGGCTCATTAGTGAAGGAACTGCGTATCAAGCCTCATGCTCCTCCCAAAACCCAGCCCTTTGATCCGAGGCTGCTGCTGAAGCTGAGAGAGCTAGTGGGAGTGCACCTCCTCTTGAGGAACCTTCATGGTTCAAGAAGCTGCAGATTAAGGCCAAGAGGGCCTTTTGCCTCAAACTGGATTTGGAAGACCGTTGTATGAAGCTCATGTGTATCACAAGAAGGCAGCTCAGCGACACAAAGCAATGATGAGGCATATGCAGATTGAGTCTCCGATGGTTCTGAAGAGTAATCACTCCAAAGGAGGAATGGGTGTCCAAGCATGGTTACTGGAGTGATGAAGATGCTCCTCCACATGGTGATCGCTTCCAGGCCTCCTCTTCGACCCACCACGGCGCGGGTGGAGCTTGATGCTCCTAGGGACGTGTTAGCATCGCGCTTCTCCCTTTTTGGCATTTCGATGACAAAGGGGGAGAATGTGTTCTATTTAGGATGAGCCGTGGGATTTGCATGGGTGGAAACACAAGCTTGCACTTCGTTTGATCTTTATGCTTGTGTTTCATCTTTTATCTTTATTTGGATATTTGCTTTGAACTTCTATGCATGTGTAAGACATGCCTTGAACTTATGGTATTGTAATAAGACCTATCTAGTATGTTACTTGCTTATTGTTGCTTATATTGTGCAAGTTGTTTTAATTGTTATCCATATGAACTTGCTTGGTTCGTAAAATATAGGGGGAGCTCCGCCCATTTTATATGGTGTGTTTTTGCATTCAAAAGCAAATTCCTAATAAACACACAATTTGGAGAGCCCCGTCTATCTTTTGCAAATCATTTGTTTCTCCTAAGTATGTTGTCATCAAACACCAAAAAGGGGGAGATTGAAAGGACATATCCTTCCCCACAGTGTTTTGATGTTTGTTGACAACACACTTAGATGTCTAATGTGTGTGCTAAAAGTGTGCAGGATTGTATCAATTAATATTGCACAGGTTTTGTCTCAAGAAATGGAAGAAAAGCAGTCTTCATTGCATCAGCCGGTACTACCGGGTTCACCCCGGTACTACCGGGTGTTCTGCCATGCGGAACTACCGGGCCCAGTACCGGGCCCAGTACCGGATCTCCAAAAGCTCTCTGGACTCGCTCGATTTAATCCGGTAGTAGCCCCGGTAGTAAGCGCGGTACTACCGGGTGGGGAGCACTACCGGACCAGGCGGTCCGGTACTACCGATGCGCGCGTGGAGAAGGCGTTGACCAGTCTGGCGCCAGGCCGTCATTCCCTGTCAGCCGGTACTACCGGGCGAGGCCCGGTACTACCGCTGCGGGCTGTTTACAGCTCCAACGGCCAGATTTCTGGGAGGGGTATTTATACCCCTCCACCTACCTCCGGTGGACTAAGCTTGATTCCTCACTCTCTCTCCACCATTGTTGCAAGCTTCAATCTACTAGAGCTCCCACTCCAACCACTCAAACACGTTGATACTTTGAGGAGTGAAGGAGGAGTCCTAGATCCGCATCTCCACCGAGCCGATTTGTCTACATCGACCTAGTCACTTGTAGATCTTGTGTAACTTGATACATTGGATACCTAGAAGATACTTGTGATTCTTGTGGCTTTGGTAGCCACAAGGATTAGCCGGGAGCCTCCAATTAAGTTGTGGAGACGCGACCCGGCCTTGTGATTCTTGTGGCTTTGGGAGCCGCGGGAATTTGGTGAGAGCCTCCAATTCGGTTGTGGAGTGTGCCTCATCCTTGTAAAGGTTTGTTGCCACCTCGAGGGCATCATATAGTGGCTCGTGGATCTCCTCATCGGAGGATAACACGAGGGAGATACGGTGTGCCATATCAAGGCTATTCGGAGTTCACTTTGTGACTCCGCACCGCTCCAACGGAGACGTAGCTTCCATTGGGAAGTGAACTTCGGTAGAACATCTCCGCGTCACCGTGTGGTTATCTCTTAACCTTCCTTTACTCGTATTGCTAGCTTATCTTGTGTAGAATATCTTGCTAGCTTGTTTATTGCTCATCATATAGGATTGTTCATCTAGTTGCATATCTAGAGAACTTATATTTGAGCAATTCCCGAATTTGTATTAAAAGAAAAAGGAAATTTGTAGTTGCCTATTCATCCCCCTCTAGTCAACATACTCGATCCTTTCAAAGATAATAAATCTGTAAAATTGGAGAAGTGAGGTGTTTATCAGCAGGGGAAAAAATGAGCTTAACAAGGAGACAGAACTGGGAAAAGGCAAAAAGATTGCTAACCTGAAGAAAAAGTGCAGTGCCGGCGGCCGGTGAGAACGGCGTGTTCGCCATGGTCGCCATCTTGGACGCCGCACTTGCGGACAGAACGGATTCGAGGACGTACGACGCCCAGTTAAACTTCTGAATCTGATCAGGCTGATTTAAAGCAGGCCAGAAGTTCACTGATTCATCGTCGTCGTCGTTGCGGCCGTCGCATAGCAACCCTACGACGAAAATGACGAAGGCAACTTTTAAGGTTGCTTGTTCATCTTCGGTTAGCTGCCGCCCGGTGAGACGGCGCAAGGTGGTCGATGCTGCTTCTGAAGGGGAGGTAGCAAGCTCGTCAACGCCTATGAGCTTCTCAATCCGGTCTCTCATGGCTTGTGATTTGTCAAGTGAGGAGTCCCACACTTCTTTGCCTTTGCATGGGACCCCAAAGATCGCAGCAGCATCTTCGACGAAGAACATCAGACGCCTGCCAGACTGTGTGCTGATGGACCTGTTCATCGTGTCGACCTTGGGTAAAAGCCAATTTGTAAATTGCTTGTCGAACTTCACTGGGTGCAAGGGCTTTGAGAATGCCCGGAAGCCAGTTGATGTTGCAAGTCTTGATTGTGCATCTGTGAAACGGGCGACGATCTCGTTGAGCTCGACTATGAGGTGCGAGATCCCGTATGGCGGCACCCTTGTGAAGTTCCGCGCGACATTAGCTCTACCGACCGGAGGCGCCTTTGTGGTGCGACCTCGGCGGCCGATCCAGCTATAGCTGCTGCTGCTCATAGACAACGGTGTGTCGTCGCCTGGACAATTTGGGGAAATGATGCTTCAGATAGAGGTTGATCGAACATGGCATAAAGAAGCATAAAAAAGAAATGGATACGCATACCAAAGAATGAGAGCTTGTTGGGAGATGATGGTGATACCTGATGAAACGAGCAGATCGAGAGGCTGAAGCTGGAAGAGAGAACGACCGGAGTGAAGGGCGAGAGTGGGGATTCAGAACAGCGCACTGAAGCCTGCTCTATGTTGGCGGAGCATTGTAAGGGGAGAGGGGGGAACTATAGATAGCAATGGGTTGTTCTCAAATTCCAAAGTTTGAAAATTAATCTCCCCGGGTAGTTGTAAGTTTTGTATCGGGTGCTATAAAGCAAAATGAGTTGGGATGAATCTGATAATGCAAAATGGCTGTGAGACCGGTGCGCCGAACAACGAACGAACGCACTGTTAATACAAATTTCAAGAGTTAGCGGGCCGGGCGTGTGGTTGCGTTGCACACACTCGATCCATCCGAGGCAAAACTACCGTATAGATTACTCTGGTGCAAAACATGCAGGGGCGGCTGCATAAAATGTGACATGTGAATGGATGGTGGCATGGGGGCAAGGCTGCTGCAAAACTAGGAGCAAAAGGAAAATGGGTACTGCTAGTGTGATCTCGATATGACGGCGTGAGAACACACTGTCAACAAATAACAGTTGCTGCAATACGGCGTTGTGCTCTCGATATATGATCTGACGGTCGGATGCATATGCGTTGCTACCACCGGTGGTAGGCCACTATTTCCGTTATTTATAAAGCGGGGCGAAAGCCTGTTTCGAGAGAAGAAGGCCGAGCGGCGTGCGGGCACGTCCGTGCATGTGGTCGAAATAAAGCCGGTTCATACGTTGCCGGCCACCGCCGCCATAAATCAGAAGCAACCGCCGGCCCCAAGATAGGGTCCGCCGAGACCAGTTGGGCGAAAGGTACCGGCCGGCGTCGCTGCATGCCTCCGCATTCATTCGGATCTCCGAAAACGAAACGTAGTGTCCATGCCATCCTGCCGTCCGTTCAGCGTTCACGGCATGGCCGCGGAGGACGTCGAGATCGGGCACACGCCGGCGTCCGGCCTGTCGAAGGGATAACAACGGCTGATTATACGAAATCACGGCGCTAGGAAATGATTCTGGGCCTCTTTCTGTCGTGGGCTCGACCGTAGCGAGCGGCGGATGGCAGAAGGCCCAGCGAAGCGATGTCGCCGGGAACCAGTTGTCTCAGCCCACTGTTGCCCTGCCTGATACACGGCGATAGCGTGTCAGCCCATCGGACTGACGACCCGATTGATCACTGTGTCGCGTTTAACATTGTACGTGAAGAAGAGTACACTCTATTATGCATTACACTCTAGAAATATCAATCAAGATATTAATATGGACATATCAACTCTACCACGATTTAAGATATGCTTATTTACCAGCAATGTTTCATGACGAATGCATGATATGCTTATTTTTACACAACCTAGTGCGAGAAATTGAAGTATTTCTCAACCAGTGTGTATAAACCTAGAAGCAATATCATGTATATTGTAACCATTTTCTAGGATTTAAAACCCTTTTCTCAAATACTTATAAACTAAAAGGCTGGGTTGACGAGTATCTGAAATCATGGAACAAAAAGAAGCAAGGGAGGGAAGCTCTGGTGCGCCCTCCATTTTAGAGATTGACAATGCGCATACTCAGATACCCCTGTGCCGCCTGAAGCGAGACTAAGCGGCCCAAATCAGGTTATTAAACATCGTTTTTTTTAGGAAAAAGTTTGAACAATTTTCTAATATGAAAAAAATGAAAAAAAAATAAATTTCTAAAATAATGTTTTTCCATATACGAACAAAATTAAAAAAAATTAAAAAAATTGAATTTAAACAATTTTTTGATGATCAAAATTTGAGTTGGAATAATTTCGAGAACAAACACATTTTGAATTTGAACAAATTTTGAAATATGAACAGAATTTGCATTAGATTTTTTTTAAATATGAACAAATTTAAATTTGAATTTTTTTAAAACATTGTTCAAAATAATATTATGTTAAAATGAGAAAATAAAAGAAATAAAAAAATTAAAGAACAAAAAAACAGAAAAGGAAAAATAAAAATTAAAGAGAAACAATGGCCAAATGGGTGGGGGTGGGAGTTGGGGGCATCCTCGATTGCCTTTAGGCGGCGTGAGCGAAATGCGCCACTAGCGCGATATATAATGTTTGACATGTTGCCCATACTGGGAAGTGAGAACTGTGGAAAAGCTGTGTTGCGGGAGCCGCACGCCTGCCGGCACCCAACTCACTTGGCTCTGGGCGGCGCCATTCGCCGCGCACAGTCCCAGACAGCAGAACCCAAGAACTCAGCATACTCGTGGTCCAGTAAGGGTGTGTTTGGTTGGGTGGCTAGCCACCGGGTGGTTAGTGGTAGCCACTTTGTAAGTGGTTAGCCCCTATTTGGTTCGAATTTTTTGAAACAGAAAACCGTGGATTCAATTTTTTCTAGAAACCGAGCTACATATAGCTCATACTCCAAAACGTTGCTCTCACTATGACATGTTCTATTTGGAAATTGTCTGCGTATTGAAACATGGTGCTGAAAGCTAATGTTGTGAAATTCTTATTATTCAAACCATATTTTAATCGATTATGTAGCCAGAGATTACCATATCACGCAAACCTCGAACCATGGCTACCCGTAACCACTTTTTATCACTTCAACCAAACACAAAACTTGGCTAACCAACCCACATAACCAAACATGAAAAATGGTTACCACCAACGAGGTGGTTGTGGTTACCCCCAACCACTTTTTCATAGCCACTGAACCAAAAACACCCTTAGATCCGCCCTCGTAGCATCAGATCCGCCCTGTCACCGACTCTCAGTCTCGAGCCAGAGACCCTGACGGGTGCAACGGTAGAAAAATGATAGGGATGCGCAGGCTACATCATAGCACATAGCATAGCAGATCACATATTACCTCACCAGTGCATAAGAAATATAGAAAAATACACAACTACTGTTTCTTGCTTCCGCAACTTCTAGCTGACCAATGTCACCACCTCCTTTCCATGTCAATGAACGATACTAAGTTTGCAACAGGGCTCTAGTTTTCCCCCAAATAAACCATGCCTATGTGTCGCCCTGGCATACACCATGTGCAATCGAGAGCCAAATACTAGGGCAGAGTGGACTGAAAGAGACAAACACCAAGCACCAACACAACAAGAAAATTCAGTAAAAGATGAGAACTGTGCGAATTCAGATGATCTTCCGTATGCACGGCACCACATGAAACAAAGTTAAACAACAGCCTACCAACAAAGCGGATGTTGTGACTGCAACATGTAATTAGTTTTGCTTAAACTTCCTGCCAAACCGTTCTCCATGTTAAGTACCATAAGTTTTTTTTTACCATCTAAGTACCATAAGTTTTGTTAAAGTAGTGAACAAGACAATATTTCCTTCCAGTTATGTCCATCTCTCTACTAATCCCTTCGTAGTAAGTTGATGATTGTTCGTATCCCCAGGCTGCAGCTACTCTGGGTGGAGCAGAAGTGGCCGAACAGAACTGCAAAAGATTGATATGGATAAGCAAAGTCAGCATATTTGAACAACAATGATGCACGATCATTTGATATTTACAAAACACAGGCTAGGTAACTGGTATGCTGTTCCAATGGAGAACGTGAAAGAAAAATTGAAATCATGGAACATTTTGTTTAATGAAGCGACACATATGGAAATTAGTATGCGTGAATTGGTGATATGGCATGGGCTGTTCAGCAAAAAATCATCATCGCCTGTGTATTCACCACAAATATACTTTTATGTTCCCTAATCATTCCCTCCCTATCTAGCATTCTTTGCAGCGATGAAGCAACCTTGCCTCACAACTCACAGGAAATAGCTTTTTTGGTAGTTCAAACACAAAAACGGATAAGATTCTAATTTCGGTTCAACTTTCTACAATCTACAAACAAGAAATTAACATGTTTTACCGAGTAACTTAAACAAGAGCTGATATCAAGTTGGCATAAGTGTGGAAAGAACTAGCACTGGTTAAAGAACTTAATGACAAATTTATAGTTATTAGCATAAATAACTACTGATGTCCAGAAATGCCTGTCCTAGCTGGCTTTTTTGCTATTTTAATGGAACGTAAACGCACTGGTGCTGATTCAAGATGCAGAAAGCATGATTTTGAGAATAACTACGAAGAAAACAAGATATAAATCAGCTTACTGGCAAAAAATGTGAAAATGAGACAGTTCTGATGCACTAGTTATAATGAGACAGTTCTCATACACTAGTTAATATATAGACCGTTCTGCCACCATTTGACTGGGTTGAGCAAAGCCATTTAGGCGTACACGCTTCTTCCAATATAGCAAGTGATGGAAATTAACTGAATCTGGTACGTTGTATAGACCAGGTGGGCAATATAGCACCATATATTTACATGGTTAGCAGACCCATGCATGAGATAAGGTTAGTTAATTTGTATTTATTTATTTTTCAGAAGTTGCTCCTATACAGCACAACACATGACCCTAACATGTGGGTACTAGCTCTTAAGAGTAAATTCTCATGTATGAATGCTGACGATGGTATGCCAGTACCCAGCAGCACAGTTAACTGGATATGAGATATCGTACACCCTTTTTGTTCTTACTCCTTGTTTGTTTATAGTTACTTTCTTAAATGGTACCATGTATTATGGAAGAGAATGACAGTCAGTATTATCTATTCTATAATTTGTTCTATTGTTATGATCCTGACTGCTGAACTTCACAGATAGTGCTAACAACTAGTATGTTCCCATGTTTCAGGTAACAAGCGCACTAGGAAGTTTTCCATTTGCAGCATTGGTATGGAATAAGAGCACTTGGCTCAAAGGAAAATAACATGTTGGGAAACTCCAACAACAATGAGATTTAGCCACAGTTAAATAGGAATAGCACATAAAAAAGTTGAAACAATTAAAAAACATGACCACTGTAAATTCAACAAATATATTGTTTAGACTCTCTAACAGAGCCAAGAAATATATACCAATTCACAACACGGTAACTAACCATTTAACCAACAACTGTGACTTAAAAGTTCACTAAAAATGCTTAATGAATAAGAACGCCCCGGTTTATAAAAATGCATCCTATATGCAATGCTTTATACTAATTGAACAGAGTAAAGAAGTATGAGAGTTTCTTTCAGAAACCATAGTATGTTGGGACTTGGATTTTCTTGAAGTACTTTTTCATACATCGGTATTGTAAAACATGGTGCATAAGTCTGACGGTTACAAAACAGAGTGCCTATGTGCATTTACACAGTAATATGACTAATCGGAAATGCTCCTATTCCTACTTACCTGGTATACAGGGACAGTAAGCCTAACTAGAAGTGTCTAATTACAAGCCAGAGCACAATGGTGTTGTTTCATTTTTGCAGGAACGCACAATGGCATTGTTTGGTTGCTATAAGAATACTATATGAACAAAAATCAATCTTTGTGAAACAAACTCATAGGAGAATCTAGTTACTCTAGTCATTTTAGTAAATCTAATGGTTAAAAATAAAAGAATTCCTGGAATTCTGATTACCATTTAGCCTGCAGAAGATACTGCCTTAGCGACGCCGCCTCGGATAATCGTCATCATCGCTGTCCCTTGATTGCCGCCTGGGATCATCGTCATCATCACTGTTCGTTGGTTGGCTCGACCTGGCCCGTCCTCGCCTCTGCCAGTCATCTTGCTCAGTGTACTCGTCGTACCTCCTTTTCTCACCTCCCCGCCGATCCCTCTCATCGCCGTTCCTCTCGCGTTCGACATGCTCCCGGCGCCGGTCCCTGTCCCCACGGTTATACATTCCGGGCCGTTTACCCCCACCGCGGCCGCACTGCCTCCTATCTGGGTTGCCCCGGATATTGCCACTGTCCCTGTCCTCATTCCTGCCACCTGGTCTTCCCCGGCCGGTGCTACGCATCTTGCCGTAGTCCCCATTCCGGTACTGTTGCGCCTGGCGGTGGTGGTGCTGCTGCAACATTGGCTGCTGCCATGGCATCTCACAGCCTCCAAAATTCCATGGCTGCTGTCCACCCCAAAAGCCCCCAGCCATCCCCTGGTCATGCCACGGCCCTGTGCCATTGCCACACATTGCCGCCATCCTGTTGGCTGCCAAGAATGCTGGGTTCACAAGGGGCGGCACCATCGAAGGCATCGGGCCGCACTCCCCCGCCGAAGGGAACCCGCCGCCGCCTCCGAAGCCGCGCGGCCGGGGATCCATGGGCCCCAGAGCCGACCCATCGCCTAAAAACGCCACATTTCCGTGAGCGCGTTCTTCGCGGGGCCGCCGCGGCCGAGGGCGGGGTTCGGGGCCGGGGCGTCCAGGTCGGCGTTTTCGGAGCGGTGGAGGCGGGAGAGCGAAGCGACGCAGTGGTGGCCGTCGAAGGCGCGGCCGTGGAGCGCGGCGGCGGCCGAGGCGGCCTCGGCCGGGTGGAGGAACTCGGCGCGGCAGTGGCCGAGCGACTTGCCCGAGGACTTGTCGGCGGAGAAGTAGAGGCCGCGGAGCTTGCCGTGAGGCGCGAGCGCCGCCTCCACCTCCACGTCCGTCGTCCACCAGGGCAGGTCGCCGATGTACAGCGCCGCCGTGGCGGTGGATGGCGACGGCGACGGCGCAGGGGCGCCGCCCGGCGCGCGCTGCGGCAGCTGGTGCCGCCAGACGAGCGCTTTCCGCGCGGGGGGCGGCGGCTGGTGCTGCGGGGTGGGTGAATTTGGCGGCGGCTGGTGTTGCGGGGTGGGTTGTTTTGGCGCGGGAAGCGGCGGCGGCGGCGGCTGGAGGTGCGGGGTGGGGCTTGGTTGGGGCTCTGGCTCGGGCGACGGGGTGCGGCGGCGCGGCGGCGGCGGAGAAGGCAACGGGGATGTGGTTGGGGACGGGAGGAAGAGGCCGGGGGATGGTGTTTTGGGAGGGGAGGACGGGCAAGGGGAGAGCGGCGGGAGGGGGAGGAAGCCGAGGTCGAAGTCGCCGTAGAGGTCGTCGCAGTCGTCGTCGGTGGAGGGGCTGGGGAAGCGGGAGTAGTGGACGGCGCCGATCGGCCCCGCCTGCGGGGCTACGGCGACGACGGCATTGAGCTCGCCGCCGGCGTCCATGGGGGAGGGGTTACGAGGGGGTTTAGTGCGGGGTGGTTTGGTTGGGTGGGTAAACTCTGCTGAAGGTGAGGGAGTGAACGCTCACGAACAAGACAGGAGATTAAAAAGACCAGTGCTCTGTCTTGTCTAGAATCCAGATTGATCACACACAAGACACAGCACAAGGCATGTCTGGATTCTGGTACACAGGGTTGAATGTCCATGATCTTTCTCATTATACCCAACCAAACACATGATTGAGCATTCAAAAAGAAGCTGCAAGTGTCTCTGTAGATGGTATGGAAATTGGTAAGACATTACATTACATCGTTTTAGGTATTTACACTGCCTTAGAATTAACACTTTGAAGTACTAGGTCCTCTCCCCCGTGTCGCTCCCCATTCGACACTAAGAGCGGATGTTGCTGCCGTCAAAGCCCTCTCCCACTCCATTGGGAGGGGGCGTTGGAGGCCCAACAACGCACAAGCCATGGCAGTGACCCAGGGACATGGTGGTGTTGGCGGACCGCCGAGGTCACATGGAAGGCCTGGATGCCACGGGTCGGGGTTGCGCCTAGATCCGTCAGGGTCAGTGGCTCCAGCGGAGAGAGGCCACACTTGGTAGATTTGTCAGGGCGTGGCGGTTCTAGCTGGCGCATGTAGATTCACCGATGAGGTGCCCATTGAGCAAGGATGTTGGGTGTGTGGTGAAGGGGATCGCTCCTTCATGTGGATCTGACGTCTTGCGAGTGGCGTGACTACGTGAGGGCTCGTCCCGCTGCTGGCTGTGGTAGGCTGATGGCGGTCATGGTGGACCGGGTAGTGGCAAGCAACTCAGCTTGGGTGAAGTGGTGGGTCGGCTATCTGTGGCGGTGGGATCTTTTGATGTTGTGTCGATGCATGGTCGTTGGTACGTTCAGGGTGGAAAGCTGGCCCCGATCTTGGGCGGTACCAACAGTTTCTACTATCATTTTTCCGATAAGGTGGAATGTACTAATATCAAGTACACTCGGCCTCCACAACAACTTATCAAGAGCAAATCGTGACATTGATGATGCACATAGCCAAATTATTAAAACACAAGACAAGAAAAAAATAAAACACATGACACCCTAGTGTCATGCTGAATCGAGCAAAGGCACACAGCAATCACAACATCAACCACCGCCCTAGGCAAGACATAAGTTGCAATAACAGTACTCCAAAAGAAAGACCTTCAGGAAGGGAACAACGTGCATCCGTCTTCGTCGTCCAATCCAGCCATAAGACTAGCTACATCATGAGTTTTCACTCTGGTGAGTAGGTATGACCGTATGAGAAGACGCCATGCAATTCCTTCGTCAAAGTAACGATGATTAAGCACCACCGTTGCAAGGTAGAACAATCAATAAAGGCAGACCATGTGTTAGCTCAAACTCGGTAATCAAAGGATACGACCACCAAACTCGGCCGCCTTGTTATGCCCCCTCCATTTTGCCAAGCCACGACCTTCATGACTTCTAAACTTGATAGTGTCAAATGCAAACCAAAAGCATATACGCGAACACCAGTCTTAACCTAGACGACCAGCCAAAGATAAGCAAACACCTCGTGGACGACAGCACGAGATTGGAGGACACGTCTGAGCGTCTTGAGAGATCGTCATAGTCTGAAGGTTTTTGATGGTCCATCCATAATGTCACCAACTGTGCTGCTGAATGAAAATACAACTCTTTTTTCAATATGAACATATATAATTCCGTCGATTGTAGTGCACCTAGTCTAAGCAAATTAACATTTGTTCTAATAGAACCGTACCTAAAAGCTTTCCAAGTGTTAATCACTGAACTTAAGATCAAAGCCAATGCTCTCCAATGAGTGAAACAGAGGATGTCACATGGTATATAAACGATCATACTAGTAAATGGATCCTAAAAAAATTCTTTGTTACGTCAGTACAAGGTAATTATGTAGTACACAGATACAGTGGTAATGCTAAATTGCAATATACCCAAATACTAGTACATCGAAAACAAATACTCGTCAAAACAATTGTTATTCAGATCAGTCAGGCCCCGAGAAAGGCAAAATAGTCTAACACTAGCACACTTGAAAGTGACAGGTATTAGTCATGTCTGTTTGATTCGTTTACTGAATAATGTTTTGCCATCTTGTAGTACATCTAAGATATCTTGGCACGAAATGTCACTATTGTCGAGGTTCTTGGAAGTACACTTTTTTCCTTCTCCCCGCTGTACCAAGGTGCAGGTAGTTTCACCAGGAATGCTATCGTTTATTCCAAGTGCATCACTAGCATCTAGGTTCTCACCTCTGAGCTCAGTATTTGAAGCTGGACAGACTGCTTCAGCTTGATCAGCAAAGAAATACTTCGATACAGATGAGCTGCATATGTCTCTGTAGGTATCATAGTTTGCAGCTCGTGTTTGACCTCCTTGTAATATAGTTGCCAGAGGGTGCAAGACTGAAATAGCACTCTGTCCTTTCCAAGGTAGCCTTCAAATCCAAGAAATCATTGACAGACTCTTGTTTACTGAACTGAACAAGAACAGCAGTGCGATCAATCCCGAAGACTGTTGTAACTGAAGATGGACCGAACACTTTGCAGATGGATTCCTTTATATCCTTTGTTCTTAGCTCAGACTGGAATCCCCAGATGAGGACAGTGTTCTCATACACAGCAGCAGGAAATCTACTCTTATAATTTGTATCTCGCCTCTCCGTGCCAGTACATAAATCAAGAACTGTTCCACTGTTAAAGCTAGGGGGCAGAAGATTGATGTATTTCTGCAGCTTATTGTTCATCGCTAGGCTCTCACTAGGTGTGAGGTGTTCAAATTTGATGTCAAGATGAGCACACAACTGCGCGAAAACACTTCCAGTCATGAATGCGTCATATCCTGCCTCGTGCTTAGCACCAGAAGCAAAGCAAGATAAACTGCAGGGTTAGGGAACCACTAAAAGAGATCAGAGATAAAACCAGTTGATGAAAAGGAGTAATTGTGCTGACAATGAAAAACAGTTTTGGTCCTTTTGGGATAAGGATGTAGGCTAAAAAACTGTGAGTACCTCAAACATCAAGGATCAAGAATACCATAAATTGTTTGATGAGCAAATAAACTATTATAGAACGAAGCACATAAAATATGAAGAAATCCAGAACAAACCATACGTTGTTTCATCTGCCTCGACTTCAATTCTCACAGGAGCATGGGTAGATGATTCCGCCACAGTTGACTGAAATGCAGGGCACAAAAATGAGAAAGCTGAAGAAAGTGATTTGCTTTTCTGCCTCATCAAATACTGAACCGCATCATTGGCAGACATAAGATGCCTAGTATCTGCAATGTGTGGGAAAATTTTGTTGATGCCCAAGGAAAATTCCTTCATGGATGAGGGAAGAGGCCCAATAAATTTGCTGTAGACTTGCGCAATATCTGTTTTGTAGAATATAAATGGTTAGAAAAAGCAGCCAACCATCAGTGTGCCGTCTAATGGCTCAAATTTCCAATACATCTGGAAGGCAATTTTCATGATTGGAAATCACCATCTCAGTGTATGGGGAACCTCATCAGGACTGAAAACTGCAATGTTGTTTATCATATAAGTATCTGTAGGAAAAAAATAGTGTACCTAGGAAACAACTGTGACCAACGATCAATTTTTTCTCTGAGGCAAGAAGATCAATGACATGTCGGATTCCTATTGCTGATTCAACTCTTGCTTGTCTGCTTCTGAGTAGATCTTCCTGCACATCTTTCTGTATTAAAATAGAATAAGAGTGATTAGTTAAAGCAAACCAAGATCTCACATGGAGCACTATATATTGTTTACATTAGTGGAGTAATGATTATACACAAAATGATTATCGGTTACTTGTTCTTTTTCTATTAAACGAAGGAATACAGATGTGTGAAATTCAAAAGCAAAAAAAGCACCATTCAATCTGGAGTCGAATCCAAAAAGACGAAGCAGTCAGGAGATTAAATTAATTTTAATCGAAAAAAGCGACAATATAACATTCAATCTAAAGGTTTTCTTACCATCAACAATATATTGTCGTCATTGTTGTCTGTATAAACTACTCTCTTTTCTAAAGTGCCATCGTCACCAGCAGTACAAACGTACATGAGGTCTCCAAAGTTTTTTCTTAAAACCTGCAGGGGAATATATCGTCTGAGTATAGTAGAAATAGTACATGCCAATAAGCATCATTCAAGTTCATTACACACGGATATTCTGAAGAACATGCAACAGAAAACAACAACCTGTATTTAGTAAATATCATCCTAAACTGAAGTACCGTTGGCTGTATTTCCAGAAGACAATTACTACCAGATTTATAACAGTCACAAACAATGGACAAGAAACATGACCCTGAAGATAAATACCATATAACCAAAATATGTAATAAACTGTGCACATGAAATAGACACAAATTAGCTGTCCAGCTGCCACTATATTTTCAGGCAATGGAATGTCACGCAATACCTGTTGAATTAACTTTAACTGATGCGATGTGAACCCATTAAGCATAATAGCTGGGCGCATTTTGAAGAAAACGGTCTGAAATTGGTCTGTGCCAAATTTATTGCTTCCTAGCAAATTATTATCCACTCTTGAATTGCTGCTTATCGCATCACGCCACTCACTGAATCTGATCTCCATTCTCTTTGTGAAAAGAAGATCAGCAGTACTCTTTAGTGGTACATCTTCTCCCTCTTCAAAACTATTTGGATACGCAGATATTGCATGATGATGCAGTACATTTAGTTTCTCATAAGCCTCTTCTTCTTGTGCTCTGGATAAATAAGATATTCCTGAGATTAACGAAATATTGTAAATAGACAAATAATCTAAGATTTTTATGCATGATTGGTGTGCACAAGCTAACTAATAAGAATAAAATATTTAGTGGCTAAGGTCGATCCTGATGATTCGGATCAAATAGACTAGCATATTCTGAGAGATGCACGTAGTAACAATCAACAAAGTTGTTACAGGTAAATGAAATCACCTTCATGGAAGCACGTGTTGAAATCAAACTGGTGTTTTGCTAGGAAGTCAATTGAAGAGGTCTGACAGAGAAATTCGTGAGATAAACTATCATTTGGGAGCTCCTTGCGAGGGAAGACAAAGAAGTTATGCCTGCCCAGAAGGAAAAAAGTATGTCATGGAAAAAGGCCAACATAGAACTGGTTATGAACTGAAATCATGAACAAGTTATCAGTTGCAAATCAGCTAATGTCAACTCTATCCAGGAGGGAGCATTATAGTTTTACGATAAAAGAAAATCCTGCAAGGCACCCCAACTGCAAGAATCATTGTAGATCAAAGTTGTTTCTCAATGTTCAGATCAACTGCGCTCAGGTCTCACTATCTCAATCGGCGAACCTTGTAAGTACTAATTAACTGCTAAGCATCACAAGATTTATCTATAAGAAGGGTCTATGGTGTTGCTTTTCCATAGAACAGCAAATCCCAGCTTTTCACAAGCCCAAATAACCCAAAATAGGTAGCCAGTTCAAGCCAAACCCCAAACCACATTCCTCATTCCATCCCTAGCTCAAATATGCCAAACGCATTTTGCGCCTGCGCAAATCAGATTATAATGGCGTACGCTGCTCAAAAGGGGGCCTGCGACCAATGAACAAGGTACCACACGGTTGGGCTATTCTAAACGCGCATCATCAGGAGAGGGCGGGGGGAGAAGACAGGTTCTACGCACGGGTGGGCGACGAAGGCGGACTTGGCGGGGTCCCAGCGGAAGGGGCAGACGCCGAGCTGCAGGGCGGCGAAGCGCTGCGCGGAGTCGCGGAGCTTGAGGTACCGGACGTCGGCGCGGTCGAGCTCGAAGGTGTCCCTCCAGGGCGCGCTCGTGACGCCGCTCATCTCCAGGTCGATCCCCACGAACGCGGCGTCCCGCACCCGCGCCCGGAGCTCCTCCAGCGCCTCCGCCAGGTTCCCCCGCGTCACCTGCTTCACCGCCACCCCGCTGCCCCCACCGGCTCCATCCCCGCCGCCGCTCGAGGGCGGCGAGTAGGAGGAGGAGGAGGATTGAAGGCGGGAGAGGAGGGTTCTGGGCGGCGGCGCGCGGCAGAGGAGGGGGGCGAGGCGGCGGCGGCACTGCATGGCCACCGTCGCTGGAGGGTGGAGGCGGGCAGTGGGTCGGGCTCGATTTGGTTGGAGTAGGTGGGTCGATCAAAAGTATCGTGGAAGTGGAGCCGTATGGCCCATATGAGGTAGTCGTGATCCAACATAGGCTCATGAGCTACGATGGGCCTTAGTTTAGGGCCTCTAAAACTCGGCCGCGCGTTAGTAAGAGGACAAATTCCCAACGCCCATACGGTCCTCTTCCAGTTTTCTGTGTTTTCTCAAGGTTTTCAGTTCCAGAAATTGAATTATGACGTATTAAATTCATTTTACAATTTTCTTTATATTTTTATAAGAAGGTTGAACAAACAGCTTATCAGACAAATTTTGTTTTGACAAAAAGGGTTGTCATAGACTCATAGTATCTCAGTCTAATCAGCTTGTGGACTACCTTCCATAAAATACTGGAAATCAGTTTAAGAAGGTAAATGGAACAATTCTAGCCAGCTTACAGTGATTACCAAATTTTCTTTTGCATTACTGCAGCTGATAAAATCATATCACCAGCCTCAGAGCCTGTCACTTGTCAGCATGTGTCAAAACTGTGTGTTGCAACCACCAAGCACGAACTTAGATACAGCAGTGGAGAGCTGATCTATCAAGATAAACAAACTAGAGCTGCTAACAATTACACCCAACTTATTCCATAATATATTATTCTTCTGCATCCTTTGTTCAAAAAGGCCTGATAATGGCCAGGTAAACAAAATGGCCGACCAAGACTCTCCAAAAGCGCAAACAACTCAATTTTCCTGTACAAATTATGAGCGATCCAGCATTCCACTCTCCTTTCCCCTTTTTCTATTTATTTACACAGCACTACTCACGGGTGAAATGTCTTTACCAAACAGCCCAGCGATTGCTTTCCCGGGATCCTCCTGCTTGATGAGGGACTCCCCAACAAGGACCTGCAGCCACAGCAACACGCGGAGGAGTCAGCGCAGCAAAAAGCAAGAAATGAGATTTCGGACTGGGCCTAGTGCAGTGTTCATCGTAGACACGTAGGTGTCTAATGGCCAACTTACTGCTTTGACCCCGGCATTTTGAACGAACGAAATATTGTCAGGCGTGAACAATCCAGATTCCCCTACAACCTGAAATAGGTATAAGGTCAAGATGAGTGCTGTATGCCAAGGAGTCATGTACATACTCCAAAATGGTGGATTTATTCTGAGAAGTGATAACTAGTGAATAGCAATATCAGCAGAAATAATTGTAACATAGATGGATAATTCCTCATGGTGTGAAAAAGAAACTGTTCAAATCGAACATCTGTGTCTCAAGTCTTAACTGCACATAGCTAACTTCCATGTGTCAAGAGCTGCAGTGACTTAGCTGGACCAATCAGAGTATTTCCTACCAGCTAATGAGTTCAATTCATGGCTATTTACACCCGAAATAAAGAAACATACATATGCCTGATTTACGGTATAGTGCTATCTGCTACCTGTCCTGAGGTACCAAATGCCAGTAATGGGGTTACAATAGATGTCAATACTGTTAACTAAGAAAAAACGAAGCAACTAATACTATTAGCACATGCAAAATTCACAATATAAAACTTAATTACGTGTAAAACCTTAATATATCCATACGCAAAATCTGTCTATCCAAACACAAAGCAAATTTTTATACACTAGTAGCAAAATAAGTGTGAGGTGCAGAACATTAGTGATAAGAGGCATAGATAATATGATTTTTTTTTTTAAATGTAGAACTTCAAAAGGTGGTTTCGAGATCTTATGGGTTTCAACTCGAGCCTACCCCAACTTGTTTGGGAAAAAAAGCTTTGTTGTTGTTGTTGTAGAACTTCAAAAGGTGGCTTACAATTATGTCCTTCTGGGCTATAAGTTGTCCTCGTTCACCCTCCAGAAGCTTTTTGGTGTTTGAGATATCAACTTCAAAAGTCTCTGCAATTAAATAATGTGTCCTGTGAATCAATGAGCTTATACCATCATGTGAAGCACCTTAAATTCACACCACAATATTAGCATCTTTCATCATACATTCCGATAATGAACATATCATCAAGTGTACTACCTTAAGGCTGGATAATGCATCTTAAAGCTTTACTTCCTTAAGGCTGGATTACTAGATCTCAAGCAGAACTCTAGCTTCTACTACATTCTAAGAGTCAGATAATATGGATTATACATAACTAACCAGGTCAATTTTCACCTGTGACAGAAGCTTCATAGTATGATGACATGGAATGATGGAAATAAATAAGCCACTAGGGCACTAGTTGATGTAGTGCAAAGCACCCTAAGCTCGTCATCGAACTTAAAGGTGAACTCCTTCCACTATGTGATTCACTATAGGTCACCTTCGAACGGTATACTACTTGACCATCGTCCCCTTTGCTTTACTAGGTATGACATGGCGAGTACATCTACACGTGAGCATGACCAAGGTGCACGAGAATCAAGACCATCCAAGGTGTACACATGGAAGAGGAGGAGAAAGCGTCGAGACAACGGAGAAGAATCGGAAGATTCGGAAGGAACGGCGGAAGACGGGCCAACCAGCCCACAGGCCAGCCTAGGCTGGCCCCCAGGCTGGCCAACACGCAGAGGCAACCAGCCCCAGGGCCAGCCTTGGCTGGTCTCCTGGCTGGCGCTCAAGCTAAAGCCGCCAGCCCCAGGGCCAGCTTGGGCTGGTCTCTCGGCTGGCTCCCAGGCCGACGCGGCCAGCCTAGGCCGGCCTCCCAGCTGACCCTCCACCCGAATCGGTCAGCCCCAGGCCAGCCTAGGCCGGCCTCCCGGCTGGCCCCTTAGCACCTCACACGCGCGCGTCCGTGGCTTCTCCGAATATTTCCCTTTTTAGCCCTGTACTAGACTATATATAGGAGCTCCCCACCTCCTAGAGAGAGGGAGACAAGCTAAGAGATAGAGATAGAGCTTGTGCTCATCCCCTCCCCTTGTGGAGTTGCCTCCCCTTGTGGAGAAGATCCCTCTTGTGGATTCAAGACCTCTACTTGTAGTTGTAGCTACTTGCCAATCTTTCATCTTAGGGTGATTCTATTGGATCGGTTTGGTTGACCGTTGGAGAAACAACCATTCAAGATCCCTCCTTGTATCTTCTTACCAATCTCTCCTTTTGGGATTCTATTGGACCGGCTTGGACCGACCGGTGAGGGAAACGTGTCTTTGTATTGTGTTTGTGTTCTTGTGTTCTTGCGTTCTTCGTGTTCTTGCTCGTGTTCTTCGTGTTCATCGTGAAATCCGCCCAAATCCGTGAAGATCGGGACAACCCTACAACATATGGTATCAGAGCAATGGTTGCCACAGATTTGATTTGTGTTTCCCCCACTTTTCCCCCAAATTTTTCTTTGATTTTGAGAAATTCGAAAATTTCCACCAAAAATAGCCCCAAATTGCTTTTGGATCGATCTGTGAATCTTGTGCGTTTTTGCAAGTTTTGATCCGTGGATTACTTGCTTTACTTGTTGATCTATCTTCCCATGCGTTTCCATGGCCAAATTCCACTGATTTCCCCTCCGATTTGAGGTTTTTCGGGCCGTTTTTTCGTCAAAATCGCGGATTTTCGCGCATAGCTCGGCCGGCCAAGGCTGGCCCCTCGGCTGGTCACCCGACAGACCCGACCAGCTCTCCGACCGGTCAAAGCTGGCCCCTCGGCTGGTGCGAAAACTGAAAATTTCAAAAACCGTTTTGGCCATATCTTTTCACTCCGGACTCCGTTTTTGGTGTTCTTTGGCTCGTTTCGAAGCTACGGACAAGGCCTACGTCACCATTATGGTTGATCCATCATCTACCTTAACCTTAACAAAGCCTTTTGTCCCAAACAAGTTGGGGTAGGCTAGATATGAAACCCTGTCACGAGGACTTCTCAGGAGGTCACCCATCCTGGTACTACTCTCGCCCAAATGGGTTTCATATCCATGGGACTGGCTAGTTTTTACGTTGGCTCGCCAAGCCTATCACAACCCTTAGATATGAAACCTTTCATGAGAACTTTCCAGGAGGTCACCCACCCTAGTACTACTCTCGTGGGTTTCATATCCATGGGACTGGCTAGTTTTTACGTTGGCTCGCCAAGCCTATCACAACCCTCCTCCTTTATCCGGGCTTGGGACCGGCTATGCCTAGAAGACATAGGCGGAGTTATTGATCCATCATCTACCTCAACCAAAAATTCGTGGGCAAGCACGACAACTTCGACAACAACGGGTGAAGATCGTCGACAAAGGTATAACTTCACGAATCTTTACCCCTTGCCATTCCTTTGTGAGCCATACTATATCTTTGCGATTACCATGTCCTATTGAGGCTAGCTCTTGATGATTGATTGGGCTTTGCACATTTGCACCGTGTAGTTTCCGAGCAAACAATTGCATGCGCTAGTTTTCATATATCATATATCTTGTGTTGGCATCAAACAAGTGGGTGTGCAAAAGTGAAAAGACTCAAAAGAGCAAAGAGAAAAGAAGCAAAAATTGCCAAATCAAAAGAAAGAAAGAAGCACCACTTGCTATATCTTGTAGGAAGCGCGCAAGCTCGATGAACATCTTGTAGGTGGTGACTTTTGGGCAAATCTTGTAGCCCACAAATAATTTGCAATCGAGCTAGTGGCTCTTCTTGTACTTGTGCAACACCGAGCTTATAGTCTTCGCTAGCATCATTTGGTTATTTAGCTCATTTCTATAGTTGCACGAGTCCCATTTATCTCCACGTGTGTGTTTCCATGAGCCTTGCTCATATCTTTGGAGATTGACTAGTTATTGCTTTGTGATCATTGTGGTTCTCTACTTGCTTTAACAATATTTTGGTTTCCGGTTGGTTCAATTTGCATTCCACATACCATACCTTCCTATCCACTTTTAAGCCGTGTGTGTTTTGGAGTTTGCTTTGGATACTTGAACACAAACACTTTACTTTGTGATCGTTTCCTTTGGTTGTCCACGACGTCCAATACTATCTACAAAGGTGAGAGGTTGTGTTCTAGTTCCTTTCCACTCCACATATATACACTTGCTTGTGAGTTAACATGTCTAGGGAGAGCGAATGCGACTATGGAGGCCAAGATGATAACGAGTACACGATGAGTCACATGGACTATGATGCCTCATACATTGAGGACATGGGGGACTACTACACCAACTATGACCCCCATGACATGATGGAGCATCAACAAGACTTCCGCTACGGCGACTACGACTCCACGAGCATGCATGACACGGTGGATCATCACCAAGACTTCCGCTACGACTCCGACTATTCAAGCGTCAACGACATGGAGCGGTACAATGACGTCGACAAACCATCAAATTGTATCGACTCCAAGTACACACGAGTCGTTGCAATGGAGCGGTACCACGACACCGACGACACAAGCTCCAACGACAATGAGGCGCACCTTCCCTCACATGCCTCATCATATGGTACCGACTTCGACCACAACGACATGGTAGAGCGCCACTACTACGAGTACCACTCCGATGACATGGTGGAGAACGTCTACGACTACCACTCTTCATGCATGTGCGACGACATCGACTACTCCTTCAACAACATGCAAGAGGAGAGGAAACCCATCACCACCATGTTCAAGAGCGACAACACCAAGCGTCATGGCACAACCTATTATGGTTCAAGCTCAAGATGGAGCACCAAGAAGATCACCATGAGTCCATCCTATGAAGCTCCATCAACATCTCGAAGGCGCCATGACAAGGACATCGGCAAGAGTGCCAAGCTTCGCCACTCTCCATCTACTTCAAGAAGGCGCCATGAGGATGACATCGCCAAGAGCGCCAAGCATCGACATTCTACATCAACAAGACGGTGTCCCAAGAAGTGCATTGACAAGGCCAAGCCAAGTCAAGGTCCATCAAGCTCACGAAGGCGCCATAAGAACGATGCTACGGTGAACCATGACATGACCAAGCTTCAAGGCGACATCGACACACTTGCCAAGCACCGAAACATATCTTCAAGCTCAAGTGCAAGCTCCAAGGAAAGGTTGCCAAGAGACCAAGAACGTCGACATCGCCATGAGAAGCATCCAAATGACTTTCGACGTCATCCCTCCCCTCAAGAGCGTCAACGTCGACATGAGGAGAAGTCAAGACGCAAGGCACGCCATCAAGCAAGTGCTCCTCATATGGTGTCTACTTCAAGTTCCACCACGACATTGGCACCAACAAGAGCTTCAAGATCAATGTTTGATGAGATCATGTAAGAATTCGACAAATTCTTTGAGCAATGCCTACGTCGACGCCGGAAGAAACATGGTCGCAAACATGAGGTCACAACCAAGACAGCGCCTTTCTCAAGTGAGATGGCCTCTACACCAAGTGCCACCACCACAATGGCCCCCATTTGGCAAGAAGACCTCATATGCGACAATTGCCAAGGCCAAGATCATGATCCACGAGAATGTCCCAATCTCTTTTGCCCCCTATGCAATGTCCATGGTCACATGATGTGGGATTGCCAAGTTGGTGACCAAGATGGTGAGAAGACGGTCGAGCATGGGAGTTTGCCATTAGCATGCCTTGTTATGAATGTTTCCATTTTTCTCCTATTGTTGCATGCAACATGTTGAACAATTTCTCTTTCACATGTGTTGTTTGCAATAATGTTGAAATACTTGATTATGAGATTGCCCCCATAGCTTTCTCACTTTTTGGAGATGTTTCGTTTTCTCTTATGGACCTTATTCCATCCTTCACTTTGCGTAGTGACCACTCACATACATCATATTTTCCTATTGATTTTGATGTGTTTGGTGATGAGCAAATGAAGAGACGCATCATGATGGATGATGTGTTCATTTATCGTGCACATAATTTCTTCATTTGGTGTTTTGTGTGTGCCGGTAACCGCATGATAATGTCAACCTCAAGTGAACATGAGTTGACAAAAAGAGCTCTTGAGAGCATATATAAGTAGTGGATCGAATCCAACTCTCAAATCCTTCTCATGTTTTGCATCAAACAAGTTGAACAATTTCTCTTGCTTATGGTTTGCTTGCAATCATGATGATGTGTTTGGTTTTCCCTTTGATAAGCATGTATACTTGATCTTTCACATGGATGATTTATGTGTTGCAACAAATGTGAGCAATTGTTCTTTGAGATGGCTTCTTTCAACCATAATGACTTTTCGTGCGTGTCTTGTCATGAGTGTTTTGGTTTCTACCAATTAGGTGTGGCAACATTTATGCTGAGAACTTGCTCTTTCATATGCTTTGTTTGCCACCTTGATGATCTTTTGGACATTCTATATTGTGTGTTTTTGCCAAATTCTCCACTTGTTGCATCAAGGTTGATGAAAAATTGTCCCTTCCAATGCCTTGTGTGCAATAACGATCATATGTTTCAGGATGAGATACCTAGATGGAATTCTCATATTTTCATGGAGCTTTTGTGTTACCACATTTGGAAGATGTTCCATTGGATTGCGCGTACATTGACCTTGCACTTGCACTACCTTTTCATATTCTTGTGTTGTGCTAATGGTGCTATGACAAAGAATGGACATGTCATTGTTGATATGCTCCTCTTTCGTGCACACACATGGTTTGCTTGGTCTTTGGTGTTTGTAGGGATGGTGTATCCAAATTCTTCGACAAATCATCCACCTCCTTTGCATGGTAATGAAGAGCAAGAGTCGAGGACGACTCTTTTTAAAGGGGGGGAGATGATGTAGTGCAAAGCACCCTAAGCTCGTCATCGAACTTAAAGGTGAACTCCTTCCACTATGTGATTCACTATAGGTCACCTTCGAACGGTATACTACTTGACCATTGTCCCCTTTGCTTTACTAGGTATGACATGGCGAGTACATCTACACGTGAGCATGACCAAGGTGCACGAGACTCAAGACCATCCAAGGTGTACGCATGGAAGAGGAGGAGAGAGCGTCGAGACAACGGAGAAGAATCGGAAGATTCGGAAGGAACGGCGGAAGACGGGCCAACCAGCCCACAGGCCAGCCTAGGCTGGCCCCCAGGCTGGCCAACACGCAGAGGCAACCAGCCCCAAGGCCAGCCTTGGCTGGTCTCCTGGCTGGCGCTCAAGCTGAAGCCGCCAGCCCCAGGGCCAGCTTCGGCTGGTCTCCCGGCTGGCTCCCAGGCCGACGCGGCCAGCCACCAGGCCAGCCTAGGCCGGCCTCCCAGCTGACCCTGCACCCGAATCGGTCAGCCCCCAGGCCAGCCTAGGCCAGCCTCCCGGCTGGCCCCTTAGCAATTCACACGCGCGCATCCGTGGCTTCTCCGAATATTTCCCTTTTTACCCCTGTACTAGACTATATATAGGAGCTCCCCACCTCCTAGAGAGAGGGAGACAAGCTAAGAGATAGAGATAGAGCTTGTGCTCATCCCCTCCCCTTGTGGAGTTGCCTCCCCTTGTGGAGAAGATCCCTCTTGTGGATTCAAGACCTCTACTTGTAGTTGTAGCTACTTGCCAATCTTTCATCTTAGGGTTTGGTTGACTGTTGGAGAAACAACCATTCAAGATCCCTCCTTATATCTTCTTGCCAATCTCTCCCTTTGGGATTCTATTGGACCGGCTTGGACCGACCGGTGAGGGAAACGTGTCTTTGTATTGTGTTTGTGTTCTTGTGTTCTTGCGTTCTTCGTGTTCTTGTTCGTGTTTTTCGTGTTCATCGTGAAATCCGCCCAAATCCGTGAAGATCGGGACAACCCTACAACACTAGTTCATATGAAGGAACAAGCATCCAGGTGATAAAATAGTCTCAAGCCAGAAATGACTTCTAACATAATTGACACAGAAATGTGTGTGGTTCCATTAGGACTTGAATACATTGATGTTTAGTGATGCTCGAATACAGTTAAAAAACTGCCATGTGGTGTCATTTTGTTTTTCTGTGTACTAGTTTTGCTCAGCCCGTCATTGAACACTCATTGTTTCTATATAACATGTACCCAAGAAAGAAAAAAAAATACTAAACCACATAAACAATATCATACCAAGATTGCGATTATTGATGCCAATGAGCTGAATGCCGTCTATCCCTAGAACACGGTCCATTTCCCTTTCATCATGCACCTTCAACAACACAATCGACATGTTCATTCCAGCAAATTTAAAATGCGAAAGGTGCATCCAATTATTCTGCAGCAGCTTATGGTGTACAAGATGCAGCAGAAAATATAATTACTCCAGAGCAACAAGACAAAAGAGTTAAAAGGCTTCAACATACAAAACAAATCGTAAGACAATTCACTAACCTCAACTAAAGCAGACATGCCAAGTATTTTGCATATTTTCAGCATATAATTGATATCACGATCAGGTAACACAGAAGCAATCAGAAGAACAGCATCTGCTCCTTTGGACCGTGCATAGTATAGTTGCCAGGCATCGATGATGAACTCTTTGCACAGAAGAGGACACTGCGTTCAGAAGATCAGATTGAGCCTTTCATGCATTTGAGCTACCACACTGAAGTCATTGACGTCTGCAAGTACAATATATTGACAAATTTACAACACCTTTACTCCAGCATTGCGTATAGCCTCCAAGTTTTCAAAACTTCCCTGGTCACATAATAAAGAAAACCAAGTGTCTTCAGTATGGGTGACTCCCAGACGTATTAAATAAGGGCCCCAAATCTCCTAAAGAGGAAGGATTACTAACCTGAAAGTACTTTTTATCTGTAAGAACACTTAAGCATGCTGCTCCATTTTTCTCGTATGCTTGGGCAATCTCAACCTGTTTATGTCCCAATCAATATTAGTTTGGCGTATGTTTGTTTGTTTGAGTGCAACAAATAAAAATTTAACTGATAGGGGATAGGCAATTCAAGTTGGTGGTAACTAGTAAGTGGTGACATATTAAGTGACCCGCAGATACTAAGACTAACAGGGGATAGGCAATTCCACCTAGAGTTGCATGACCCACAAATATTAATACTTCGCTGTCACTGACCATTTTTTTGAGCAATATACCATGTTTTATTAAAATAAGTTCATCGGAGAAAGTATCAAGGAATGTTGCACATGTACTGTAATTCACATCCAGCAAGCATGAGCATAAAAGACCAAGAGACTGTTAAACTGCATGGCACCTAATTTTAGCATCTTCATCCATCCTAGAGACTCACCGGGTCGAAATTCTCCCTTAGAACCCCTCGGCTCGGTGAAGCTTTCTTGACCTCTGCAATGAGAGCAGGCAGAGCAGTCCGGTGGTACGACGCTCTCAGCGCCGCAACAAAGTCCCTCGCCGGAGGCGCATTGTCCAGCGGACCCTTCAGCCTGTACAGTGGCATTCTCTCCTTCATCTGCCAAATTGCAACCAAAGAGCACCCACAAACCCCGTATCACATCGATCAGCGCATAAACACAACAGGGCAGCACACGCACGCTGGCTGTACGCAATGCTCCAGAGCAGAGCACCATGGACACAAATACTGTACCTGCCAAATCTCGACGTCCTTGTCCCAGACAATCTTCTCGAGGATGTTGCGCGGGGTGTTGCCCTCGTTCTCGAGGCGGAACTGGAACGGGCCCACGTAGTGCACGGACGGCCCCGTGACAGGGCGCCTCCGGATCTTTATCCCGTCGAGCCCCTCGATGCTGGCGGCGGGGACGTCATCGGCCGCCGGGACGCCGTTCCCTGCTCGGTGGATTCGGCCGCGGCCGCCGTCTCAGCCTCCGTCTGGTCGGAGGTCGCCGCCACCGCATCCTGCGCAGCATCCACACACACATACAGTTACGTGTTCCGCCTTCCAAATGGCCAAATGGGGGTTGAGCGGGAGGCACAAACCGTGTCAGCGGGAGTGCAGCGGAGTGGAGGGGGTGCCCGGCCGGAGGCGCCGTCCATGGGGACGGCGGCGATGAGACGGCGAGGGGGGTTGGAGGTGGTGGATAGGGTTTTGGGGCGGCGGAGATGGGTGGGAGGTGGGAGGCCTGGGCGGGAAGGCGCGGATCCGACGGCGAGCGCCTCCATTAGAGGAGGTGTCTGCCTCGCTTTGAAGGATTGGGGTCGGGTGGGGTGGGCGTGGCGTGAGCCGTTTGGCGGGCACACTGGCCTTTTCTTTTCACGCGGTGGAGCGGGCTCGGGGACTACTGAGCATTTTTCCTCGAGTAGGGGGGCTTTTTTTCTTTAATAACTGAATTTCTGAGCCGTTTGGAGTAAAATGAAGTATGAAATGTTTTCATTCCGTTTGACACAAAGGATCACCAAAGGAACATGGCCTAAGGCCTCTTTGGTTTGGAAAATGTAGGAACGAAAAAAAAAACAGGGGCGTTTGACAGGTCTACCGGTGGAAACTCATACTTCCTCCGGTCCATAAAAAGATTCGCAGCTATAGCTAGAGTTTGTACAGCGTACGTTCCTTTCCCACGACTCATTTATCGGATCGGAGGGAGTAGTAGATTGTAAATACAAGAACCTGCAAGAATGGTTGTTTGGATAGAACACAAGAAAAACAGTGGAAAGTGTTCTGATACTACATGATCATGACTTAAAACGAGGTTAGAGTGGTGCTCAAAGTCCCACGGAACTGAGCCATAGGAATCCGAGTAGCACGATTCCCTTTATCCAATAACAATCCATAGGAAACGAAGTTGTAAGCATTGGAAGCCTACAAAGGATATGAATGCATGCGTAAACATATATGGTTGATGAACAAATGAATTCTATAAACCTAGGTGTTTGATATACATCAATAAAAACTGCATCGATCCTACACGACTGTCTTAAAAAGAGGTTAGACTAGATGTTGAAATTCATATAGAATTGAGACATATCAATCCAATCTATAGAAATCCGAGTAGCGCAATTTTTCCCGGTCCGAAGGCAATCCACACGAAAAAATCTTAACGATTGGAATTCTACGAAAATCTTAGGTAACAAGAAATTTGAAGGAAACCCAACATGGTATCCTGCGTCATGTTTCTTCTCTGTGTGTCTATAGTTCATGTTTTTTTGTCAAATTCAAATTTATTAAAGATTTCCACACCACAATTTTGCAGAATTACTTACTAATGACAAATCTCGTTTGGAACTTGCTTGCACGTTCTCTCATTTCAAAATTTCAAAACTACGAACTACAAGTTCTTGTGTTGTATCATAATTTTTCAGAATATTCATGACATCTCAACTGTACATTTTGTCTGTCACATTGCTATAGTCGGTCATATAGGACTTTGAGTGGTGACCGTCAGTACAACCCACACTTTTGATTCGATAATATTGCAAGCCAAGTTATTCAGTATACAACGCATATCCAGCAACAGTCAGAGCAAGCTGTACCGGCCGCGTGCAGGATACACTCCCAGTTGTACCTATTTATTCATCAGGACACCTCAAACTCGGACCGCATCTCGTAAGAATCGCCTTTTTTTTCACGCAAAACATCGACGAATGTCTTTTCTGTGCTCTAGCGATGAAATTCGGCTGGCTACCTGGCTGTCAGAGCTACCGCTGGTGGGCAATGCGGCAGAAAGAACGGAATGCCGGGGCGACAACCGACGACGACTACGTCAAATAATTGCCCACACTTCATCTTCTTCATCTCGAGCTCCAGTCAGGAAGTCCCCGTGGACTCAACCCCACGCACTGGTGCAATCATGTCTTCGGATTTTAAGATGAGCAGGAGTCGAGGAATACAGAAATGAACATACATAAACAGTGCTACGACAACAAAGTGGCTCTACGAACAACCGAACGACTGCCCCTCTCCTACCATACTTGCAAGATGCATAGCAATGCAACCTCAGCATGTATATCTGTTTCAAAGTCAGCAGCACAAATGACTTCTACTCTACAGCGTCATCTCCAAGGTAGTTCGGCACACGTTAATTTGATGGACTATCGTCGTATTTTCAGTCCCTAATCTCTGTGCCGAAGATCCGATACCGTCTGCTGCCCCAGGGATCGTACTTGTCCAGCCAGAAAGATTTCAGGCAGCACCATATCCAAGGAGGGTTCCTGGCCAAGGGGATGCCCTCCTCGCCTTCTTCTGTTTCCGGGACACCCAAGAGCCTGTTCATCTTTCTGGTCAATGCGGCCGCCGTGAGAAACCCACCGAAAAATCTGACCTGACATGAACAAAGGTACAAATGGTTTCAGAAAAAAGTAAAGCATTTCTTAGGCGCTTGTGACCACATTTTAATGCCATTGTGGCACATGGTTTCAGCAAAATTAAAGCATTTCAATGAAGTAGTTTTGATCGCTCGTGAGAATGAGCATTGGAGGAGGTAGATCCATAAACTACAAGGTTGACTTTGTGACATCTTACCCCATCATCCTTGTGGACGTATGCATGAATTCTTGCTGTAGGATCCTCGAGAGTCAACCGAAGGCAATAATTACCAGTCAATAGTAAATGGAGGTCATTGCCTTCAGAAGGATATGCTGCCACCACACGAACAAGGGTTTTGAATTTGTGTGTCACCTAGAAAAAAGTTATAGAAAAAATGATGCCGCCTTTAGTTACAAACAACACTTCCAGGTCAGTATTGATTAGAAAAGCGGCGTCAAGAAGGAAGAGACACCATCGCTGCGATCTCACTGAAGTGAAATTTTATAATGATTAAGGCAAGAGAGGTTCTTAGAAACTTCAAGAGATAAACCAACGCAGCAAGTGAAGCTGATGAACAGCTGCAAAAAAATGTTGGGCAATGAGTATTACCTGTCCATTGGTGAGCGACTCCATTAATGTCGTGTAACCTGCTCTCTTGTACTCCACATCTGATAGAATTGACAAATATCACATGGCAGGCCTCAGCAATTAACAGGTGGCAGCAAGTGTGCATCACATAATTATCCGATCATGACACATACCAGTAATATCAGAGGCTTTATGGAGGCTAGCCATTGGCTGTCGATGAACTTGGTTTGTAAATCGACCATCGTACATCCTGGAGTAATTCATGCATTTGGTAAATATTTTCCTTAAGGAATAGGATGCATCAAACATTCACGAGAAAAGAGAAGATTACTTCAAACGTTCAACAACACTGCCATCTTCATTAGATAAAAGACGAATTCTACTAGAGGGCAGCAAAGTGCCTTTCCAAATGCCAAACTCTTGTTTGCAAGTAACATTGCAGAACCGGGCCCAGTAAATATCCCTTTGCAAGTGTAGTGTTTCCTTGTAAAACTTGTCGGAGAAAATCCTCAGGATAGTTCCAATACAAGGCAGTGTGCATAGAACCTCCCTGGCTAGAGGCACTTCTTCAAGATGTAGAGGGGCTGATATAGATACTTTCGTGTTCACACTGGTCACCGAGAGAATTAACAGAGGCACACGATTTAGATTAAATAACTTAACAACAAGATTACCATATGCTTTGTAAGAAATCAAGTCCATTTGTTACTATACCCAACTTCAAGATGTTAATGTTCACTTCAAATCAATCTAATATAGGCCCTCATCATATGTCAAAAGCACTATCACCATCCTAGATTTCATACCGGGTTTAATTTTCTATTGTTTGTTGCTGAATTAGAAGTTAAACAAACACTGATGAATAATTCCATAACCGTACAGTGTCTGAAACTCAGTTGCAGGAGTATCAGTTCCATCCCAAACATAAAAAATCCAGTTGCCGCTGGGAGCTTCACAGACATGAAGTACCTACAAAGAAAAAAATTAGATATTCCCTCTGTTGAAATAGTATCAAAATTGGTTTGATTGAATAAAGAACCAACCTTGCATACAAGATCAAAAGTAGAATCAGACTTTAGACTCCTTATCTGCAATTCAAGATCTTTCAGACCTATGGTACAAAATAGCAATTAGAAACAGCAAGAAATTTCAAGAAAGATATACGATGAATATATCCAGCGTCAAAGACAGAAATACTTCATGAATCTGCGTACAGACACATACCATTGATCACTAGACAATGTTGTGCATAGGTCACGCTAGCACCAAAAGGTAAGATCATGGCAAGAAGAAGATAAAACGATAGAAAGGAAACGTCTCATACAAATAAAATTTAGACTGGCAGTACACTTGAACGAAAGCCATACAAAGAGATCGCTTACCTAAGCTCGTAATGGTAAGAATGCAAGTTCTATTGTTTCCATTATTATCAAATAGTGTTGCTCTTGCAGAAACAGGAGAGTAACTAATTGGAAGGACAAGTGGTGAAGTACTCCCCACTTGTGCCAAGAGGTCCTGGTTTCGACTCAGCCTCTCTGCATTGCACTTTGCAGGGATAAGGCTTGACTCGTACAATTCTTCCCCAGACCCCACCTGGTGTGGGAGCTTCTAGCACTGGGTCTGTCCAATCGTATACTAATGGGGCCTAGTCATTCATGCATATGACATTAAGTGGCAGGAGCAAAAGTTTGAAAACGCCAAAACGGTGATAGCCTTTAAAGAGGCAAGATCCCACTCAAGTCTGGCAGACAAAAGCAGAGTTTTTGTCTGGGCCAGAAGCTCATAATCATGTTTGCCTCCAGGGTATGACAAAGATGTGCATATTTTCAAATGCGATGACTCGACCATCACACACCATATAATTGAGATGTATGGACAAAGGAAATGAACAGCAGTAGGCTTTAAACTAGGAGTCACCTGGAGGATGATACACAAGCCACATTCTCATATTGGTTAAAATTTCATTGTCATATTTGCTTCCATGATATTTCATAGAAGTCTGATACGGCCTGAGTTCTGTAGATGATTTCCCTTCAAACAGTGCAAATGAAGATGACTTTTTGTCAACACTTACAAAGAATTCTCCAAGATGCATTTTTATCTGCAGATAAAAGTAGATACAATCTAGTCATCGCAAATATGTAAATAAAAACAAGGGAATAAAATTGCACCAACAAGCTACAAAAGGAAGATCTCAGGTGCACAGTTGCAGTCCTAAAAAAATGCAATAGAATGAGAAAATAGGACATTTCAAGTTGTGGGCTATACCACAACATTATGAAGACTGATGACATCTCCGCTTGACCTAACACAGGGCAGTAATGCAGTGTTATTAGCAAAGAAAGTGACGGAGATCCCAGCTGTACGTGATTGATCAACAATCCTCAATGTAAGAGTGAAATCTGCAAAAATTACAATATCCATGACCAAGTGGAATAGCGTTGATTTCATCAATGAGTGAAATGCAAAATGGAACAGACAAATGAACGAAATTACTGAGCAGCATAAGAACAAGACTAACGTGCACAATATTCTCAACACAAAATATCACCCCAGAATTTCCCGTTTCCACAGCATTCGCAGCGCGGAGTGGATCCCGGAAGCATTTCGTTAATCATCAAATATGAAGAAGGAAGAAGCAGGACACGGAGCTCAAGGCATCAGGCGGTTCAGTGAACAAGGAGCACTTGTTATGAATTTTCTACAATAGCAGAGTCGCATTGCTCCGCCACCCTCCCCTACAATCTTGACCAGCGACAGAAATCGTCTAACCAAGTAAGCATTACCTGGCCAAATTCAAGGCAGACGAGCAACGGCAGAAGACACACACCGGATCTAGCCCCAGAGAACCCAAGCAGCGCAGTCGGTGCAACGTCCAAAACCCTAGGGGCCGGCACGCGCGCACGGCAGGGGTTGCAGGGGAGGGGATGAAGGGGGTTGGACGGGGAGGCTCACCAGTGCCGCGGCTGCGGAAGGCGGCGCCGATCTCGGAGACGGCGGCGAAGAGGCAGACCCGGACGCCGGGGGTCTTCAGGGCGTCGGCGATAGGGAGGTAAACGTACTGCGCCTCACCGGCCCCCACCGCCGCCGCCGTCGATGGAACCGCGTCTCCCTCGCGCGCCGCGGACTCCATTTTGCAATTTGTGCGTTCCGACTTCCGAGTGAACGTGACAGTTCCAGAGTAAGTACTGTGTCGAGTTAGGCCGTTTTGATTCACAGTTTCACACTGTTCTCACGAATTCGAGCATTCGGTGGGAGCCATAGTTTCAAAAAAAAAGAGCCTTGACATTTCGTCCATTGTGCTTTTGAACCACTATTGTTTCTCAATTATGATGTTGTTTTAAATATAATAAAGTGACGGGCTCGTCCGCATTCCACGCATTAATTTTACGTAGTTCCGCCTGTTGCATATAGCGTTTGTTGGTTGTGTGTCTTCGTTCCAATCAACCACACTCACCATTCGAGATAAAGAAAACCACAAACAAACAAACACAATGGCCGGTGCAGGATCTTCTTCGCGGAGAGGCAAAGGGAAAGAGCCGACCATTGAAGTTGTATGTCCTCGTAATGGCTCATTCATGTCGCTGGACATATATCACAAAAAGAACATATATATATGTTCATGTGTCGTTGATCATCAAGTGCGTTTGTGGTGTGGAGTGCAGCTACACAAGAGATGATGAGAAGATCGAAAGTGATGGATGCGGTGGAAACTCAGGATTTGTCTAAGGTCACACCATGGGTCTTGCGTCCTATTTTGTAATTGTTAGTTCATCTCCTATATTTCTTACTCTCCAACAGGAAGGATCTCGTTACCAAAAGAATTTGAATCGAAAAAGACAATATAAAAATGGACCATGCTACATAGGGACCGTGCCCCAACAAAGAACTTTTTGTACGGCGCATGATATCCCGCGATCGAACGAGCCAGGTGCGCACGAACGAGGCTCCGAGCGGCTTTCTAACCACATCACATGCCTCGGCCCACTACCAAACTGTCACGCCATCTTACTTGGGCCATGGGTTGGTCCAGTATCACCAAAATTTGTATTAAAAAATAAAATAAAACATGTATCCAACTGCTACCTGCTTCTTAACCTGTAGTTACCTTTCTTCCCGGTAAGACTTGCTAAAGCTTTGTACCCAAAAATATACCAACACAAGAAGATTTAGGCAGTAAAAATACTCGTTCCTTCAACCTGAAGTTACCCCCTCCAAAAAACACCAAAAAATGAGACATATACTTCTCTACCCCCTCCCCACCCTAACTTCTCTCGAGCAATATAGAGGGAGCAACAGATGGATCCATAAATGTAGCAGAAAAGTGGTAATTACAGTATACAACCATGGTAGTAGGGTTCATAAAAAAAGAGTTGTCCGCCATCTAAAAGATAGATAAAATTGTTCATGGCAACTAAGAACATTGTACCTGGTGACTAGGAACTACGAATCTGGCAACTAGAAACTTGGAACATGGAAACTGTATATTTGGAACCTGGTGATTAGGTTCCAGAAATCTGGCAACTAGATACTAGGGACTAGCAACTGCATTGTAGGGCACCGCTTACTAAAAAACTCAAGAACCTAGAACAACTATAACGAAAAACTTGAGACCCAAATGCACAACCTCCATCAGTACAGACAATGCACGAATCATTTTCATACTTCGTCGCCTTGTCATGTTGTCGACTCCCTCAAAAAGCAACAATCAGCTCTGGAAACAAAAGATGAATTGTGATTAATATTCTACTTGCTCATTAACAATCAGCTCATTGTAGGGCACCGCTTGTTGTTTTATGGTGATCCAAATTCATATGACGATATGGAGTGAGCGGCTAACTTCGGAGCAAAGCAGAGGCCCGCCGCCGGGAGGTTTGGGCCGTAGCGTATGATGCGTGCAAACCACACGTTCGTTGGGAGACCCCAAGAGTAACGTTTGATGAGTGTAGCGGCAAGTCTTCCCTTGATAAGAAACCGAGGTTATCGAACCAGTAGGAGATGAAGACACTTCTGAAGGTGTCAACGGCGCCAGAAAACTTGCTGCGTCGATGGGGTGGTTTCGGCGGTTGACTTGGAACCTGCACACAAGACAATCAAACTACTTTGCCCCAATGAAACGGTGAGGGTGTCAATCCCACCGGCTTGCTGAAAACAAAGGATTAAACGTATAGTGTGGAAAATGATGTTTAATGGCAGAGAATGAAAGAGAACAATGATTGCAGTAGGTTGTATTTCAGATGTAAAAGAATGGACCGGAGTCCACAGTTCACTAGTGGTGTCTCTCCATAATAAATAACTAACATGCTGGGTAAATAAATTACAGCTGGGCAATTGACAATATTGATAAGTGCATAATGTAAACAGCTGGGCAATTGACAATATTGATAAGTGCATAATGTGCAAGTTGTGGTGTCTACTATGAGATTCATTTGGGCATTACGACAAAGTACACAGACCGCTATCCAGCATGCATCTGTGCCTAAATAGTCCACCTTCGGGTTAACATCCGTACCCCTTCCGGTATTAACTTGCAAGCAACAGACAATTGCATTAAGTAAAGTGCATAATGTAAACAACACATTCATCCTTAGACAAAGCATCATTAGGTTACCCCTAGTGACAACAGCACATCCACAACCTTAGGGGTTGCTGTCACTCCCCCAGATTCAATGGAGACTGAACCCACTATCTAGCATAAATATTTCCTCTTGGAGTCACAAGCATTCACTTGGCCAGAGTTTCAACAAGTAATGGAGAGCATGCAAGATCATAAAAGACATAGACATAATATTCAGAATTAAACTTGACATAGTATCAATATTCATCGGATCCCAGCAAACACAACATGTAGCATTACAATAATATGATCTTGATCATGATAGGCAGCTCACAAGATCTAAACATGATGGCACAAGAGGAGAAGACAACCATCAAGCTACTGATATGGACCCATAGTCCAAAGATGAACTACTCACACATCACTCCGGAGGCAGGCATGGCGATGTAGAGCCCTCCGGTGATGATTCCCCTCTCCGGCAGGGTGCCGGGAAGAGCTTCAGAACCCTCCCGAGTTAGGGTTGACGGCGGCGGCGGCTCTGGAACTTTTCGTGGAATATGACTCGGGTATCTAGTGTTTTCCCGAATATATGAATATATAGGCGAAGGGGCAATGTCGGTGGAGGCCCGTGGCATCCTCACCACGTGGCGGCGCGGCAGAGGGTGGGACCGCGCCACCACCTGGTGAGGGCGGCCCCCCTTCGTCTCTCCTTCGGTCTTCGTGAACGTGTCAGAAAAATAGGGACTTTGGCTTTTGTTTCGTCCAATTCCGAGAATATTTCCAGAACAACTTTTCTGAAACCAAAAACAGCAGAAAACAGGAACTGGCACTGTGGCATCTTGTTAATAGGTTAGTCCCAGAAAATGCATAAAAATGATATAAAGTGTATATAAAACATGTAGCAATTGGCATAATATAAGCATGGAACATCAGAAATTATAGATACGTTGGAGACGTATCAAGCATCCCCAAGCTTAGTTCTACTCGTCCTCGAGTAGGTAAAACGATAGCAACAAAATAATTTCTGAGGAGACATGCTTCACACAATCTTGATCAAATAATATTGCAAGGCTCATGTCATGAATGAAGTGACTCAAAGCACTGGTCTATAGTTTGCTAACAAATAGATAATGAGTAAACAACTGAATCATATAAGCAAAAACTTTTCATGAATAGTACTTTCAAGACAAGCATCAAAAAGCTTTGCATAAGAGTTAACTCATAAAGCAATAGATTCTAAATAAAGGCATTGAAGCAACACATAGGAAGATTTAAGTTTCAGCAATTGCTTTCAACTTTCAACATGTATATCTCATGGATATTGTCAACACAAAGTAATATAATAAGTGCAATAAGCAAGCATATAAGAATTGATGCACACAAAGTTGACATAAGTGTTTGCTTCTGAGATAGAAAGAGTAGGTAAACTGATTAAATATAAGTAAAAGAAAGGCCCTTCGCAGAGGGAAGCAGGGATTAAATCATGTGCTAGAGCTTTTTAAGTTTTTGAAATCATATAGAGAGCATAAAGTAAGTTTTTGAGAGGTGTTTGTTGTTGTCAACGAATGGCAGTGGGCACTCTATCCCCCTTGTCGCCCAAACTTTCAAGAGCGGCTCCCATGAAGGACGTTATTTCTACCCAAGGGTAGATCATCCCTCTTCTCTTTTGTTTTACACAAGCATATTTATAAATTGGTATGACACTCCTCCCAACCTTTGCTTACACAAGCCATGACTAACCGAATCCTCGGGTGCCTTCCAACAATCACATACCATGGAGGAGTGCCTATTTGATAAAGTTTAACATTTTGGAAATTTTCTTTTGATAAATCATTGGCAAACATGTGAAGAGAATTAACAGTTATAGTTGAAATTAATTGGGACTGGGCACCCCATTTGCCAGCTCTTTTTGCAAAGTTATTGGATAAACGGATGTATATGTCACTAGTCCATTGGTGAAAGTCTGTCATGAATAAATGACAAGGTGATAGAGTAAACGCCACATACTTCGTCATGAGCTATAAAATATTGACACAAATAAGGAGTAATAAAGTTTTGAATAGTTTAAAGGTAGCACATGAAGTATTTACTTGGAATGGCAGGAAATACTACATAATAGGTAGTTATGGTGCTCAAGGTTTGGATGCACGAGAAGCATTCCCTCTCAGTACAGAGTTTAGGCTAGCAAGGTTGTTTGAAGCAAACACAGGATATCAACCGGTACAACAAGACTTACATAAAAACATATTGCAAGTATTATAAGACTCTACACTGTCTCCCTTGTTGTTCAAACACTTTACTAGAAAATATCTAGACCAAGTCTCAACAAGCTCTACGGTAGTTCTCCACTAATAGGCTTTAACTACATGATGCAAGAGCTTAAACATGATCTACTTGAGAGCTCAAAACAATTGCGAAGCATCAAATTATCCATGACAATGATCTACAAGAATGAGTATGTCTTTTCAATATACCATCGACCACATGTAGCATTTTCTGTTTCCAACGAAACACCAATCAACTTATTTCAACATAAAACTCTCTCAATAATGCAGCAATGAAACAAGAGAGTACTTCTCTACAAGAACTAACATCTCTGAACAAGAGATGCATGAAAAACAGGAGCTAAAAGCATTGCAGTAGCTAGTTAAGAATACGAATACTCAACAAGTATAAGTGAAGAATACGAGTATTCCCATGAAAAAGCGGAGCGTGTCTCTCTCCCACACAAGAAAGCTAGGATCCAAATTATTCAGAAAACAAAGATAACAAAGCAAAAATAAAAGCACACAGACGCTCCAAGTAAAGCACATAAGATGTGAATGAATTAAAATATAGTTTCACTAGAGATGACCTGATAAGTTGTTGATGAAGAAGGGGATGCCTTGGGCATCCCCAAGCTTAGACGCTTGAGTCTTCTTGAAATATGCTTGGATGCACCACAGGGGCATCCCCAAGCTTAGGCTTTTCACTCTTCCTGATCATATCATATCATCCTTCTCTCTTGATCCTTGAAAACTTCCTTCACACCAAACTTAGAATATAAAACATGTAGCAATTGGCGTAATATAAGCATGGAACAGCAGAAATTATAGATACATTGGAGACGTATCAGCGTAGTGAGGAAGTTAGCCCACCGGGCTAACCTGCGCTCACGGGGGTGCGGGGGCGGCAGGCCCCGCGGTACGGTACAGATCGTGTCCGAGTCGGACTGCAGGCCAACTTAGGGTTTTGCCCACTATAAAATACATCTTGTAAGCCGCCGGTTGGGGTAAGCCACACATTGTAAACCCATGGCGTTTGTAACCTCACCTCGATATAGTGAAGTATTGCTGGCTGGCGCGCGTGGTTTTTTCCTCTCCTTTGTTTGGAGGGGTTTTTCCGTTGATCTTTCCGCTCTTCATCGTTTTTGTACTATCTTTTGTAACAAGTGGTATCAGAGCCTGTGTTTCAGATCTGTTTTCAGATTAGGGTTTTGGATGGCATCGATGAAGTTCGATCTACCGTTGCTGGACTACAAGACGAGATTTTCGGCATGGCAGGTCAAGATGCGTGCGATCCTCGCACAGTCCAATGATCTTGACGAAGCGCTGGAGAAATTCGGCGACAAGGCGGCGGTCGACTGGACCGCCGATGAGAAGAGAAAAGACTGTAAGGCTATGTCTCTTATTCAACTTCATCTATCTAATGATATCCTGCAAGAAGTACTACAGGAGAAAACCGCAGCCAAGCTGTGGGCTAAGCTGGAGTCGATCTGCATGTCCAAGGATCTCACCAGCAAGATGCATGTGAAGATGAAGTTGTTCTCACACAAACTGCAAGAAGGTGGTTCAGTAATGAATCACATATCGATCTTCAAGGAGATCGTTTCTGACCTAGTATCGATGGAGTATGAGGATGAAGATCTTGCACTTTTCTTCTAGTTTCACTGCCAAATTCCTATGCAAATTTCCGTGATACCATACTGCTTAGCCGTGATGAACTAACCACTGCTGAGGTTTATGAGACCCTCATGATGAGGGAAAAGATGAAGGGTATGGTACAGAAGGAGGAGGAGTCATCCTCCAAGGGTGATGCTTTGGAGGTCCGAGGAAGGCCTCAGCAGCGAGACAACGACTACAACCACAACAACAGAGATAAGAGTAAGGGCGACAGAGGTCGCTCAAAGTCTAAAGGCTGTGACAAGTTCTGCAGGTATTGTAAGAAGAGTAATCACAACATCGATGATTGCTGGAAGCTGCAGAACAAGGAGAAAAGAAAAGGTACTTACCAACCAAAAATAATGAAGGTAATGATACCGGTGAGGCTGCTGTTGTTGATGGTAGTTCTGATGGCGAATGCCTAGCTGTTTTAGCTGCATGTGTTTCTCGTCAAGATGAGTGGATTCTAGATACTGCATGTTATTTTCATATTTGCTGTAACAAAGTGAAAGAACATTTGTGATCTCTTAGTTTTGGGTGTTAGTTAACAACACTTGTGATGTTTTAATATGGTGTTAAGTGATGCAGGTTTAATCATGTACAACACATGTGCATCAACACCAAAAAGTGAAAATAGAATTCTGGGAAGTTTCAGGCCGGAGTTTCCGGTCCCCAAGACCGGAGTCTCCGGTCTCAGGGCATCTCCTCGAAGAAGTTGGAAAGTGGTTCAGCCCCTGGTGGGGGCCAGAGTTTCCGCCCCTGGCCGAAGTTTCTGGCCTCAGGGCACCGGAATGTTTGCCCAAGGCTCAACTGCGAAGAAGGTGTTCAGCCCCTGGTGGGGGCCGGAGTTTCCGGCCCTAGAAGGCCGGAGTTTCCGCCCCTGGGCGGAGTTTCCGGTCACTAGGTCCAGAGACTCCGGTGTGAAGCTGTCTGCAACGGCTAGATTTCTGGGAGGGGTATAAATACCCCTCCACCTACCTCCAGCCAGCTACCACGACCAGAAATATCTTCCACCATTGTTGCAAGCTTAAACTTAGTAGATCTATCTCCCTACCCACTCAAACACCTTGTCCTTCTAGGATTTGGGAGAGTTGACCTAGATCTACACTTCCACCAAAGCGATTTGATTTCCATATCCATTCCTTAGAGGAACTTGTGAATCTTGGGTTCATTGGAACCCTAGACGGTCGTTGGTCGTTCTTGTGGCTTTGGAAGCCGCGGGGACTAGCCGGGAGCCTCCAATTGAGTTGTGGAGACGTGCCCGGCCTTGTGATTCTTGTGGCTTTGGGAGCCCGGGAATTTGGTGAGAGCCTCCAATTCGGTTGTGGAGTGTGCCTCATCCTTGTAAAGGTTTGTTGCCGACCTCGAGGGCATCATATAGTGGCTCGTGGAACTCCTCATTGGAGGATAACACGAGGGAGATACGGTGTGCCATATCACGGCTATTCGGGGATCACTTGTGACCCCGCACCGCTCCAACGAAGACGTAGCTTCCATTGGGAAGTGAACTTCGGGAATCATCTCCGTGTCACCGTGTGCTTATCCTTTTATCTACCTTTACTTGTATTGCTAGCTTATCTTGTTTAGTATATCTTGTTAGCTAGTTTATTGCTCATCATATAGGATTGTTCACCTAGTTGCATATCTAGAGAACTTATATTTGAGCAATTCCTAACTTGTTGAAAAGAAAATTAAAATTGGTAGTTGCCTATTCACCCCCCCTCTAGTCAACCTACTCGATCCTTTCAATTGGTATCAGAGCAAGGTCTCTTTATTAAGGGCTTAATCGCCTAAAGAGGAGGATGGCTAGTGCGGAGGAGTACAACGTGCTAAAGATGAGGAGTTAAACTTGCTAAGGAACAAAAAACTTGATAGAGAACAACTTAACAAAGAACTAATGAAGCGGGAATAATCCCTCCCGATGATGCCCCAATCACCATGAAGTCCATGATTGAACTCTTTGGGTTCATGAAAGGCAAAATGGTGGATGAGGTGTATACTCGGGTATCTAATCAAAATGGCTCCTCATCAACTACTAGCCCTATTAAGGGAGCTAGTGACAAGGATAAAAATGATAAACTATGAGAAGCCCTCTTAACTTTGCTCCACCTAGCTCTTATCTCACTCAAGTTGCACCACTCAACCTCATATAACCAACCTTGGTAGACCCCCTCCTAAGCTTGATAATACTCGTTATTTCACTTGGAAGAAATCTATGGAGTCTTATTTTCGCAGCTCATCGGTGCATCTTTGGAGGGTGGTTCTACATGGTTTCAACCCGTTGATCCCAACAACTTGACCAAGCAAGAAGAGATTGATGAGCAACTTGATGCAAATGCCAAGTACATTCTTGAGAGTGCTATGACCGCAAATGATGAAGATCATGTGCGGAATCTCAAAACTTGCAATGAGGCTTGGCTCTATCTTGAAACCGTGTATGAAGGAAATGAGGGCATTCAACGCTCCAATGCGGCCGTCCTTCAACATCAAGTTGACAACTTCATCATGCTAGAGAAGAGACTCCGACCGAACTTTACCGAAGACTCTACAAGCTTGTGGTGACATGTAGGGAAAATGGAAAGAAGGATATGGATGATGAATGGGTCAAGGCCAAGTTCCTTCAAGCAATTATGCCATATAGTGAAACTATGGTGATGAACCTCATGCAAGAGCGGATTACACAACAATGACTCCCAATGACATCTTGGCTCAATTTGTCACCTATGATACATTGAAGTCCACATCCAAGTCTTTCAACCAATCCGTGGCCAAAGACTCTTGCTTTGAAGGCCGTGTGGTAGACCATCCAAGATATGAAGAAAGCCGGTCTATGAAGGTGAAGAAGACTTGGAGGGTGAGCTCAATGAAGTTCTTGCACTTGCCGCCACCCGGTTTTGGAACAAGAAGAACAAGAGCAACCCTCTCACCAATAAAAAGAATGTGCTTCAATTGTGGAAAGGACACTCATCTTGTGAAGGATTGCCCCTATGAAAGAAGAGAGGATAATGGTGGTCAACTCATTCTAAAGAAGAACAAGTACCACCCCAAGCCTACCTACATGAAGAGATCACCTCAAAAGGCTCTTGTGGCATCCCATCAAGAGGAATACGAGTCCGGAGGTGAGGAGGATAAAGAACCAAGTGAAGAAGTAGGAATGGCGGCTCTTGCAATGGGCACCCTTCCTCCATCATTGGCCAACCTCTTCTCATCTCCAAACGACGACAAGATCTCCAAGCCTATGTGCCTCATGGCCAAGGAAACAAAGGTGAATTCCCCACCAAAAATTACTATCTCCTCTAACCCATCACTATTGGATTGTGTTGAGGATGTAGGGAAAATTGAAGAAGAGGATAAAATTTCTATCTTCATTAGCAAGCTCCAAGGTCCAACCAAGAAAATGGTTGAGGCCCTCATGTATCAATATGGAGAAGCCAAGCCTTCTTGAGAGAAGGATGTTAGGATTTGTGAGCTCGAAGGGCATGCATGTGATCATGCCGACAAAATTGGTGAGCTAGAAGATCAACTTGTTGAGGAACAATTGCTCCGTGAGCAACTTGAGGAGACACATGCCATGGATCTTTCCAAGGCAAAAGAAACTCGTGAAACCTCTATTCAAATTGCTATTGATCTAAAAAGTAAAAATGAGGAACTTGTAGAGAGTCATAACAAACTCTTTGAGGGTTTTGAGCAACTTAGGGAAACCCACAAGGTGACCTCAAGTGAGCTCACTACACTCAAGGAGTCATATGCCAAACTACAAGCTCAATTTATCTATGCTAGCTTCACCACTTCTCATAATGATAAAGATGCAAATGCTTGTACCACTAACCCTTTATGTGTCAAGGCATCTCTTATTGAGGAAACACTAGGTTGAAGGCCCAACTTGAGAAGGGCCTAGCCACTTGTATCCAAGGGGAAAAGAACCTCAATGATCTTTTGAGCAATCAAAAGGGAGTGGTTGGCAAAGAAGGAATTGGGTTCACACCCAACTCTAAGAAGGTCAACAACAAGAAGAAGAAGCGACTCCCCCTTCCAAAGATATTGTTTTTGTGAAGGAGGGGGAGTTAGCCAAAGCAAATGACAACTCTATTGGGAGTGGTAATGTCACTAGGGGCAATGCCACTCACAATAACTTTGCGGGAAAATACAACCCTCATATGTTCTTTTGAAATCTACAAATGGTTGTGTTTTTGCTAAATATGTTGGCTCTTCATATGGAGATGATTATCACTATGCTATTTGGGTTCCAAAGACCCTTGTGACTAACAAAAGAGGACCCATTCCAAAATGGGTACCTAAATCAAAGACTTGATTATTGTAGGGTTTCTCTTCCGGTGGATCTTCATGGCTCATTGATAGTGGATGCTCATCCCATATGACCGGAAGCAAAGAACTAGTAAAGGACTTATTGAAACAACTACTCTCATTCTCTCATGTCACCGTTGGCAACAATGCAAGACTCAAGGTAGTGGGAGTTGGTAAGGTGGTGATCACTCCGGAGTTATCCATTGAGAAGGTCCTCCTTGTTGAATCCTTTCATACAATTTACTTTCCGTTGGTCAATTATGCAATGCCGGTTACACCGTTATTTTTAATAAATACCACGTGACCATCCTTTTCACTCAAACACTCAATGTCGCCTTTGTTGGATTTCGTGAAAACGGTTTGTATGTGGTTGATTTCTCGAAAGAGACCACTCAAATCGCTACATGTTTAATGGCTAAAGGCGACAAGGGGTGGCTTTGGCATCGCCGACTTGGCCATGTCGGTATGAGAAATTTACAAACTCTTGTAAAGGGTGGACACGTGGTAGGACTAATGCTAGCGCTAAGTTGACGAGTGAATATCTCCCCGGCAACAGCGTCAGAAACTATGCTTGATGCGTGTAACGTCACATGTCAGTTGGGAACCCCAAGAGGAAGGTATGATGAGTGCAGCAGCAAGTTTTCCCTCAGTATGAAACCAAGGTTTATCGAACCAGTAGGAAAACGAGGTTGCTTCGAAGGTGTTGGTGAAGGAGTGTAGTGCGGCGCAACACCAGGGATTCCGGTGCCAACGTGGAACCTACACAACACAAACAAATTACTTTGCCCCAACTTAACAGTGAGGTTGTCAATCTCACCGGCTTGCTGAAAACAAAGGGTTAAACGTATCGTATGGAAGATGATGTTTGTTTGCATAAAACAGTAGAGAACAATGATTGCAGTAGATTGTATTTCAGATGTAAAAGAATGGACCGGAGTCCACAATTCACTAGTGGTGTCTCTCCAATAAGATAACTAACATGCTGGGTAAACAAATTACAGCTGGGCAATTGACAATTGATAAGTGCATATAACATGCATGTGCGAGTTGTGGTGTCTACTATGAGATTCATTTGGGCATTATGACAAAGTACATAGACCGCTATCTAGCATGCATCTATGCCTAAATAGTCCACCTTCCGGTTAACATCCGTACCCCTTCCAGTATTAAGTTGCAAGCAACAGACAATTGCATTAAGTAATGTGCGTAATGTAAACAATACATTCATCCTTGAATAAAGCTTTGCTGTTTTACCCCTAGTGGCAACAACACATCTACAACCTTAGAACTTGCTGTCACTATCCCAGGTTAAATAGAGGTTGAACCCAACTATCATGCATAAATACCCCCTCTTGGAGTCACAAGTATTCACTTGGCCAAGGCTTCAACAAGTAACGGAGAGCATGCAAGATCACAAATGACATAGACATGATAATATAATATTCAGCTCCACAAAGGTATCAATATAAGTCAGATCCCAGCAAACACAACATGTAGCATTACAATAAGATGATCTTGATCATGATAGGCAGCTCACAAGATCTAAACATGATGGCACAAGTGGAGAAGACAACCATCTAGCTACTGCTATGGACCCATAGTCCAAGGATGAACTACTCACGCATCACTCCGGAGGCGGGCATGGCGATGTAGAGCCCTCCGGTGATGATTCCCCTCTCCGGCAGGGTGCCGGGAAGAGCTTCAGAACCCCCCGAGTTAGGGTTGACGACGGCGGCGGCAGCGAATATGTTCTGGATGAAAGGCTCGGTGTTTTATGGTTTTCACGTCTCGGAGAATAAATAGGCGAAGGGGCGATGTCGGCGGACCCCCGAGGGGCCCAAACCACAGGCCGGCGTGGCAGAAGGTGGGGCCGCGCCGCCAGGTGGTTTGGCCACCTCGTGGCGAGTCTTCATCTCTCCTTCGGACTCCGTGTACGTGTTGGAAAATAGGGACTTGGCCTTTTGTTTCGTGCAATTCCGAGAATATTTCCAGAAGGAACTTTCTGAAACCAAAAACAGCAGAAAACAGGGAACTGACACTGTGGCATCTTGTTAATAGGTTAGTCCCAGAAAATGCATAAAAGTGATATGAAGTGTATATAAAACATGTAGCAAATGGTATAATATAAGCATGGAACAACAGAAATTATGGATATGTTGGAGACGTATCAACTAACCGATGTTAATTTTTCCAAAGATCGTCCTTGTAGTGCTTGCATAGCCGGAAAGATGCATGAAAAGAACCACCTCAAGAAGACCATCATCTCCACCGAGAGGCCATTGGAGCTTCTTCATATGGATCTTTTTGGTCCTCCCACTTATGATAGTCTTGATGGCAAGAAATATTGTTTGGTGATTGTGGATGATTATTCAAGATATTGTTCGACTTTCTATATCAAGAAGAAGAGTGAAACTCAAAAGATATTCATTGACTTTGCAACCCTTGTTCAACGTCAATATGGCGCCAATATTTTGGCAATAAGAAGTGATAATGGTATGGAGTTCACGAATTACACTATGGATGATTTCCTAAGTGGGGAGGGCATTCAACACCAATATTCCGCTGCGTATACTCCCCAACAAAATGGTGTCGCCGAAAGGAAGAACCACACTCTTATTGATATGGCAAGAACTATGATGGCCGAATTTCATTCTCCATATAACTTTTGGGCCGAAGCCATCAACACCGCTTGCCACTATTCAAACCGGCTCTTCTTTCGTCCTCTCATGCAAAAGACACCATATGAACTCCTTATCGGTAAAAAGCCAAGTGTCTCTTACTTTCGAGTACTTGGTTACAAATGTCATGTTTACATTAAAGTTTGCAAACTTGCTAAATTAGAGTCTAGATCTTTTGATGGTATTCTTCTTGGATATTGATGTAGCCCAACCTAGGACCATCACCATGTCAAGCACTCCAACACTCCACAAGTCAACATGGACATCAAAGGTGAACTCCTTCCACTATGTGATTCACCATATGTCACCTTTGGACGTTATACTACTTGACCATTGTTCCCATTGCATTGTTAGGTGTGTCACCAAGGGTACAGCACCACGGGAAGATGGCCAAGGCGCAAGAGGAACGAAGGCCGACAAGACGGGGGTTTGGAAGAGACGAAGGAAGAGGAGAAGAAACCTAGGCGGCGGTAGTACCGCTGGGTTAGGCGGTACTACCGCCCGAGAGCTGCCGCCACCGCTACCGCCAGAATCGGCGTCTGACGCGTTTGTCCGGTACCAACTGGTACCGCTGGCGGTACCGCCGCCAGTACCGCCGAGGTGGGAAGAGCGAAACCTGCCCGCACCAGCGGTACTACCCTTAACCCAGCGGTAGTACCGCCGCTGCGGGATCCAGCACGGGTTGGAGGCCCATGTAACCTCCCCCACCTACCCCCTGTTGGTCAACACTATAAATAGGACCCCTCCATCTAGATCTAGGGTTAGACTATGATTTGAGAACTAAAGTAGAGCCTTGCTCCTTCTTCTCAAAGTGTCTCCTTCCTCCTATGGAGATGAATCAAGGCCTCCACATGTGGAGATGAATCAAGGCCTCCTCTTGAGGAGAAGATCCCTGCGTGGATACCAAGGCTCCGCTTGTAGTTGCGATTACTTGCTAATCTTCCCTATTTGAGTGGCTAGATTGGGTTGGTTGGATTGACCAATTGGACAAACAATTCTAAGAGTAAGGTGTGCTTGGGAGAGGAGGATTGGGGGCTGCCCTCGGGGAATTGTTACCAATCGAGTCTTGCCGGGTTGCTACTTGCTATTTACCCTTGTGTGTTGATTCTTCCCTCTTTTGTGTTCTTCGTTCTTCGTGTGTTCTTCGAGTTCATCGCTCCTTCCGCACAAATCCATGAAAATCGGGCCAACCCTCATCATATGGTATCAGAGCTCTAGGTTGACACGGATTTGATTTGTGTTTCCACCAAAATCCACCAAATTTTTTTTCATTGTTTTTGAGAAATTCGAAAATTTCCACCAAAAATAGCCTTGCCTTTGATTCGAGCCGATCTGTCGATTCATTGCGTTTTTGGTAGTTTTTGTCCATGGATCTGTTGCTGTAAGACCCCCTCCACCTTTGTTTGCGTTCCCTAGACTTAATTTTGCCAATTTCCCACGGATTCGAGGAAGTTTTGGAGCCCAAATACCCCCAAAATCGAGTCAAACTCGAGATTCGAGAGCAGCAGTACTACCGCCGGGTTAAGCGGTAGTACCGCCAGGGCCAATTTTTGCAGAAATTTTTCTTTATCCTCGGTTCGTTTTGGCATTTCCTCTTTGGTTTGAGTCCTTTGTTGGTGTGCACTACGTCTACGACATCGACACGCTTCCGCAGCCATGCATCATCAACGCCAAGCGACGATGCCACCAAGGACTCGACATTCCCCACCATCATAATCCGTTGTGAGCCCTTCTTCCTTTCGTGTACCTTGACCTATCGGACTAGCTCGGTGATATTGCGAGGCATTGCACGTGTTGAGTGTTTGTCTTCAAGTATTGGCGAGTGTGTATCGTTAGAGAGCTTGGCACTAGCAAAAGAGAAGGAATCATCGTTAAAAAGCAAAAATCAAAAAAAAGAGAGAAAAGAAAAGAATCAAGTGGTGCCAAGTTTCATCTCTTGTAGGTTGCGACAAAGCTAAGACCGCCAAAGTGAGTGTGAGTGTTAACTCTTGTGCAAATCCGTTGCCCACAAAAAGCAATTGAGCTAGCGTCCTTCTTGTGTTGGGTGACATTTGAGCACGTAGTCTTCGATAGGTTGCAAATCTTCGAGTGCTCGCCCTTTGGTCGCCCAACCTCATTATTCGCTTTTGTGTGTGTTTCTTCATCATTTGTGGTTGGAGTTTCTTTGGTAATTTGATCATTGTGGATTTTCTCTACCTTTGACAATATACTTGTCGGCGGGTTTGCTTCTTTCGTTTGCCACTTCATACCTTCCTATCCTCATAAGTGTGTGTTGGGGTGTTAGAACCAAATACTCTCCCCTCAAGCTACATTATTCTTGGGATATAGTTTGTCTTGGTTTTTCCGTACCACATATCTCACTTGATCTTGAGAAAATGTTTAGGGGAAGTACAAACGGAAGTTCAAGCTCGGATGATGAAATCCATGATGGAGTTCGCGGTGATCATGACTATTTCACACAAACGGAGTTTGTTGGTCTTCGACACCTTCTTCATGATGGCCTAGGATGATATGAGCACCGTCTTCAAGCTCGAGAGAACAACTTCAACGAACACATGCATGCGCAAGAAGCATCTATGGAGCGGATGACCGAAGCTATCAACAACCTTGTGTGACAACGCGCTTCTTCTTCATCACGCTCAAGTCGTACAAGGCACACTTCAAGGTCATCACAAGCAAGGTAAGAGCGTCATGAATCTCGACAAGAACGTCAACATAACCCAAGGCGTGACGCCCATGATCGACCTCCGCCTATCGTTGAACCACAACATGATCTTCAAGATAAACCAAGGTGCGACGGTCATGAACGACATCATCATCATGTGGAACACCCACTTTCTCCTCGCTTGAACAATGCCAACGCGCGTCAAGAGCGTCAACGCCTAAATGGGGAACGTCATGAACGCCAAAATCTTACGAATAATCGTCACCACCACCGCATCGAATCAAGTGAGAGCGAGTCGAGCCAACATCATGGTGACGCCCTCAATGGAATGAGACGTGGACGTGCTTTCCAACCTACAAACGATCGCGACGCTCATGATCGGCATCGCCATAAAGCACACCGTCCACACTCACCTCGAGAGTACCAAACGATTGATCATCAAGAGCTTCATCGCTCAAATGGTGGACGCCATGATCGCACTCCTTCGCCACCACCTCAACCTAGAGATCGTCGATCCACTTTGGAACCCATATGGCACGAGGAAGAACGCATAAGCTACATTTGCCAAGACCAAGTCCATGGTCAACAAGAATGTCCCAATCTCTTGTGTCCAATATGCGATGGCAATGATCACATGATGGGAGAGTGCCCAAATGGAGATAAGGACGACGAGAAGATGGTCGAGAATGGGATTCTCCCTTCGACCACGGAGGCGAGCATGAGCAATGCTATCACACTGGTGGATGCGTTGAATGAGGATGGCTAAACTATGGCATGCATCTTTGGAGGCGATGAGGTCGAGAAGGTTGAGCATGGGAGTTTCCCTTCAACCTTGGAGGCATGTGGAGATGAGGAAACCGAGCCCACCCTCATGTACTTCAATGAGGAGATAGCACCAATCCCATGTGAGAATGAGAGCCACTTAGCCCACTTGAGCGAGAGCGAGAGTGAGTTGAGTGCCCCCACCATATGTGAGTTTGAGTGTTTCTATTTTGAGGGAATGAGTGATACACCACATGAGTTGAGAGAGGTAGTTGATAGGTCTTGTGAGACCATTTCGAATTCTAACAACTTACCCTCTACCTCTAGTGTGTTCGCTCATTGTGTACTAGGTTCCAAGCATGATGATGACGCAACCACATGCCTACATCAAGATGAATGGGTCGGCCACATAGAGGACCCTACGTCAACACCTACTTCACATGAGAAGGACAACAAATGTATGGGTGTTGATGTGACCATGATCCCACTAGTGGACATGATGAACGTTGATTGCTTGCATGATTTGAATGATTCTCTTGATGTTACATATGAGACTGTCATATTCCCTTGTGATACCTTGCGTCTAAACAATGTTGACCATATGGATTCTTCTAATTGTGATGATTTTACCCTACCCATGTTTTGCAATCAATGTTTGCGCTATTCTTCCGTTGTTGCATGCAACATGTTGAATAATTTCTCTTTCACATGTGTTGTTTGCAATAATGATACAATTCTTCCCAATGAGATTGCCCCCATAGCTTTCTCACATTTTGGAGACCTTTCATGCACTCTTATGGATCTTGTTCCATCCTTCACTTTGCATAGTAACCATCCACATATGTCATATTTTCCATTTGATTTTGGTGTGGTTGGTGTTGTGCAAATGAAGAGACGCGTCATGATGGATGACGTCTTCATATACCGTGCACATCATTTCTTCACATGGTGTCTTGTGTGTGCCGGTAAGTGCATAATAATGTCAACCGCCATTGAGCATGAGTTGACAATGCGAGCTCTTGAGAGCATACACTTGAGTCGTGGATCGAACCCGGCTCTAATACCTTTTCCATGTTTTGCATCAAACAAGTTGACCAATTTCTCTTGCATTTGGTTTGTTTGCAAACATGTTTGTGATGTTGGTTTCTCCTATGGCAAGACAAAATTTCCCATCTTTCATATGAATGATTTATGCGTTGACACAAATATGATGAACAATTGTTCTTTTACTTGGCTTGTGTGTAACCATAATGACATTTTGAGCATGTCTTGTCATGAGTTTATTGGTTTCTACCAATTTGGTGTTGCAACAAATTTTTTGAAAACTTGCTCTTTCATGTGCTTTGTTTGCACCCATAATGATATTTTGGACATTCTTCATTGTGTGTTTTTGCCAAACTCTTCGCTTATGGCATCAAGGTTGATGACAATGTGTCCCTTCCAATACCGTGTGTGCAATAATGATCATATGATTCCAAATGAGATACCTCGATGGAATCCTCATATTTTCATGGAGTTTTTGTGTTCTCACATTTTGAAGATGTTGCATTGGATTGCTTGCACTTTGACCTTGCACTTGCACTACATTTTCATATTCTTGTGTTGTGCTAACGGTGCTATGACAAAGAAAGGACATGTCATTCCTGATATGCTCCTCTTTCTTGCACACACATGTTTTGCTTGGTCTTTAGTGTTTGTAGGCATGGTGAATTTAAATTCTTCGACAACTCGTCTACCTCCTTTGCATGGTGATCAAGAGCAAGAGTCGAGGATGACTCTTTTTAAAGGGGGGAGATGATGTAGCCCAACCTAGGACCATCACCATGTCAAGCACCCCAACACTCCACAAGTCAACATGGACATCAAAGGTGAACTCCTTCCACTATGTGATTCACCATATGTCACCTTTGGACGTTATACTACTTGACCATTGTTCCCATTGCATTGTTAGGTGTGTCACCAAGGGTACAACACCACGGGAAGATGGCCAAGGCGCAAGAGGAACGAAGGCCGACAAGACGGGGGTTTGGAAGAGACGAAGGAAGAGGAGAAGAAACCTAGGCGGCGGTAGTACCGCTGGGTTAGGCGGTACTACCGCCCGAGAGCTGCCACCACCGCTACCGCCGCCGCTACCGCCAGAATCGGCGTCTGACGCGTTTGTCCGGTACCAACTGGTACCGCTGGCGGTACCGCCGCCGGTACCGCCGAGGTGGGAAGAGCGAAACCTGCCCGCACCAGCGGTACTACCCCTTAACCCAGCGGTAGTACCGCCGCTGCGGGATCCAGCACGGGTTGGAGGCCCATGTAACCTCCCCCACCTACCCCCTGTTGGTCAACACTATAAATAGGACCCCTCCATCTAGATCTAGGGTTAGACTATGATTTGAGAACTAAAGTAGAGCCTTGCTCCTTCTTCTCAAAGTGTCTCTTTCCTCCTATGGAGATGAATCAAGGCCTCCACATGTGGAGATGAACCAAGGCCTCCTCTTGAGGAGAAGATCCCTGTGTGGATACCAAGGCTCCGCTTGTAGTTGCGATTACTTGCTAATCTTCCCTCTTTGAGTGGCTAGATTGGGTTGGTTGGATTGACCAATTGGACAAACAATCCTAAGAGTAAGGTGTGCTTGGGAGAGGAGGATTGGGGGCTGCCCTCGGGGAATTGTTACCAATCGAGTCTTGCCAGGTTGCTACTTGCTATTTACCCTTGTGTGTTGATTCTTCCCTCTTTTGTGTTCTTCGTTCTTCGCGTGTTCTTAGAGTTCATCGCTCCTTCCGCACAAATCTGTGAAAATCGGGGCCAACCCTCATCAGATATGCCGCAAACTCTCATACTTATAGGATCTACAACATATCCACCGGGTGTGTTGAAGAGTCTATGAATGTGGAGTTTGACGAGGATAATGGTTCCCAAGCGGGGCATATTGATCATGATGATGTAGGTGATGAAGACCATCTCATGCCATAAGAACTATGGGCATCGGTGAACTCATTCCTAGTGAAGAACCCATTGTTACTCAAGAAGAAGGAACAAGTTCCACCCAAGTTGAGCCATCTACCTCAACAAGTGATCAACAAGCTATCCATGATCAAGAACAAGAACATGAAGATCAAGAAAATGGTCAAGACCCACCCAACTCTAGTGGTGAACAAGAGAATGAACCCATGACTCCAAGAACTCCACTTAGGGGTGACCATGATCAAGATGAAGGCAATGATGAAGATATTTGTGTTGGTGAATCTATTGGTCAAGCTATGGAACGTGATGTCATCCGGCGTGCATCAAAATTGGATTATCAACAACACTTCAAGAAAATATCCTTGGGAGTATCCGTAGAGGTGTGGCCACTCGCAATCAATTAGCTAACTTTTGTGGTCATGTCTCTTGCTTGTCTAGCTTAGAACCTCTCAAGGTATATGATGCTCTTGAAGACATGGATTGGGTTGCGGCTATGCATGAAGAGTTGAACAACTTCGAGCGCAACAAAGTGTGGTCATTAGTGGAAAGACCAAATGACTCCTCCCATAATGTCATTGGAACCAAGTGGATATTCAAGAACAAGCAAGACTCAAATGGTCAAGTCATCCGCAACAAAGCAAGATTGGTTGCACAAGGCTACACCCAAATCGAAGGAGTCGACTACGGTGAAACCTATGCCCCCGTTGCTAGACTTGAATCCATTCGCTTACTCATTGCCTATGCATCCACTCATAAAATTACTTTATATCAAATGGATGTTAAAAGTGCTTTTCTAAATGGTCCACTAAATGAACAAGTATATGTGAAACAACCTCCGGGTTTTGAAGACCCCAATTTTCCTAACCATGTCTACTTACTCCATAAGGCTCTTTATGGGCTCAAGCAAGCTCCACGTGCTTGGTATGATCATCTCAAGGAGTTCTTAGTAGACCGTGGCTTTGCAATTGGGGTAATAGATCCCACCCTTTTCACAAAAAGAATAAATGGAGAATTTTTCGTATGCCAAATATATGTTGATGATATTATCTTTGGTTCTACTAACCATGAATTTAGTGATCAATTCTCCAAGCTAATGACCAAGGAATTTGAGATGTCTATGATGGGAAAATTGAATTATTTTCTTGGCTTTGAAATCCATCAATTTCGAGAAGGGACATTCTTATGTCAAGCCAAGTATATCAAGGACATGCTCAAGAAATTTGATATGAACAATGCCAAGCCATATAAGTTTCCTATGGACTCCAAAGCGGATCTTCACTTAGATCCGAATGGTAAGGAAGTTGATCAAAGCTTTATCGTTCTATGATTGGATCTTTGCTTTACCTTTGTGCATCTAGACCGGATATTATGTTTAGTGTGGGTATGTGTGCAAGATTCCAATCAAGTCCTAGGGAAAGTCATGAAACCGCGGTTAAAAGGATTCTAAGATACTTGATGGACACTCCTAACTATGGTCTTTGGTATCCCCATGGAACAAGCTTTGATCTTGTAGGTTATTCGGATGCGGATTGGGCCGGTTGCAAAATGGATAGAAAATCAACTTCGGGGACTTGCCAATTCCTTGGTAGGTCTCTTGTAAGTTGGTCTTCCAAGAAGCAAAATTGTGTGGCCTCGTCCTCAACCGAAGCCGAATACATTTCCGCCGGGAGTTGTTGTGCACAATTATTATGGATGAGGCAAACTTTAAAGGATTATGGTGTCATTTGTGACAAAGTGCCTCTTTTGTGTGACAATGAAAGTGCCATCAAAATTGCTCACAATCCGGTTCTTCATGGGAAGACCAAGCATATTGAGATTCGGTATCATTTTATTCGAGATCATGTTGAGAAGGGTGATATTGCAATCAATTATGTCAACACCAAGCATCAACTCGCCGATATGTTCACGAAGCCTCTTGGTGAAGCAAGATTCAAGGAGTTGAGAGGAGAACTAAATGTGGTGGACATATCCAATTGGACTTAGTGGATTTCTTGCATACCTACCCATATTAGACGATACTTATTTGGTTTAGATGTAGGCATGGACATAGGGGGAGTGCGGTCCTAATACATTGGACTATCCCTCCCCCCATTATGCCGATAGTAAAAACTCATTTTGTCTCTATATTTTCATTTTGATGAACTTTGAGCTTAATTGACGAGTAGTGGCGGTGAACCCAAGATATATCTTCGCGGTGTCACACCACATACACTCATACATGGTGGCCTAGGCCACCGACATCTTCTTTGTGAAGATTTGATCTTTTTGGAGCTTTATGGCCTTTTTGCCTATCCGTTGGTCTTTATGGAAAACACACTCAAATGATGCTTCTTATTTGATCTTTGTGCCTCTTACCAAGTTTGAGTGTGAAGTACCATCTCCAGTGACTTTGTGTCTCATCCCAGGCCTATCTTTTCTAAAAACTTGCTCCTCTTGCATATTGCATGTCCAACAACAAAAATCTGGCATTTTTTAGTCGGCGGGGCCGGAAACTCCGGTCCATTGGGCCGGATTATCCGGTCTGACTGAAGTTTCCGCCCTAAACCCCGGAATCTCTGGCTCAGGCCGGAGACTCCGGTGTGTTTAGGCCGGAAACTCCGGTCTAGGCAGTTTCGCTGGGATCCTAAGTGGGATCGGGGTGAGGAGTTGACTCACAACTTCTCTCTCACCCCGACCCCCAAACATCTCCCAGCCGCCGCCGCCTCGAAGAGCCTCTCCGGCTGCTCCCCGCCGCCGGATTCCGCCGTGCCACAGGCTCCTCCACCCTCCAAGCGTTGGGGACCCTTCTCCCCTTCGTTTGACCTTCACCATGACGGGCAAAGGTTCATCTTCTCTCTCTCTCTAGGCTTTCACTCTAGATCTTGTTTTGAGAGAAGATTTGCTTGTACTTCATGGTGTAGAATCCTTATGTTGGCAATGTACACTCTAGAAAATTAGTTGTGCCAAGTTTCCCCTTAGTTTTGACCTAGGTTGTAGTCTACAGTCTCAGGCCGGAAACTCCGGTCCTCACAGACGGTGTGGCCGGAGTTTCCGCCCCCTGAGACCGGAGACTCCGGTCTAGATCATACCTGAGGGAAAACTTGACAAATTTTTTTCTTCTTTGGCTTTCCTGGACATGCAAGCTTACCTCCATGCTATCCCTCTACTCTGTATCTCACAGGTGTTCCGAGGACCAAATCTTCCTGAAACATCCCCACAAGGTTGCAAGGAAAGATCGCATTCAATCTCGGGACAAGCTCTTGTATGACAGCAACACTGACCGCCTGCGACAGCAGAGTACCATGGATGAAGAAGAAACAAGACATGCTGCCCTAGGTGGGTTTGATGATGAAGAAGAGGCCGAGAGAGCTCATTTTGACTCCTTGACCACAGTTTTGGGTATGGGGAAGCATGAGTTCCGTCGGATGAGATCACAACAATTCTTTGACCTTCCATCCAACACCACTGATCCCAACTTTCCAAGGAGAGAGCAGCAGCTGATTATGAATGAGATCTATGCCCGCATTGAGAAGCATATGGTTTGTGAGCAAAAGGTGTTGAACCTTGAGAACTTGAACAAGAAGCCATACTTTCAAGAGGCCGTGTGGATTGCTCGGAAGCTTGGACTTGAGAGGCTCATCTCTCACACTCATGAAGACTATGATATTCAGCTTATACATCAGTTCTTCGCCACCGTGGTCTTTGATAATGATGAAGAGGTCACCATGACTTGGATGACCGGTTCTCGCAAGTGCACCTCCAACTTTGTGGAGTTTGGAACGTGTTTGGGATATGAGTTCAAGGGGGCCACTACTCCTGTTGGGATGAGGATGCATGTGGAAGGGGTCGCCTACAACAAGCGTCGCTTGCGCCCCTTATATTCTGTTGCATCATCTGTTGGCACTAATCAAGACCTCCTCCCCACCTTCAACATTTTCCTTCGCATGGTCCGGCTTAGTCTTGCTCCTCAAGCCGGAAATGTGGATGCCATTCGAGGAGGGCTTGTCAATCTCCTATACCATGCTTACAAGGTTCTCCAAGCCGGTCCGAATTGCCAAGGCCAAGAAGTTGATGTCATGGATTTCATCAAGTGTGAGATGCTTTGGGCCATTTTTTAGCACAAGAACCCTCTTTATGCACCATATGTGATGAAGCTCATCCTCCTCAAAGTGCCCACCGTCGATCTCACTCGCCTCACCAAGCATGCCAAGGGCACTCTCCACCAACTTAGCAAGCACTCAAAGCAACCGTCTTCCTCTCGTGCACCTCCTCCACAATCTAGTGATGAGGAAGCGGCGACCGAGGCCCCAATGCCTAGAAGGAGAAGCAAGAATGCCGACCCTCCCTCATATCTTCAAGGAAGGGCCGAAGTGAACACGGAAGTGCGTAAGCTTTCTTGGTGGAAGAGAAAGTTGCTTTGCATGGATGTTGCACTTCACAAGGAAACCACGGGTCATATGTGAGAGAGAAGCACATCATTAGCAACCAAGGCATCATGATCAAGGAGTTGCGCAAGCTCAACAATGGTAGCATCACTCCTCCTCCGGAAGAAGATGAAGATGGCAATCCTATTATCTCCTCCTCGTCCGAAGATACTATCCCATATGATCAATGGAACCAACACGTCTTCCCTTGGGCTGATTATGGAGATGTGACATCATTGCCCTCTTCTTCTCGCAACACCGGCAAGGCTCCCATGAATCTTTCCGATGAGGACTACAATCAAGAAGGGGATGATGATATGGAAGAAGACTCCGAGTGATCTCCATGGGTTTCGTTAGTTATGCTCTTTTCCCTTTTTGGCGTCTCGATGCCAAAGGGGGAGAAGTAGTTCTATTAGGTTCTCCGTGGGATTTGCATGGGTTGGACACAAGCATGTGCTTTTATCATTTTTATTGCGCTTGTGTCTCTTTATGTTATTTGAAACTTATTTGCATATTATGGGTTGTGAACTATGGATGTTTATCTTTGTGAGTGTAAGACATATGGATTTCCTATTATGTATGGTTGAGCCTACATTATTGTGCTATGGTTTATATGGATGTTTATCTACTTTTATATGCACAAGGTATGGTTTTTATCTCTAGACTCAACCTATATTGTGATATGTCTTACTTGTGCAATGTGTTTTTACATATCATGTTGCTATATTTTGTTGGAACTTGTCTCTCTATATGTGTGCATTTGCATTCCAAAGCAAATGAGTTATATGCACACATCTAGGGGGAGCTTTTCTATTTGTTAAACATGATCATATAGTGAACTTTATTGCAAATCCATGTGTTGTCATCTAACACCAAAAAGGGGGAGATTGAAAGAACATTTGTGATCTCTTAGTTTTGTGTGTTAGTTAACAACACTTGTGATGTTTTAATATGGTGTTAAGTGATGCAGGTTTAATCATGTACAACACATGTGCATCAACACCAAAAAGAGAAAAGAGAATTCTGGGAAGTTTCAGGCCGGAGTTTCCGGTCCCCAGGACCGGAGTCTCCGGTCTCAGGGCATCTCCTCGAAGAAGCTGGAAGTGGTTCAGCCCCTGGTGGGGGCCGGAGTTTCCTGGGAGGGGTATAAATACCCCTCCACCTACCTTCAGCCAGCTACCACGGCCAGAAATATCTTCCCCACCATTGTTGCAAGCTTAAACTTAGTAGATCTCTCTCCCTACCCACTCAAACACCTTGTCCTTCTAGGATTTGGGAGAGTTGACCTAGATCTACACTTCCACCAAAGCGATTTGATTTCCATATCCATTCCTTAGAGGAACTTGTGAATCTTGGGTTCATTGGAACCCTAGACGGTCGTTGGTCGTTCTTGTGGCTTTGGAAGCCGCGGGGACTAGCCGGGAGCCTCCAATTGAGTTGTGGAGACGTGCCCCGGCCTTGTGATTCTTGTGGCTTTGGGAGCCGCGGGAATTTGGTGAGAGCATCCAATTCGGTTGTGGAGTGTGCCTCATCCTTATAAAGGTTTGTTGCCGACCTCGAGGGCATCATATAGTGGCTCGTGGAACTCCTCATTGGAGGATAACACGAGGGAGATACGGTGTGCCATATCACGGCTATTCGGGGATCACTTGTGACCCGGCACCGCTCCAACGAAGATGTAGCTTCCATTGGGAAGTGAACTTCGGGAATCATCTTCGTGTCACCGTGTGCTTATCCTTTTTATCTACCTTTACTTGTATTGCTAGCTTATCTTGTTTAGTATATCTTGTTAGCTAGTTTATTGCTCATCATATAGGATTGTTCACCTAGTTGCATATCTAGAGAACTTATATTTGAGAAATTCCCTAACTTGTTGAAAAGAAAATTAAAATTGGTAGTTGCCTATTCACCCCCCCTCTAGTCAACCTACTCGATCCTTTCACAAAGATTGATTCGGTTCTTATGAGTTAGTGCAGACTGGAGACTTCGTGCGTGTGGGGAACGACCAGCAATGCACCATTGCTGGCGTGGGATCTGTTCAGATCAAGACACATGACAGCATGACACGCACGTTGACGGGGGTGAAACACATACCAACCATGGCGAGAAATTTGATCTCGCTCAACACCCTTGATTGTGACGGGTACAAGTATACCGGCGGAAACAGACTTCTGAAGGTATCAAAAGGTTCTCTCATTGTTATGGTTGGTGATATGAATTCTGCTAAGTTATATGTTCTTAGAGGTAGCACTTTATTTGGTACTGTTGCTGTTGTTTCTCATGACGATTCAAGTAAAACTAACCTCTGGCATAAGCGTCTTGGACACATGAGTGAACTTGGTATGGCAGAATTGATCAAGAGAGAGTTGCTGCAAGACTATAGATTGGGAAAGATGCAATTCTGTGAACATTGCATATTCGGTAAGCACACACGAGTTAAGTTCAATGCTTCCGTTCATACCACCAAAGGTACACTTGATTATGTACATGCTGATGTTTGGGGCCGTCACGTAAGCCCTCTTATGGTGGTGCTCGTTATATGCTTACTATTATTGATGATTACTCTAGAAGAGTTTGGCCTCATTTCATGAAAAGTAAGGATGATTCATTTGCTTCTTTTAAGGAGTGGAAAGCTATGATAGAAAGGCAAACAAAGAGGAAGGTGAAAATACTTCGTACTGACAATGGTGGTGAATTTTGTTCGAATGCTTTTAATGATTTTTGCAGAACAAAAGGAATTGTTAGGCACCTCACCATCCCATAAACGCCTCAGTAGAATGGTGTAGCGGAGCGGATGAACATGACAATCATGTCCAAGGCTCGCTGCATGATCTCCAACGCTCGCATGAGTAAGCGTTTCTGGGCTGAGACGGCTGCCACCGCCTGTTACTTGATAAACATGTCACCATATATTCCCCTCGACAAGAAAACACCTATGGAGGTATGGTCTGGTACTCCTGCTGATTATTCACGGCTTAAAGTTTTCGGTTGCACTGCTTATGCTCATGTTGATAATGGGAAATTAGAGCCGAGAGTTGTTAAGTCTGTTTTCACTGGTTATGGTTCGGGTGTAAAAGGATATAAGTTGTGGAATCCCGAAACTAACAAGGCATTCATGAGCAGGAGTGTTGTTTTCAATGAATCTGTTATGTACTTTGATAAGTTGTCCTCAGATGTCTCAGATAGTTCAGATGAGGAACGGATTCGTGTCAAGGTGGAGCACTCCACTGAAAAGGAAATTGTCACTGAAGATAATGATGGTGATGCGTCAGATAACTCTGATTCTGATAATGATAATATGCCTGATTCACCCCCTATTATGGAACAACAAAATATGTCTATCGCTGCTGGTAGACAAAAGAGGAATTGTGGTCCTCGACCACGTTTAATTGAGGAGTGTAACATTGTTAATTATGCTCTGAGTTGTGCAGAACAGGTGGAGCATGGACATGAGCCGTCCACGTATACTGAAGCTATTGCTACAAGTGACCGTGAGAAGTGGATCTCCGCTATGCAAGAGGAGATGCAGTCACTTGAGAAGAATGGCACATGGGATGTTGTGCGCTTGCCTAAGCAAAAGAAGGTTGTCCGCTGTAAGTGGATCTTCAAGAGAAAGGAGGGTTTATCTCCAAGTGAGCCTCCAAGATTTAAGGCAAGGTTAGTGGCAAAAGGCTTCAGTCAAATCCGAGGTATTGATTATAATGATGTTTTCTCTCTGGTTGTCAAGCATAGTTCTATTCGGACATTTTTCTCCATTGTTGTTATGCATGATCTTGAGCTTGAGCAGTTAGATGTTAAAACTGCGTTTCTGCATGGAGAGTTGGAGGAGGAGATGTTCATGGACCAGCTAGAAGGGTTCATAGTGCCGGGTAAGGAGGATCTTGTTTGTAAGTTGAAAAGGTCCCTATACGGTTTGAAACAATCTCCTCGTCAGTGGTATAAAAGGTTTGATTCATTTATGTTGTCACATGACTTTAAGAGGTCTGAATTTAATAGCTGTGTGTACATTAAGTTTGTCGATGGATCGCCTATATACTTGCCGTTATATGTTGATGATATGTTGATTGCTGCCAAGAGCATGAAAGATATCGCTTCTCTCAAGTCACAGTTGAGTAGCGAATTTGAGATGAAGGATCTTGGTGCTGCTAAGAAAATCCTAGGTATGGAAATTACACGTGACAGAAAGTCTAGGTTCTTATTTCTTAGTCAGCAGAGTTACATTAAGAAAGTTCTTCATCGTTTTAACATGCATGATGCAAATTCTGTTAGTACTCCTATTGCTTCTCATTTTAAGTTGTCATCTACTCAATGTCCTACTACTGATGATGATTTGGAGTACATGTCTCGAGTTTCATATTCTAGTGCTGTTGGTTCCTTGATGTATGCTATGGTCTGTTCACGTCCTGATTTGTCATATGCTATGAGCTTGGTGAGTAGATACATGGCTAATCCTGGTAAAGAACATTGGAAAGCTGTTCAGTGGATTTTCAGGTACCTCCGTGGCACGTCTGATGCTTGCTTGAAGTTTGGCAGAGCTGGTGAGGGACTCATAGGCTATGCGGATTCAGATTTTGCAGCCAACTTGGATAAGAGGAGGTCCCTCACAGTTCACCATTGGAATATACCTTTTTTATAAAAGTGTAAATGTCCAACGGATTAAATGCTTACGATGCTTAGTACCATGAAAACGATAAGAAAATGGAGCATGGCACATCACAAATTAAAAATATTTATTTATCTCCAAGACACGAGATTCAAGGATACGTATGCATTGCAATAAATAAATAAACACCAATAATACTGGCGCAACACCATCATTCATATCAATTTGACTACAAAAATACTACTTTTCCAAAGAATATTACACCATAGCATATGAATCAGTTCGAGTAAAGAAGATCTTCCAAACACTATTACACTTTTCAATCTATCCATGTAAAACTATAATTATTGGTAAGTCTTCGAGAATTATTTGATTCTTCGATTCTTCATCCAGCCACAGATTTCAGTTGCATCTCAACCATCCTTCTTCCGAATATGCACAAGAAATTTGGACATAGTTAAATATACAGAAATATGATTCTATTAATTGGAAGAAAAAAATTAACTTACAAAAGCTGAAGGCCAAGCAATTAATAATCCTGAAGCAAAAGCATCACCAACTGTCTTGCAGTCACTTACTTCCCTTACTAACTCCTCATTATCCTAAATAGTTTCATCTATGCCCACAAGTGCAAATTCAGCACCTAACTCAATCCCACCAGCCTTAGTTGCAGGATCAGTATTCCGGATAGTACCATATGCAACATTTCGCTTGTTTGGATAGGTTGAAGTCTTCGGAACTACTTTGGTACCAACCTATATTAGGATCAATATTAGTATTCAATACCAATGATACGAAAGGTCCATAAAAATAACATCATGTCATGTTTTATGCAGGCACTCCAATTGTGGCTAGCCCTCACGAAAGAAACAGAACAAGAGTTAAATAGGCAGTGCCACCGGGAGACCCAGGTGAGCACAGTCCTACATACGTGTCAGCGCAAAATTGCATGCACATACAGGTAGGGAGGGCACATGGTTACATGTTGATTTAATGTGTACCAACACACAGTGAAAAGGTTTACAAATAGTGAAAAGCTTTACAAATGGAACGTCACATACACTCATGTTGCTAATATGCTAATTTTGCATACAACAGGCAACAAAAGGGAAGCAAGCTGCTTCTTCGGTCACTAGGAGCATGCAACAGATACCATCGGAATGAGATGCTAGTTGGACTTGAGGTTTCAGGACAGCTTATACGAATTGAGATGTTGTTTATTGCTCAAACTACAACATTCTTAACACATGTACCTAGTACGCAGAATATAAACAAATTGGTGGCCAAAGAAACTGGATATACATACAGTCATGCTACTTGGTGGATCTTTACCTTAAGCGAAGAAGTGCGCCTTCTTTTTGAGGAAAGTGAGGGTGGGCGTTCATTTCTAGTCCCTTGCTGCTCTAGTCTTGTAGAAAGTTCACCTGTCCGATCTCTCATTTCCCTCACCTACAAAGAGACCATAAATGGAATACTCATATCCAGGAGCAACAAAAAGCTGCATCTTAAAAACTCAAATGCACACAAATATTACCTCTGGCACAGAATCAATGTCGAGATCTTGTGGCGATGATGAGTAGGGTTGCATCCGTAACTGGTTGACATTACCATGCGCGCCATTCTGGTTCCATGACACAGAAATTATGAGCAAGTATTTATTTATATTCTAGAAAAATGACATGAGACTAAGAGTGCAATAACAACCTTTTCAGGTGAAATCACTAAATTATTATCATCAATCATGTCATGTTGCGTAGACGAGCGTTCTTCAGCAGGTCCATTGCATTGAATTCTCTGGATTTTGAAATATTAATACAGAGGTTTCAAGTGACTCAATGATATAACCATGTATTGACATTACCTTTCTTGTACCATGGAGTACTGGTAATCGAGAAATACCATTATCGTTTGGCTGGAGATTTTCCTACAGAACTAACAAGTATGAGTAAAATATCAAAGACAAATGCATACAAAAGCAAGAGAAAAGGAATTCCTTCACATCTTCTTCTAGTCCAATATTCCCATAGCCTTCTTTGTCTTTATTATTCCCATCTTTAATAATCTGGTCTTGCCTTCTTATATGTTCCTTAAGCTTTGCTATTTCCTCCCAAACATCAGCTTCACCTTCATGTGGTGATCCATCAGTAGTGGTCACATTGATGTTCTTCAGATACTGTGGTGTTCGACCGTATGCTTGCTTAGGAGTTGAAAGCAATCCCATGCCATGCACTTGTCCAGTCTTCTTTGTACCTAACACTTGCAGCAGGGCAGCACCTTCCCATGCCACTCTTCCATTGACATTTTGTGCCAACTCTGGTTGTTCAGCTATTAGACCCTCCAATCGAGCCTATAAGAAAAGAAACATGCATAGTGTACTAGTAAACTGAATTGTACGGTGATGCCAAAAAAAATAGTAGATGTATATTGACTGCCTACCAGGAGCTCATTTCTATCTTTATGTGTAGCATTATCCTTCTTCTTGTGAGTTGCTAAGAAAACCTTTGCTCTATGTGGTCGTTTCTTTTCCGGATCAGATTGTCTCTACAAAACAAAACGAACACTGATATGACAAAAAAAAGACAAACACAATCTTCTAGGAATGAAAATTACTCACAATGTCTTCACCCCAACGAGCATAACTCTTTGTCCCAGCATTATGTGAAGTCTTCACAAGGGAACGACTAATTACGTTCTTCTCACTTACAGCCTGTAATGACAATATCATACCAGAAGTGCAACTTTTAAGATCAGCCCAAGAGCTCAGATTTAAATTTCAAAACATGAAAGTAAGGTATCCCATTCATTACCCTTCCTTTTTTTGATTTCCAAAATTTGATAAGTACACGCCATTGATTGTTGTCCACATCTTCTGGACAGAGCTTATACAAAGCCTTCCTCTTGATGTTTGGATTTTTTTTTAATGGCTGGTTCGAATATAGCTTTCTTCAAACTACACTTAAATTTCCTCCAATCTCTTCCAGTTGATTCGAGTATCCATTTTTCACATGATCTAGGATACACAAACTTTGACTGAAAACGTGAAATAAAGAAAAACTGTAAATAAATATGTACACCACATTATATCTGAAGTAGAGACATTAGAAATAAGGACAGAAAACAGAATTGTTTCTTTCTTAGTTGTGAAGTACCTGTACGCACTGCAATATTGTTTCCTCACCACTATTTTTCTTGACAGCACGCCAATCATTTATATTTAGAGGGCAAAATCCTTCGTTTCTAGCTATCGTGCCTAGAAACTTCCTCAAGATTGCAGCTTCATCTCCTATAGGCTGTTATCTTCATTGCATTTTACAACTATTCTTTGCCCCTTTGGCATGTTCCAAACAATTGGCAAGCTTGTTCTCTTGCGCTTGGTTACTTCCATGTGTACTACAAGATCCAATTAGGAAGATACTAATTAAATTATGACCACCATTTGTTCATTTGATATTTAGCATATACTGTTAATTTAGATAAGTTAAGATTTAATAGGTCACCTTGATTGTGAGATTGATCCTCTTCATCTTCCAATGCTTGTGATTCATCACCTGGTGGGATATCATTACTGAGGTCATCATTTTCATCATTACGTTGATCATCAATCTGAATCACATTTAACCTTCTTGATCGACGCAATTTTCCTGCAAAACAACTAGTAGATACGTTATTACAGTAATAGGAAGAGTAGATCAACATATCTAAACTATAGTTCAAGTTAAAGAGAGAGATACTTTGCAGCCTTCTCATAACAGGTTGTTCTGCCCCTTCAGAAGAGACACCACCATTCTGTTGGAGAATGCTATCATTTGGATGGGTAGATGGAGCAATGTCTTCAGGCTGAGCAGGCTCCTTAGACACGTAGAGATGTACAACTTTCTCGATCTCAAGGTCGGACAGCATTTTTATCACAATACTTGGATCATCAATGTGAACTAAGTAGGCATTGCCTTTTGGGTCTTTTTTCGCATAATATAGGAAGTCAATTGAATGGAAGCCGACTTCCTCGGTCATCAACTGTAAATCATAATACGAGACATGACGCCTCATCATGGATCTTTGTAGAATTTTAACCTCTTGATTTTCATCTTCATAATGCAGGTATATAGTCAACATGTCCAGCACCATCCTACAGATATATAAAGTTTCCATCGAACCATTAGAAGTTGACCAATAAATTTGTTTCAAACAGTACTACTGAATATTTCTAGAAGTTATAGACCTGCCCTTACAATTTACGCTTATAACGTGTATTTCTGCAGCAAACAATAATAAACGGTGCAAAGACAAAATAAAACCTTATGTTTAGTCAACTTGAAATGCAAAGATGAAACGACTGGATCTACAAGGCTATGTCAATAATCATGAGTTGCAACATAAGTGTCAAATCTAGCTTATCCTAACTTCTGAACAATATAAATGCTTGGTTATGTCGTAGGCTTACATGTAAACATGAAATTCTGTATTACATACAACTCGGTTAGGCTAACACTGGTGCTCCAAGAGAAATTTCAGATTAGATCAAGATATAGTACAGACAATATCCAGCATACTGAGTACAGACAATTAGGCTAACCCGGACGCATAAATGTAATAATAGTACAGACAATATTTCTAGATGGATAAAAGCATAAATTTCCACTCATCAAATATTCAGCAACAATTTAAATTGTCAATAGACATGAATTTGTATCAGATAAATGAGAGAAGGGGAAAGGAGAATCGACCTGGACAAGTTTGTGTCGAGGAAATCAAGCAGAACAACTTCTGGGCTTGCCCTCTGCAATTTAGCTTACAGAACCGAACAATCCTACCAAAAGAAACTTGTGAATTCGTGCCATTGGTACAAGAGGTGCGGTAACAGAGGAGCAAGTGCTGGTGGCTAGAGAATTACCTTGACCTGTCGATGCTTGGCCGATGGAGGGGATGGATCAAACCTTCACGTTAGGAGGGGAATGGAGTTCCTGGTACGAGGGGGATGATCGCTGGGTGGTGGCCGACTCGGTGGTGCGGGAGGGGCGGCGCCGCGGTGGGTGGGTGGCTCTGTGGGGGACGGCGCGGCGGCGGTCGGTTGGGGGCAGCGCCACGGTGGGTGGGTGGGTCTGTGGGGGCGGCGCGGCGGCCGTCGGTTGGGGACGGCGCGGCGGCGGTCGATCGGGGGCGGCGCGGCGGCGGTCGGTCGGGGGGCGGCGGTGCGTGGGATGTGATTGCTCTGTGAGATGCGATTTCTCGAGGCCAGACGAGCTTAATTAGAAGGGATCCATTTATCGGAGCCATTAAACGAGGGAAAAGTGTATGTTAGCGGGAATAATTAAAAGTTTCCCTCCACTGGTTTTCATCTGAACAAAAACAACCGGACTGATGGAGGGAAATGATTATTTTGCGAAAACGAGATCAAATATATTCATCAAACGACAAGAATAGTCACCACTATGGAAAAAAAACTTGTCGATCCGGCGAATTCATCAAACGACTAATAGTCACCCCTACGGAAAAAAAGATTGTCCATCCGGCGAGCCGAATCTAGGGTTTTCCTAGATGCTCGAGGTGGCACCGTGGTGACGCCGTTGTCGATCCGGCGAGCCGGATCTAGTGTTTTCATGATGCTCGAGGTGGCACCGTGGTGACGCCGTTGTTGAACCGGCAAGCCGAATCTAGGGTTTTCCTAGATGCTCGAGGTGGCACCGTGGTGACGTCGTTGTCGATCCAGCGAGCCGAATCTAGGGTTTTCCTAGATGCTCGAGGTGGCACAACACATTAATTTCATGATGACACCCCTGAGGGGAAACGACGCAGTCGGTCCGACTGCAGGGGCACGTCCCAGAGCAGAGCCAGAGCCAGTACATCTGTCACCGTAATTAGGGGTGGAAATAAAACTCGAAACTCGTGAGCTTAACGAGTACTCGAAAAATCGGCTCAACTCGGCTCGAACTCGGCCACATATGAGTTGAGCCAAGCTGGCATTTCTAGCTCATTAAGATAACGAGTTTAATGAGTCGAGTTATGAATACTCGTTAAACTCGTTTAGCTCATAATATGTTTAAGATTATAAGAATACTTAGGCTATAACTATGTGGGAGCATAGTCACTAGAACCATGTAGGCTATATATAGAACTTATGTTTTAACATCTTGTTGATTTGTAAGCTATGGACAATGATTTGTTAAGAAATGTTTGAATATTTAAGTTTATGCTATGATATGGATTATGCACGCTATACATGAATGTTTATTACCGAGCTTAATGAGTTTAACGAGCCAACTCGATTTTTTATTGAGTCGAGCCAAGCTGGGGTCTAGAGCTCGTTTAATTAACAAGTTGAGTTGAGTTGGTTCATTAATTAACGAGTATTTACGAGTTAAGTCGAGTTGAGTTCAGCTGGCTCGATATCCACTCCTAACCGTAATTAATCCTTCTGAAAAGCAATATATGCAAAAGAGTAGATTTGAGCTGGAACTGTTAGTACGACTGCAGGGACACACCATCCCAGAGAAGAGTCAGAACCAACACCTCTGTCGCTGTAATTCATCCGTTGTGAAAATCAAGATATGCAAAATTTGCATGATTAATATATAAACTTTATTGTATGTAATAATTGAACTCTTGTAAACCGTAAGCACATGGGTGTAAATGGATAGGAAATTTCCGTACCGAATCCGTCGCCGAATCCTTTTTGAAGAATCCATATCCGGTTCCGAAGAACCTGTCAGATAAGGATATCCGACTCCGAACTGAACACCCGGATACGGTATAGGATATGGTATGTAAAATAACATCCGAAAATGGATTATCCTAATATGGAACTTTTCATTTGTAGTTAGTGAGTTGTTAAGTTCATTTGTGGAGCACAATTTGTAGTTAGTTCGATCTGTCTAAACTAATGGAGTACAACTTTGTTAGATTATTACGTTGTTGAGCTATTGTTTTTGTTATGTGGGTTGATGATGTACATTGCGCATACCGATCCGACTAATTTTATCTCCGCCCCGAATCGGCTCCGTTTCCGTGATTACATCTATCCACCCGAATCCGCAACCGTTTATTATCCGATCTGAATCCGAGAGAAAAATACGGTAAAGGATATGGTAGAGTCAAAATCCGATCCGATTCGATCCGTTTGCACCCCTAACACATTCATCAGCCCCGAAGACCACCGACAATGGCCGCATTCTAAAAAAAATTATAGTCATAATTAATATATATTTTACTACTTCGACCATATTTATTAGAGATGTAAGTGTGATCCCACCAATTTGCACCACAATTTTCCAAAGGAATTAATTGTAAAAAATAAATTTTAATAGAAAATTCTGTATATGGTACAGATTAATGTTTCTGGTGAAAATTAAATAATTATGTGAACATCTAAAAAAAAGTGAAGGAAGAGCTCGAGCCAAGTTATGTTTTGGACTTGAGGACAAAGATTGGCCCGTGCCCACCCAGCCGCCTCCCGCACATCTCGATCCCCTGCCGATTCACCGCCGTCAGGCGAGATTCCCCCGGCGCCGGAGGTCGGCACGCATCCATCCTCGCCGGCCGACTCTTGGGCGGTGCCCCCATCCAGCTGCGGCCTCTACTCCACCCGGCCGCCTCCTCCCCTCTCTCAGGCTCTCACCCTCCACTACATCAGCGGCTCGAAGGCAGGAAGCAGCAGCGGCTCGCCGGCTCCTAGGACCTTGTCGCGGGTGCTTCTATCGAAGGTCACTTTTCCCCCTCCAAGTTCACTAGGGTAATCGCTGTTTTGAATCTTCACCCAGGATTGCTTATGTTTTGTTCTAGATGTATTTGATAGAAACCACATGATCTAGATGTTCTAGATTGCTTATGTTCTGTTCTGTTCTAGATGTTCAAAAATATGATTTGCTTCCCATGCATTGAAGCATGTTGCCCCTGTACGGCCATGTGAATGCAGTGATCCAAGAAACAAAAAAGACAGCATACATGTAGAATACGGCAGCAAACTATACCGATTCACTGATAGCTAAGCTCACGAACAAGCCAGATAACGGGCTGCCTGTAGCCCGGCCTTCATTTGAGGTTTTTGGCAATAGTCATAGTTTCTTCCTTTTGTTTGTTCACATAACACTACAGTTCCTTGCAAACATGTAGTTTCGTCCCTTATCACTCAGCACAGTAACTATGTTTCTTTTTGTTACATAGTTTATCGATGGATTTAGAATCTATAAAAGAGCTATTGCTTTCTCCTAGACCAAGTGATGAATACTTGGCCGGCGTAGTTGGTTTTCTAGACTTTGCCTACATGGGAAAAAGTGTTGATGCCAAGATTCGTTGTCCATGTGTCAAATGTGTCAATAAATTGTTACTGAAGCGGGAGGACGTGTATGATCACTTGGTTTGTAGCGGAATTTCATCGGGATATACTGTTTGGGGTTGCCATGGTGAAACAGCAGCATTCATCCTTGCTAATAAACAAGATGAAAATCAAACTCACATAAGAACCAACAAAAGGTCACGGTCACAGTTTGAAGGAACAAAATCTAAGATGCGCCAACTAGTGGAAGATGTTTTTAGCGGACCTTCAACAAGCGAACCTGAAACCCAAAATGCATCTGAGCCAGGACCAGACCCTGAATCCCAAGCTTTCTATGACCTTTTGAGAGATGCAGACCAACCTTTATGGCCAGCATGTGAACTATCCATACTTTCTTTTGTTGTTATTCTCTTCCATATAAAAGCCACTAACAAGTGGAGCAATAAATCTTTAAATGATTTGCTAGCACTTCTGCAGAAAGCAATTCCAAATGGTAAGAAGAATTTACCTAGTACATTTTCCGAGGCTAAGAAAATCGTTGGAAAGCTTGGGCTTAATTATGTCAAAATTCATTGTTTTGAAAATAACTGCCAGCTTTATCGGAAAGAGAAGGCAAGTGATGATTTCTGTTCAAAGTGTGGAACTTCTAGATGGAAGAATGTACGAGATAAAACTAATTTGACTAAGAAGGAAAGGAGGAAGTCAATCCCACGGAAGGTGTTACGGTACTTTCCAATTAAGCCAAGGCTTAAGAGGCTTTTCATGCACAAAGATACAGCTACAGCTTTAAGATGGCATGATGAAGAACGCACAAAGGATGGAGCATTGCGTCATCCAGCTGATTCAGAGGCTTGGATGGCCATTGATTCTAAGTATGAACACATCGCATCAGACTCCAGGAACATTAGGTTTGCAATGGGAACTGATGGGTTTAATCCATTTGGGCTGATGAGTTCCAAACACATCTGTTGGCCTGTGGTCTTAGTGCCCTATAATCTTCCTCCATGGTTATGCCTGAAAGCCTCTTCTCTTTTGCTTACTTTGATTATTCCTGGTTACCCTGGAAAGAACTTCCATGTATTCATGGAGCCAGTTTTTTAAGAGCTAGCTGAGTTGTTTGAAGTTGGTACATTAACATATGATGCATCTCGAAATGAGATGTTTCAACTGTATGCAGTTTTGTTATATACCGTGAGTGACTACCCGGGACTTGCAATTGCTTCAGGACATAGCACCAGTTCTGAGTCTGGTTGTTTCCCTTGTAGTGATGAAACTTGGTCTTTACGCTTGAAACATGGGGGGAAATTTTGTTTCATGGGACATCGCCGGTTTTTGCACCCAGATCATGAGTTCCGTTATGAATCTGACATGTTTGATGGATTTGAGGAACACGGAAGAGAGCCGACTCCTTATTCTAAGTCTAAAGTTAGAGTTTTAGATAAGATAAAATCAATTAAGGACTTTGATGATTCCAAAACATGGAAGTTTGTTAACGGGTTCTTCTCCTATTTGCGTTATTGGGACTTCAATTTGCTCTGGCACAATCTAGATATCATGCACACTGAAAAAAATGTATTTGAAAATATATGTGGGACACTTCTAGGAATAGAGGGCAAGTCAAAGGATAATTTAAAGGCACGACTAGACCTGCAGGAAATGAAAATCAGACCAGAGTTACATCCTCAAAAAAACTCTAATGACAAGTATTTTCTTCCTGCTGCTTCTTATACCATGTCAAAAAAACAGGCGCAACAGTTTTGCAGAGTACTTCATAATATAAAAGTTTCAGATGGGTTTTCGGGGAACATCTCTAGATGTGTAAATGTTCCTCAAGGTAGAATTTCAGGACTTAAAAGCCATGATTGTCATGTTCTGATGCAACAACTAATGCTGGTTGCATTGAGAGGTTTACTTCCAGATAATGTCACATCGGTCTTATTTGATCTATGTGCATATTTTAGAGAAGTTAGTGCTAAGGTTCTCCATGTGAAAGAGCTTGAGAAGTTAGAGGAAAGAATAAAGATAACATTATGCCGTATGGAGATGATATTTCCGCCCGGATTTTTTACCGTCATGGTGCATTTGGTTCTTCATCTAGCAACCGAGGCGAAAATAGGTGGTCCTGTGGCCTACCATTCAATGTGGTTTTTGGAAAGGTATGATTTGAAGAATATGACTGCAATATTTCCTTATTATTGTAGTACTACATTCGTTAACAATTTTTAGTGTTCTTTTTTCCTGCAGGTACCTCTGTGTCCAGAAGTCATATGTGCGTAATAGAGCACATCCTAAAGGATCTATTGCAGAAGCATATCTCGCAGACGAGTGCATGATGTTTTGCTCAAGATATATTGATGGTTTCACCACCAAGCATAACCAGCCTTCAAGGAACGATGATGACGATGAGGTGGCTGATGGTGAACAAGGACCAACTCTCTTTTCTCGTGTAGGAAAACCACTTGGAAAGCCTGGCAATTATGTTCTTAGAGGGCTGGCTAAATTGCAAGCACATAGATATGTGCTGTTTAATTGTTCAGCAGTCAACCCATTCCTTCGGTAATATCTTAGTCCTCTAAAGAACTACAGTTATCCTTTTTTCTTACTTAACTCTTCCTGTGACTTTATAACTAATTAATAATATGCTTTGCAGAGCTCACGTTGATGAGATCACTAGCCAGCGTGATGTCGCCCCAGACACAATCGAGGCCATGCAACATGAGAAGTTCCATGACTGGTTCAAAGCTCATGTAAGTCGATATTTCATATCTACTGTAGGTACAACTAAGGCCATTCACTAAACTAATTCTTAATCTCTAGATAATAAAATTGGAGAAGGAAACTGGTATTGATAGTGTTAACGATGATATTCGATGGCTAGCACGTGGCCCGATCGATGCAGCAAAACGGTATCACGCTTACAACTCCAGAGGTTACCGGTTTAGGCCTAAACGCTTGGATAGGGTAACTCAAAATAGTGGTGTGGTGGTACGTGCCAAAACATCTACATATGCTGCATCAGGTGATGCGACCCCTGTGTTAGGTGATGTGACTTACTATGGCAGGATAATTGATATGATCCAATTGAACTACTCTGGACAATATTCGGTGGTTTTGTTTAAGTGTGAATGGGTTGATGTTTCTTCTAAAGGAATTAGAAAGGATAAATATGGCTACACGCTTGTTAACTTCTCACATTTGATGCACAAAGGAGACAAGATTGACCATGAGCCTTTTATTTTTCCTAACCAAGCTGATCAAGTGTTTTACGTGGAAGATGAACTGAACCCAGGTTGGTCAGTGGTGATGCAGAATAAACTACCTAGAGAAATATGCGACACAAGAAGTAAAAAATGCACAGGAGACATAGAAGCTGAGCCATTCCATGTCTCTCACCTTACAAATATGTTTAAACAGAAAAGGAAAGATAAACATTGGGTTAGATCCGACGTTGAGGGAACAATGGTGGATGCTAATAATAATGCTTTGATCAATGATGAATAGGGCAGGGGAATATTTGTAACAAGTTCTGTCTTCCATTGGTAATTTCTCTGCTTGGCGATTGTGCCCATTAGCTGCAGTGAGTTACTGAACTTTAATGTGATTATCTTTGTGCCTTTGTTTTGCAGCATGCCGAAGTATGAAGATCAGATATGTGCTGCCATTGAATTGTGAGTACATGCTTCTACTGATCCTTGTTCATGTTCATGTTCTGAATCTTTAACCAAGATAATGAGATGAGTGGTGTATGCTTATCTTGCTATGTTTCACTCTGTTGATCACCTCACTCATGGTCTGCGTATATTTGCATGAACTTTCTCATAATTTTTTGTATTCTGGACGTGTCGTTACTTGGTTGAGAATACATATGAGGCAAAAGTTTAGGCGCAGCTAAAATAATTAGCTTTCAAATAAAGAGAAGAAGCAACTAATGGGCTACTTTTTAAATATATCTTTTGCTCACTCTGTTGTTCTACTATTCATTATCCTCCTCTAAATAAAGATATGTTTATTTCCTGGAGCTACTTTTTCCTAGAGATGCAAGTGAAGTTCCTCGTGTATATGTCACTTCGTTGATGGATGATACTGTCCCTCTTGTATTTTTGTCCACTTTGTTGGGACAAGAACATGCTCAAATGCAGTCCATATATGTATTTAATTTAACTTGACCTTCTGATTTGTAATGAACTTATGCTCAAATGCTTCACGGAATCTTAATTTCAGAAATTTTTGCGGGTGGAGATTACAAGGATTGTTTTGAACCGATGGATGAAGCAATGTGTTCTGTTCCTGAACTATTATATGTTTGCAAAGTTTTTGCTCTTCGAACCTGAAGCTTGGAATGTTTCAGAATAATTTTGCTAAGTAAAGTTTCATGTATGATAGATTTGAGTTGGAAATATATAGACTATGTCAGATTTGGCACTTGTAAACTGAACCCTGTTCCGTTTTGAAATGGACGTTTTCATTTTCGTGGGCATCGGATTCAAAGTTTTCTTCTATCTTCTTCTGAACTAGCATGTGCGTGTGTGATTTCTGTGCATTGAACTTGGACCTAGGTGATGATGTCGCTTGTTGCATGTGGGCATGTGGCCACTTTAACCTGAAGCTGAAGCGTACGGGCTGCTCCTTGCTACTACGCTGGCTGATGCACTTCATATACAGGGACCAAACTTCTTCACAGATTGTTCTGTCTTGACGTCGGCGGCCGCGTCGACAACCATCTTCAAGGATGCAGGTCAATGGAGCATTAGACCAATCCTTGCTGCTATACAGGTGTCCCAAGCTTTCCATCGTAACAGGATAGCTCATATCAGCAGGAGTTGTAATGTTAAGGCGCATCATCAAGCACATTTAGCTCTCAAAATTCAGAATAGGACTCTTGCTGTTCGGTACCTTTCTTTAGACACAGGTTCTTGTCCTGGTAGAGACGTTCTCTCTGTGTTAAGTGTGAATCCTTTCACACTCCTCTCTGTAAGTGCTGTTAGATGAAATAAAATATATCCTGTTCAAAAAAAAAACGTGATGAAACAAATGCTGGTCCGGCGATGGGTGGGCAGTGGCAGCAGCACTTTTGCACTTCTTCTGTTCCGCACAGTTTTGCACGTCAAGATCTCAAACGGAAGGATCGTGCCTCGGTCGGCCATCACGGCGGCTCGCTCGATGGAAACAAGCAGCCCAAGTAAAGACATCCAATAGATAGATTTTCAGCACCAGTGGATAAATGTGTACAAGGCCTACACGAATTTTCTGGGCCGCAAAAGTTTATGGGCCATGTGCTGGCCGCATAAATGTTACTATCACCTATGTATATATATTTTACCAAAAAACAACCTACATGCGTATCTTCCCCTAAAAAAAATCCTACGTTTGTATCACTGCTATTTCCCGTATAATATAGCCTGTAACACCGTGTATCAATGTTACTCACACCTACATTTGTAACACATCCCCGGAACACATAATTATATGTGACTATGCAATATCTTTGTAATACATTATTTCTCACACATATTTATATGTTACTTGGTTGATAACTTTGTACAATTTCGGGCATTATGAAGTTTGTGTTACTGTCCGGAGTTGTAACACAAATGTTGTGCTCGAAATCTACATGTAACATATTTTACTGTGTGTTACATGATTGTGTTACCAAAGCTCTGTCCTGTTGTAGTGTTAGTGTTGATGGAAGGATCACTTGCAAATTTTTGTAAGATGATATTAATTCATGCAAGCTACAATTTTCTAAGTCAAGTAATGGATCCTTGACTTCACTAAGCATTTTAACTTCCTCAATTTTCACCCAAACAAGATTCTCATTCCTTTTCTTTAAAGCATGATTTAAGGCTATTTGGAGGTCATCCTCCTCTTCAACATAATTCTTAATATCCTTGTCTATAGGTTTTAACATATAAGATATTCTTTCATTTAATTCCCTAGCCAACTTCTTTTTAGACTTGGCATAATTCAATATTGTTTTCATTTTCAAAGAAATTCCAGAAAGAGTGTTATTTGTCTTTTTATGCTACATTTTGTATGAAGGACAAATGAATGCATCTCATTTTTAGTGGGATAATCTTCCATATAAGTTTGTAGACATAATGTTGACCTCTCCATAGAAATTTTTAGTTGTTTGATCCCAGTTTCATCTTTTGATTCAATAGAATTCCCAAACAAATTTTCCATCAAGTTATTAGCATGTGAGGGATTTCCAGAAGCAAATCTTCCACTAGTCAATGAGTCTAGAAAACATTTTGACCAGCAATCTATTCCTTTATAGAAGTTTCTTATCAAAATAGCAGGGTATATTTAATGACACCATTTTTACTAATGTCCTTAATTCTATACCAAGCATCCATTAATGACTCTACATAATATTGACCAAAGTTGTTCATTTCAACACTAGGATTCATTTTGGCAAAGTTTTTATGTATTTTTTATATTTTTTATGCAAAACTGGAAATAAAATGACACTAACAAATGCAAACCGAAATAACAAATGCAACACACAATGCAAAACTGAAAATAAAATATGCAAACCAAAATGAAAAATGCAAGACAATGACAAAACAAATAAATTGGTTTGAAGGTAAAGATGAATAAGATGATGCTCACGTAAGTGCAACCTCCCCAAGATTAGGTGTTAGCACAAGTTGGTGATGTTGACTTTGTTGTGATATCCTTGATAAATCTTTTCAGCAATGATTCCCCGGCAACGGCGCCAGAAAACAGTCTTGATACCCGTAGAAGTGATAGCCTTCAGTAGCTACCTGCAATGATAAGTAAACGGGGTTAGGTTGAGCCTCCAAGTGCAGAGTATGTAGTAAGTGGAAGACGTGTTTTCCCCACGAGGGTGACTCGAGGGTTTAATATCGAACTCTCGGGGAATCAGTAGTGAAAGGTTTATCTTGCTATCCTTCTTTTGGTTACCTACAAAACAAAGTTAAATGTTTTGGTCCTCAACCTCACCTGTGGTTGTCAAGCACAAGATGTAAGAATGATATCAAGATAGTATGTGATGCAAACAAGAAATAAATATGCAATGATGGTGGTAAATAAATATGCAAGGATGATGATAACAATGATAAATGATATTTTTGGGTTTTTAATGATGAATGCAAGATGTAAAAGTGTTTTTGTATTTTCGGATTTAATAATTGCAGAAAATGTAAAAGTGGTAAAAGTTGTTGAAAAGTTGTTTCTTATGATTAAAAATGGACCGGGGTTCATGGTTTCACAAATGCACTCTCTCTTTAATAAAGTGGTAGACAATGGAACACTAGAGTTGACATATGAGATTGCAACACAAAGTTTAATGGCAAGTTACTAATTATATGGGCATCACGTCTTAACATAGAGACCTTTTGGTTATTAGTCTCACTTATACCCCACCAAGATGCGAACTAAATCATAACACCTTAGTAATTAAGATAACTCAGAGTATAGCTTTAAGTATCATGACATGAAGTTAAAATAAGAACATGCTAGATCTAGTCATGGAGTAGTGGCAATGGCCACACCCACATCTTCGGTAGCATGGTATTTTTGTTTATCCCTAGTGAGGCAACAAAGTAAGGTAAAGATACCCAAGTGGATCGCAGAACTATCTCTCACGTTCACTGCACTAGCCACCCCCCGTTACTCCAACTAATGCATACATCACCCCACAGACGCTCTCATAAACATGCTTGATCATAACAAGTGAATAAGAACGGGTTACATAATATGCATCTATATTCATAACTGAAACATAACATTTGCAATCTCAAACATATATTAACTCATAAAAAGATCCACCACATAGGAATTACAACGATGACCGTAATCATGTTCGGCAGCTCATACGGTGCTAATTAGTGAAGCTCAAAGAGAGAAGAGATACATAAGTTACTTCCAAAAACCCATAGTCCAGAGGTGGACTACTCCCTCTTCATCATGGAGACGGTGGATAAGTCGATGGAGAAGATGGAGACCACGCCGGCAGCGCCCCGCCAGACTTTTCCCCCTCCAATCTGCAGCTCCAGTCTCTCTTTCGGTGTTTCTATATTTCGGCGGCGCTTGTTCCATAGAACGTCGGGGGGCTATTTTTATAGGACGTTTTAGGTCAAACCCGTGTCGGTGGAGAAAAGATCGACGACAACGGAGCGTCGAGGCGGAAGTTGGTGGGCCCCACGCGGCCAGGTACAGAGGCCGTGTGGGCCCCTCTTTTGGGCCTCGGGGCTCCGCTTGTTCGCTTCCTTCACCCCCAAGTCTTGTTCCTTCCAAAAAATGATCCTCATAAATTTGCAGGTGATTTGGACAACGTTTGGGTCACTGAAACTTAAAAGGAAAAAATAGGGTTTTCTGCCTGCGCAGGGTTAATTCCATAAAAATAGGAAATAAATATAATATTCCCAAAAATATATAACAGTGATATAACCCTTATATGATGCAAATATGATTGGAATATAAGTAATATAGTGCAAAGTTCATGTATGCATTTTACATGCATCAACCCTCTAGCCCTCCCACGCGACCCACCTCATATTCCCCCAACTCCTCCTTGCGCACCTCTACTGCAACCGCCAACCGGCCTCCCATCTTTCCCCCTGCTCCACCTCTCCAGTAGCCGGCCAACCCTACACCTCCCCTCCATCGAGCTCCACACGACGGAGGTACGCGACCTTCTCTAGCTCCGAGCAGCGAAGTCCACAAGCTGGTGAGATCGGCAGCAGACCGGGTCGGTGAACCGATCGGAGAGCCTGGCCGCGCTTGTCTATGCCTACGCCAGGGGCCCGAACCGTGTAGGAGTTGAAGGAAGGCGTCTCAACAGGAACCGCGTTGGGCGGGTCTGATCTGTAGCAGGGTGGCTGCCTCGCGGCTTATCGCCGGCGGCCGCTGCGATCCCCGTCGGTCGCTGCCGAGGGAGGATGGTATGGAGAAATGTATGTGAAGAAAAATAGCGGCCAAAGAATTAGAATATAAGAGGAAAATATAGCACGGAGAGTACAACCAAAAGCAATATGAAGCATGGTGTGCTCAAAAGATGGGCAACCGAGAAAACCTTGCCAAGCTACATGAAACATATTTCCGGACAAAACCGTTAGAACTTATATGGAAAGTTGCCACGACAAATCTATTTCCTTATATTCTGGATTTCATTCTAAAAGGATCTCCTCTACCGTATATTTAGAGAGGAGAATGGTTAACATTGCTCGAGCACCAACACTGTAATGTTTGCTTTTGTAAAAACAAATAGTGTAACTGTGGCATATCTCCGCGAAATTGTCCTATTTATGCAATACCAAAAAATATGAAATGCATGCTACTCTCCTTATACCTAACAACATTACAAATAGTATGACATTAAGGTCCGCATCAACTACATTGACATAGTACTCAACATTACAATAATGATTGGATAAACCAAGATATCTGTCGGGGGGTTACCCCCGGGTAGGGTAAAGATGAGGTAAAGACATGTAAGGTTAAGGCGGTAAGCTGTCCGAGGTAACGATTGAGCAAGGACGCAGGAGGCGTCATCCGACGTAAGGCGTACGTCGAGGTATATTCTCCGAGGTATATCCTCCGAGGTATCAACCTCGGGGCAGTCAGCTAGCTAGCACAGGAATAAGGTATTCTCTACCGAGGTATAGGATCAGGAGTGTTATCCGAGGTTGGCAGCAAGGATCGAGGCATGTCAGAGAGGTCACGGGCGCCGCAGAGCTCGTGGCCGAAGCTTCAGAGGACGGCGAGGTCCGTCCACGGGTTTCCCGGAAGCTCGGGGGCCTAGGAGCTGACTTGGCTATTTCGGGAAAGGTCTACAGGCTAGACCTCGGCAGGCTACTGAAGTATGACCGGAAGAGGAAAGCTAGGCCTGTCTGGCCTGACAGTCCGGCCGTTGAGCTGGCAGGAGGCAGAGGCTTGTCTTCTACCTTTTGGCCATGCCATTGTTAGTTGTAGGCAGGGGTAAAACTGTACTTCGGCCATGTATATATGCGGCATCTCTACCTCCAGGGAGGAGGACGGCAAAAACCCTAGCTCATTTCCCCCTTCATAGTTTCATCTTCTACCTAGAGCTCTCACTTGAGCAGCATCATACAGCTCGAGGAGCACCTTGTACTTGAGAACGACACTGATATATTGAGAGAGGAAAGGCAGGAGTAGGGGTTTTACTTCCTCACGAAGGCCCCGAACCTGGGTACATCGTGGTGTCTTTGTGTTCTTGGATTCTTGGTTTCTTGTTCATGTTCTTGTGGTTTCTTGCATGTTCTTGCTTGTGCACATCTTGAGTGCATAAACCCTCCCCGGATTCCCCCAACGACCATTCGGCCCCAACTAAGCCATACCCATGGCATCTGCCGTGATCCCACCACGACAGTTGGCGCCCACCGTGGGGCAGATTGAGGCGTTGGGTGGAGTTTCCATCCGGACGGGCTCCTCTGAGTGTGTTCTTTCTGGCCTTGTTACCAAGATCGGCGAGTTCGCCTTTGTGAGCGACAATGCGGGGTGCTTCGCCGGCAAGCCTTTCCCCACCGATGGTTTCCTCATGATGCTCGGCAGCTTCCCCACATACGTTGCTGTCGAGGTGGCTCGCGAGTACCCGGAGCAGGTGCTCGTGGACGACGAAACTCCTCTCCTGGCGGCTTTGGGCCGGCGTGTCACTCGCCCTCCGAGGTGTGTGGAGGTGATGGTGGCTGGCACCAAGCCTGCAGCTAGCAAGGCAGATGCTGGCAAGGTCGCGCTAGCCGAGGTGGAGGCGACGCCAACCGCGCTGCCTGAGAAATCAGGTCGGGCGGCGAAGTTTCCGTACGAGAAACCTAGTCAGAATGAGCAGTTGGGCATGCCAAGGGAAGAAGTTCCCTTAGAAGCTATCGTTGATAGGTTAGCTCGGCCACTCGCAGTAGAGGCAAGTGTGGAGCATACGGTGGCCGGGTTAGAGGCAGAGCGCCAGAGAGTGCTGAGAGAAGCTCGGTTGCTGGCCGAGGCTAAGCAGCAGTTCGATATGGAGCAGAAGGAGTACAATGCTGCACATGGTATAGAAGATGGTTTTACTCCGGTTGTGCGGCGTAAGAAAGCTGCTCTGTTCAACCGAGGCAAGGACCTCTATGAGGAGATGGTTAGGGCTGCAGTCTCGGGCTCGAGTAAGGCAACAAGTAGCAGGTCGGCTACTGGTAGGCCGGTGTATAGTTCACCAGCCAAGAACCTTAGAGCAGCCGAAGCAGTAAGGGCCGGGCTATCGGAGTTGACCGGAGATGCATGGCGTGAGCAGCAGAAGCGGCTCAATGAGTTAGTGCATGTGGCCAGCAAGCAAAATGAAGCCCTCCGCAAGGCCGGGCTTGGCGGTTCGCAGGCGGTCCATTCGATTAGGCCAGTTAGCCAGAGGTCCAAGGGGCAAGCCTCGTCTCCACACGTCGGAGGAGCCGATCGTGCCCGGAGTGTCACTTCAGGTCGGAACAAGGAGATGCAGCTGCAAGTGTACGATCCGGTGTTAGCTGGGAAGCAAAAGGTCGGCGACGCTAGCCGAGCCAATGGAGACCCCGGCCCAGGTGATGCAAGCCGAGCTAAAGGCCGTTCAGCTCAGGGAAATCAGAACGGTGGGCAAGCAGCGTCGGCTGGCCGAGGTAAACCACCTCAGCCCCCGAGGCATCAGCAGCAACCCCGGCCGCAGGAGCAGTATCAGCAAGAGCCGGAGTATGTTCCGCAGCCGAAGAACGTCGGTCGAGGTGGCGACCGATATGATGATGGAAATTCAGCCATGGAGCGGGCTGGATTCTATAGAGTGGATGGTGCATTGGGAGAGCGTATCGGAGCTCGGACGTTGCCTACAGGTGATGCGCGCTACAAGCTAGATCGGATTTACATGTCCGAGAAGTTGGAGGAGGAAGGCCCTCCTGGTCCGGCGTGTTTTGGACCTCGGATCATGAAGGAACCACCTCCACCGTGTCTCAGTTTCAGTTGGGTCGGAGTACCAGGCCGTACAATGGGAGCACCAAGCCGCAAGATTGGCTAGCTGATTATGTTTCAGCAGTATACATTGCGGGGGGCAATCGCCGATGGGCGGTCCGGTATCTCCCGCACATGTTGGAAGGTCCTGCTCGGATCTGGCTGAACAATTTGCCGGAGAATAGCATCGATTGCTGGCTGGATTTAGAGGAGGCATTCAATAGCAACTTCGCCAGCACTTACAAGAGGCCAAACCGACCTCAGCTTTTGCAGGCGTGCAAGCAGGAGGACAATGAGACTGACCGAGAATTCTTGACTCGGTGGAGCAATGTTCGGAACTCCTGTGAGGGAGTTATCGAAGCACAGGCTATAGCGTGGTTTGCTGATGGATGTCGGTATGGTAGCATGTTGTGGCAGAGGCTCCAGAGAGATATGCCAAAGACTCTGGCCGAGACGATTCGGATAGCTGATTCCTATGCCCTTGGCGATCCGATGCAGCCTCTGCTGGATGGGAATGCCCGGAACAGGAGGAATCCGATGAACAATCGCAACAACGGACCGAGGTTTGATAACCGTCAAGAGTTCGGGCAGAAGAGGAGAGAACCAGATTTCCAAGTCAATGCTGTAAACCCAAGTCAGTCCGGACCTGGAGGCGCCCAGAAACCGAAGACTGAGGGTCAGGCGTGGACTCCGAACCAGAATCAGGGAGGTGGTGCGAAGCAGTGGCAGAGGCCGGACCACCTGTGACTTACGAGTCATTGGTGAATGGACCATGTATCTATCATGGCAGGAATGGCAGAACACCCAACCATACCACTCTGCAGTGTAGTTTTCATCACCGAACCGCTGCAGAAGGGGCGAAAGCTGGGGCAAACCGGAGTGGGCCACCGAACCAATGGCGTAGACCTCAATATCCGAACGCGCAGCAGCAGCATAAGCCGACCATAGCGGCGCAGAATCAGAGCTTAACCGGAGCAAATTCAACCCCGGTCCATGCGGCCCAAAACCAGAAGACGGTGCAGGCGAAACCGGTGAATGCAGTGAGTGCCCAGGGCAACAACAACAACGGTGGTGCCGGCCAAAGCCAAACGTGGTCCTTTGAGAATCAGAGGTATGAGAACCCCGGTAATGATTATAGGGAAGTACATCAAGCTACGTGGTGTTTGTGACTGAGTCACTGATAAGAAGAGTATGCTGAGGCGTGCCAAGGAGGTGAATGCAGTAACTCCGGCGGTGGTGAAATACATGAACTGGTCCGAGCAAGAGATCACTTGGAGCAGGCAAGATACACCTCGGATCATGCCGAGCCCTGGAAACTATGCACTGGTGGTGGATCCGACGTTTTGTGGGCCGACCAACAATGTGAGATTCACCCGAGTCTTGGTGGACAATGGGAGTGCCATAAATATCATGTACCGAGACACAATGGTCAAGCTGGGATACTCACCGAACCAGTTGCAGCCTAGCAGCTGTACATTTCACGGTATTGTGCCCGGGGTCTCTTGTGCACCTATGGGAAAGATTTGGGTCGACGTGGGTTTTGGTACCCGAGATAACAGCCGAGTTGAAAGTCTTGAGTTCGAGGTTGTGGACTTGCAGAGCCCTTACCATGCCTTGCTGGGAAGGCCAGCCTTGGCCAAGTTCATGATCTCCACTCATGTGGCCTACCTAAAGATGAAAATGCCGGGGCCGAAGGGAATAATAACCATTTCTGGTGACTACAAGAAGGCTATGCAATGTGCCTCGGCGGGATCTAGTTTAGCCGAGTCCTTGGTGATCGCGGCGGAGAAGAAGCAACTTCAGAAGGTGGTGGCAATGGCGCAGTCTACTCAGCTCGGCATGTCCGGACTAATTACTCCGGACATGAGCGCTTCATTCGAGGTGCCCAAGGAGACCAAGAAAATCCCGCTGGACTCGGAGAACCCGGAGCGTTTCGCCATCATTGGTACTGGCATGGACGAGAAATAGGAAAGCGCGCTCTGTCACTTCCTCCGTGAGAATCGGGACATTTTTGCATGGTCGGCTAAAGACCTGCCAGGTGTTCCGAGGGAGTTGGCAGAGCACTCTTTGTTTGTTCGGCCAGAGGTGAAACCAGTGCGTCAACCGACGCGGCGGCTCTCAGATGACCGAAGAAAGGTGGTACTCGAAGAACTGGCGAAGTTACTGGCTGCAGGCTTCATCATGGAGTGCTGCATCCGGACTGGATATCTAATCCAGTCCTCGTGGAGAAAAAGAAGGACGAACCGGCGGTAGTCAAGGTGTGGCGCATGTGCATTGACTTCACCAACCTGAACAAGGCGTGCCCGAAGGATCCCTTTCCTTTACCTCGGATTGATCAAGTGATCGATTCTACGGCTGGATGTGAGCTGTTGTCTTTTATTGATGCATATTCTGGTTTTCACCAGATCCCACTGAACACTGATGATCAAATAAAGACTGCCTTTATTACCCCGTACGGGGCGTATTGCTATCGTGTCATGTGTTTCGGTTTGAGAAATGCCGGGGCAACTTATCAAAGGTGTATGCAGAAGTGCTTACATTCTCAAATGGGCAAGAATGTGCAAGTGTATGTCGATGATATTGTTATCAAAACTAAAAAGAAGCATACTCTCATCGAAGACCTCGAAGAGACATTTGCAAATTTAAGAAAGTATCGGTTGAAACTTAACCCGGACAAGTGCACCTTTGGTGTCCCGGCTGGAAAATTGCTCGGTTTCCTCGTATCGAGCCGAGGTATAGAAGTTAACCCGGCTAAGATCCGAGCTATCGAAAGAATGAAGTTGCCGAACTGTTTAAAAGATGTGCAGAAGTTCACGGGATGCCTTGCATCTTTAAGTCGGTTTGTAAGTCGGCTAGGAGAAAAAGCCTTACCATTGTATCAACTTATGAAGAAAAGTACCAGTTTCACTTGGACCCCGCAGGCGGACGCGGCGTTCAATGAGCTGAAGAAGATGTTATCCACTGCTCCGGTGTTGGCATCCCCTTTGCAGAATGAACCGATGTTGATATACATTGCGGCTACAAACCGGGTCGTAAGTGTTGCAGTGGTGGTGGAGCGAGACGAAGGAGGCAAATCGGTGCAGAGACCAATCTACTACCTGAGCGAGGTGATATCCACGTCGAAGCAAAACTACCCCCACTACCAGAAGATGACGTACGGAGTATACCTGGCGGTTAAGAAACTGAAGCATTACTTCCAAGAGCATCCCATGACGGTGGTATGTGATGCTCCAATCTCGGAGATCATCGGATGCAAGGACGCAACTGGGCGAGTTGCCAAATGGGCGATCGAGGTATCTCCATACACTCCGCATTATGAAAGGCGAGATGCAATCAAGTCGCAGGCGCTGCCGGACTTTTTATGCGATTGGGCCGAGATGCAATATGAGCCGCCCTTGCCGGACTATAATTATTGGAAGATGCACTTTGATGGGTCCAAGACCAAGGTCGGATTAGGTGCCGGCATAGTCCTAACCTCGCCGAAGCAAGACCAGTTGAAGTATGTGCTGCAAATCCATTTCTCGGCGTCGAACAACGTGGCGGAGTATGAGGCCCTGATCCATGGGCTCAAGGTGGCAAAGGAGATAGGCGTCCGGCGTATAGAATGCTTCGGCGATTCAGCTTTGGTGGTGCATCAATCCACCGGCACTTGGGATGCATTGGATGCGAACATGGAGTTGTATCGGTTTCATGTGCAAAAGGTGTCTGGGTTTTTCGAAGGATGTGAGTACAAGCACATACCTCGGGGGGAGAATGAAGCCGCCGACGTATTGTCCAAGCTCGGTTCATCCAAAGAACCGGTGCCACCGGGGATAGCACTGAATCATTTGAGAACTCCTTCAATCAAGCCTTCTCCTGATTCCGAATCAATTTTTTACCACCAAATCCGGAGCCTGAGCCTATGGAGGTAGACGTCGGATGCGTTTGGCCGAAATCGGGGACTGCTTCGCAGTACCCGGGGACTGATGGAGCTTTTCCCATGGACGTGGATGGTGGGAGCTTCGGATCTGGCCCGGGGACTTCGCACCAACACTCGGGGACTGGCCGAGCAATGGTAAAGGCAATCATGGCGGAGATCATGGCGGCCGAACCAATGGAGATAGATGAGAGCCTTTTTCCTCTATCCAGTGCCGGAATGGGCGGAGCAGATAATGAACTTCATAACTGACGGAAGTTTGCCAAGTGATACAACCGAGGCAAGGAGAATCCAGAGGAGAGCTAAGGGATACACCATCATCAACAAGGAGCTATACAAGAGAAGTGTGACCGAGGTGTTGCAGAGGTGTGTCGAACCAGCTGAAGGCAAGGAGATGCTTTTAGAAATCCACCAAGGAGAATGTGGACATCATTGCAGCACAAGAGCTCTGGTGGCCAAGGTGTTCCGGCACGGGTTCTATTGGCCCACAGCCAATGCCGATGCAGAAGATATAGTTCGGAAATGTGAAGGGTGCCAAAGGTTCGCCAAGCAGCAGCACATGCCAGCTTCGGCGCTCAAGACCATTCCTATCACGTGGCCCTTTGCAGTTTGGTGTCTGGACATGGTGGGAGAATTCAAGCCAGCCCGAGGCAATATGACTCACATACTGGTGATGGTGGACAAATTCACTAAGTGGATCGAGGTGAAGCCAATCCGAAAGTGGATGGTCATACGGCAGTGACCTTTTTGAAGGAAATAATCCTGAGATATGGATATCCTCATAGTATCATTACAGACAACGGCACGAACTTTGCTGTCGGAGAGTTTGCTCGGTTCTGCATGAGTAAGGGAATTCGACTTGATGTAGCCTCGGTGGCTCACCCACAGGCTAATGGGCAAGTAGAAAGGTCAAATGCATTGGTATTGGCCGGAATCAAAGCTCGGCTAATAGAACCACTGTTGAAAACACCGGGGTGTTGGATCGATGAGATACCAGCAGTTCTGTGGGGTTTAAGGACCACACCGAACAGATCAACAGGCTATACGCCATTCTTCATGGTCTATGGGGCCGAGGCAATGCTGCCAACCGACATTGAATATGATGCGCCCAGAGTGGCAATGTACACAGAAGCCGAGGCTAAAGAAGCTCGGGAAGATGCTGTAGATCTGCTTGAGGAAGCAAGAGAATTGGCCTTATCTCGGTCAGCAATATATCAGCAGGGTCTCCGACGCTATCAAAGCCGGCATGTAAAACCCCGAAAGTTTAATGAAGGAGACCTAGTGCTGAGGCTTGTTCAGCGCAGCAAAGGTCGGCACAAGTTGTCACCTCCATGGGAGGGACCATACATTGTGAGCCGAGCTTTGCACAATGATTCGTACTATCTTATAGATGCACAGGAGCCAAGGGGAGATGGGCTGGATAGACCCGATGCGGAGCTTCAGCGTCCATGGAATGTAGCTCTACTCCGACCCTTCTACTGTTGAAGGAAGTAATGTATGTACCTCGGCTGATCTTTAATAAAAACCTCGGCACCTTAAAAATGAGCTCGGGGACTGCCTCGCTTTATGCATGCTTGTTTTATGTTTGTACTTCTTTTTCGTTCGTATGCCGGACTATTTTGAACCTCGTCTCAAACTTCAAGTACTGTATGCTGTGTAACTAATCTTGTGACTCGACTGACGAACGCCAGCATGGCAGTCAAGAGCAAAGACGAAAGAACATGGGAAACATGAAAATGAACTCGGGGACTCGGTCCAAAAAGACAGTCCGGCATATGTCGTTTACTAACCCCTGTTTTTTACTTCTTCTTTATGTCGGATGACTTTGAACTATACCTCGGAATTTACTAAGTACTGTATGCTATGAACAACAATCTTGTGACTCGACTGTCGAACGCCAGAATGGCAGACAAGAGCAGAGACTGCCAACTATAGTAAACACGAAAGTGAACTCGGGCACTTGTTCAAAAGGATTCGATATAAAGCCTAGAAAAGCATGGTTCGGATGAGCATAATAGTAATAGAGGTAGCAAAGGAACTACTTAAGTTTGATTACATCTGCGTCCCGGCATACCGGGGATTTAATGAAGTTTTCTGGCCAAGCATAAGTTCAGGTCGAGGCATCAGGAATTACGTCGGCAGCAGCCGATGCAGCAGGGATTTCGTCCGGAGCCGAGGTAGCCTGGGAAGTGCTGGCAACGTCGGCAGTAACCTCGGCATCAGGTTGGGGAGGAGCCTCGGTTTCTGCTTCGCGGGTTTCACCGTCGTCACCTTGCTCGGCCTCGACGTCGGAGTCTGTTTCGTATTCCTCGTCTTCTGGCGCGTAATCCTCGGCGTCGGAGTAGGTGTCTCCTTCGCTCAAGTTCTTCGTGTTGGCATATCCAGCGAAGAAGCAGCCATCTTTTCGCGGCGCTTGATGAGAATTGGGTCCGAGGACCAGGGCGAGCCTCGGCGAAGAGTGTCCATCTTTTCGAGGTCGATCTTCTCGCACCAAGTCATGATGAATTTGAGAGCGGCATCAGCTCCAGCGCGAGCTGAAGATGAACGCCACTCTCGGAGTCTTTGTTCGGCTTCACGAAGCTTGGAGGCAAGATCCTCGGTAGATTTCGGAGCATCAGCAAGAGGCCATAAGGCTTTGAAAGCACACAGACCTGCGTCGAGGAGTTCTGACCCAATGGTCTTCAAGGGATTGATCCTAGACTTGATGGCCACGATATGGTCCTCAACGGTCCAATCGGGGTTCTGTTCGTTCCGCCTCTCCCTGTGCCGACCAGTGATGCTGCGGGCCGCAACTTGGGTGTAGGTAAAATGCTCTATAGTAGGGTAGCCTGTTATCAGTGTGAGAAATGGTTCGGCAGAAAACCAATGGTGTGGAGGACAAAGAAAAGCTAAGGGAGGCAAGAAACTCACTGTCCATCTCGTTGTTGATAGTTTGCAGCGTCGGGAGAAACTGGTTGACCTGCGCCTGCAGAGCTTCCAAAGCTTCTGTGGCCGAGTTGGCGCGGACCTCGGCTACTTGGAGAGCTTCTTGGTGGTCCTTGGCAGAGTCCTCCCGAAGTTTCTTCTCTGCCTCGACGGCCTTATCCTTCTCATCCTTCAGCTTCTCCGTTTCTGATTTCCGGAGTCCATCAATGCGCTTCAGTTCCTTTACCAGCCGAGATACCTCGGCTTTCTCTTGCGCTAGCTGGTCATCCGACGTTTTCTTCGCTGCAAGTGCGGCCTTGTGCGCATCATGGAGGTTCTTGTGTGCGAACAAAGAGAGTGGAAGACGTCCGTACGGACGTTCATAGTATTCTGCAAGGAAGAAACATATAGCTCGGTTAGAAAGGTTATACCTCGACAAGAGTCTCGGGGACTCGGAGTCAAATCATTGGAAAAATGTTGTCGGGGTATGCCTCGACATAGTCTCGGGGACTCGTACCCGAGGTATATGCTAAAGTGAGATAAAATGGATTGGATACGTCGGATGAAAATGGAAGTTGAGATTCAAGCCAAACAATTTTAACTCCGACGGAGCGTCAATAGTTTACCTCGAATCTCGGGGACTGGGGATGGTGGATATTAGATGAGATACTGCATGAAAGTAAAGAGAATAGGACTTACGTCGATGGTTTGACCAGCACGAAGGGCAGTAGTGTATAGATCATATACGCTTCGGCCGCAGGCGCTGTTTCCCGCGGGATGCTCAGCCACCGGAGCAGCTAAGGAGGCCGAGGAGACCTCGTCTGCAGAATTCCAGTCTGCATTGTAATGTTCCAAGGAGCCGAGGCTCTGGCCACTATCAGTGCGCAGAGGAGGAAATCCCCACGGTCCGCCCTGCTCGATGCCCCTAATCGAGGCCTCCACGGCCAAAGCAGCCTCGGAACTTGAAGCAGGCCGATTATCCAATATGAGAGATGCCCTCCGAGCATATTCTTCGGCCGGAGGGACAGTCTCATCAATGGGTGCGGCGAATGGAGGAATTCGGCGTGTCACCGGGGGAGGAGACCTCGGTTGGATCCTTGAAGGAGAAGAGATAGTCAGGGTGCCAGACCCAGATGTTGGTTTGGGGGTGACCTTGGACTTCACCGCCTCTTTCTCTTTCTCCTTGCCCTTCTCCAACGGCAAGGTGGTTTGGCGGAGTGGTTTTTGGGGCTGTTGCTTCTGCTGATGCTTCTGCTGTTGCTGCTGTTGGTTGCGGGCAGTCTGGCTTCGGGGGGAGAGTCGAGGCTCCGGCAAGGTGGTAGCCGAAGTCCTGGCGCGATTGGTCTCCGCATCCGTTTGAGGACGCGGAGAAGTCTGACCTCGGGTGGGGGCAGATTTCCCCAAAGCCGGGCCAGACCTCGGTGGAGGAGATCCGGGGCGAGAGTTCGTCGGGGAGGTCGTGGCTTCAGAGGCACCAACGGGTGCAGTCATGGAGGATACCTCCTGATCCACGTCTATGGGGGCACTGCAACGAAAGGAAGATGGTCAAGTGTTAATACCGAGATAATATGTTTAAGCAACAAACATTGTTGGCTATAGAAGCAAAGCATTACCCATCCGAGGTAGGAAGCCTCCTGCCTCCCCGGGCATGAGGAGGATGTCCGGACTTCTTCAGCCGGCGTCTCTTGACCGGAGCCTCAGTGGGTCCGGAGGCTCCAGTGGCGGATGGTTCGGCGGCCGGAGTTGCGGCACCAGCGCGTTTCCGGCTGGTTGCTGGAGTAAAGTTCGGAAGGTGAGGAAGGCAGGAGAGAGGTACCGCGTTTATTGGTTCCAAGACAAGGAACCCCTCCTCGTCATCCGAAATCTCTTGAACTGAAGCTTGTGCTTGAGGCTTACCCGCGGTGGTGATGCGGGCCGAGGCAATGGGCATAAAATCCTCGTCGTCAGGGTCCACGTTGGATGGTGGGTCCTCGACAGGGAGATCCTCACCGAAGTGGTCCCAGGATGGACTCCATCCTCGGCGGTCTGGCGGGCGAACAGCTGTATGGCAGATATATGAAAAGGAGTTAGGAAGAAAATTGTCAAGATGAACGTCGGTAGCAAGACCTCGGTGGTAAAGGAGTATCGAAGAAAACGTCGGAATAGCGTACCTGTTTCGCTGGGTTGGTCCTGTAATGGGGCTCCCTTCCCCATGTCCAAGCATCAGAGATCTTGGACTTGGTGATAGCTCGGACTCGCCGAGCTACCGCGGCATTGTCCAGTGCAATGTGCGTATGTCGGGTGGGGTCATAAAGACCGCTCATGTGGCAGATCTTGTGAGACCTCGCCTGGAGAGGGGAGACCCTGCGCTTCACGAATGTGCAGGCCAGGTCGTCAGCCGTCAGGACTTTCCCGTCGTTGTCGGGGTCCTCCGGGTCCTGCCATTTCGCAATATACCCGTGGATGGACTTGAGTTCGCCGGTGTGAGGGGGAGCGTAGTCCCAGTTGAGCTGTTCTGTAGGAGGGCTGAGGTTGAACGCCGGCAGGTTGAGGAAGTCCTCTTCGCCGGAGTTCTTCACGTAAAACCACGTCCGGAGCCACTTGCGAACGGTGTCCGGAGTAGTGATACGTGGGAAGATGGAGTTTCGGCGAGGAGCTATGGTGGCAGCTCCGCAGGCGGTTAGAAGCTTGGGCAGATCCTTGTTTTTTGGAGCCGGGATCACTTGCCGTTAAGTTGGAAGTAGCGAGAAAAGAGGTCTACCGTGGCTTTGAGGCCGAGGTATCCCTCAGAGAAGGAGACGATGCAGGAGAGAGTAGTGATGGCGTTGGCGGGGAGATGATGAACCTGGAGCCCGAACTTGTCGAGGAAGCTCCGGAAGAAATCACTAACGGGCAGTCCGAAGCCGCGCTGGAAGTGCGCGACGAAGACCACCCGTTCCCCTTGCCTGACTTGAGGCTCGAGTTCGCCCTCTGGCAGGCGACACTCTACCCCGGTGGGAATCCGCCGAGTCGCCCTGAGCCACTGGATTTCGTCCGGAGTTACATCCGAACCTTCCCAGCCGGCTCGTTCTCCGACCTCCAGTTCGAGGTCTGGAACCTCGGTTTGTTCCGAAGTCTCAGGAGGAGACATCTCGGCAGAATCAATCTGCAGAGAAAGCACAGAAGTTTAGCAAAGGAAAAAGTAAATCTGGAATCTAAGGCTATATCTGGCTAACTCAGGAGGAGTTAGGCGGCTATCTGGTGTACATAGAGTTCTATCCGAGGCATGAAACCAATTTCTACCCAAAAGAGTATGCGAGTAAGATCTACCGGAGGAGGTAAATAGAGTTTTATTCAAGAACATATGAAGAACCAAAGCGCGAAGAGGAAGAAACCTAGAGCAATGCCTAGGGTATCAAGAAAGGGAGTACATACCGTGAAAATGAGGTGCTGAAGGGCGGCGCCGGTGACGCGGTCGCAGCAGCGACGGAGGAGCTGCTCGTCGGCGGCGGCGGGAACACGTCTCTTCCCGACTGGAAGCGGCGGCGCTGGTTGCGATGGAGGCGGAACGGCAAGTGGATGAGGAAGAAGAGGGATGCACTGCCCTGGGCCTGTATTTATAACCGCGGGCGGTAACTGCGCACTACCGCGCGGTTATCGGAGCGGCGAGTGGGATCGTTTGTGCACAATGGCACACGTGGCACGAAGATAGCGGTGGGCGAGCAGGCCACAGGATCGGTTGCAGGAGGCAAACCGTCGGGCGGTGCGGTTACTGGAGCACGAAGCGGCGCGAGCGGGGAATCTCCGCTGACGTGGGCCGCGTGGTGGAAAGCACTCGAGTGCTTTGACTGTCGTAGACCAGGAAGTGACGGACGGGACGTGTGAACAGTGTTCTCTGACCGAAGTCAGTAAGGATGCAGGAATCGAGGGGTTGACGTCCGAAATCTCGGCGGATACTTCGGAAAAGTAGTATGGCCCGAGGAACAGACCGATGGATTTCTCGGGGTGTTGGTTCGGTAACCTGCAAAACATTGCAGCGCATATGGTTTCGGGTTGAACCTGATGCGGCCTTTCATCCGAGGCTGCAAGACCACATCAGCTTCGGGGACTACTGTCGGGGGGTTACCCCCGGGTAGGGTAAAGATGAGGTAAAGACATGTAAGGTTAAGGCGGTAAGCTGTCCGAGGTAACGATTGAGCAAGGACGCAGGAGGCGTCATCCGACGTAAGGCGTACGTCGGAGGTATATTCTCCGAGGTATATCCTCCGAGGTATCAACCTCGGGGCAGTCAGCTAGCTAGCACAGGAATAAGGTATTCTCTACCGAGGTATAGGATCAGGAGTGTTATCCGAGGTTGGCAGCAAGGATCGAGGCATGTCAGAGAGGTCACGGGCGCCGCAGAGCTCGTGGCCCGAAGCTTCAGAGGACGGCGAGGTCCGTCCACGGGTTTCCCGGAAGCTCGGGGGCCTAGGAGCTGACTTGGCTATTTCGGGAAAGGTCTACAGGCTAGACCTCGGCAGGCTACTGAAGTATGACCGGAAGAGGAAAGCTAGGCCTGTCTGGCCTGACAGTCCGGCCGTTGAGCTGGCAGGAGGCAGAGGCTTGTCTTCTACCTTTTGGCCATGCCATTGTTAGTTGTAGGCAGGGGTAAAACTGTACTTCGGCCCATGTATATATGCGGCATCTCTACCTCCAGGGAGGAGGACGGCAAAAACCCTAGCTCATTTCCCCCTTCATAGTTTCATCTTCTACCTAGAGCTCTCATTTGAGCAGCATCATACAGCTCGATGAGCACCTTGTACTTGAGAACGACACTGATATATTGAGAGAGGAAAGGCAGGAGTAGGGGTTTTACTTCCTCTCGAAGGCCCCGAACCTGGGTACATCGTGGTGTCTCTTGTGTTCTTGGATTCCTTGGCTTCTTGTTCATGTTCTTGTGGTTTCTTGCATGTTCTTGCTTGTGCACATCTTGAGTGCATAAACCCTCCCCGGATTCCCCCAACGACCATTCGGCCCCAACTAAGCCATACCCATGGCATCTGCCGTGATCCCACCACGACAATACCAAAAATAAAATATCTCGATTCAACTCAAAGTTCATCATGGCAAACAAAACCACAACATGAATGTGAAAGACCTTACCGATTCAACCACAAGTGCTAATCAAAACCAACCCTTGCAAAATCCAGCGTTGTACCTGTTCAACCATTTCTTGCTTTCATTCATCTCATTCATCCTCTCCTCTTCCTTTTCTATTGCTTGTTCTTCCTTCCACCTTTTGGCAGTCATACCTGACTCTCCTTTTGGGCCAGCACTAATTATTATTACAGGAGTTGTCTCTTGACAACTTTTTTAGCTAGCTTCTTCTTGCGCTCCCTACTCTATGTTATATTTTCTTACATTTTGTTCATAAAAAACTTCCATGAATCTTCTAAAGTTTGGGGCCCGTAAAGGGGGCAATGCTCATACCAAACAATTGAAGGAGCCTTGGGTGCGGTTTCATCTAATTTCCATAGCGCCGATGGAGACGGAGGTGGACGCACAAGACTTGTCCACGTCTCCGTCGGCCATGGCCCCGATAGAATCCTGACATATGGTGAAGGAAGATAGTCATCATATATCTTAGGCCCATCAATCCATTGGAAAAAAGAAGTATGTACAATAGTCATGTCAATTTGTAAGCAAATATATAAGACATCAATTACATTTTTTTTGAATTGATCCACATGTAGAATGCTCCGAGCGTAGCGGAGTGCATAGATCCGAGATTCTACAAGGGTCACCAAAAGGACAATTTGGTACCGGATATCTTGGTGACACCGGATCATCTTTGCCTGATACACTGGATACTTGCCTTTGGTTGTTTTCACAAACTTTATCTTACGTCAAACTTCCTTATAAATGTCAGCAGAATCTCAACAAAAATGAAACATAAGAAACTATACAAGAGAGCATAGAAATATGAAACTAACCACACCCAAAGCTACACATACATATATGCAATAAAAATAAACAAAAATGAAATGTAAGGAACTATACAACATAGGTGCTACTATCATATATTCCAACCATCCACATACATTTATAATGCTTATAATACTTAGTGCCTCCTAAAAAGTTAGCCACCACATAGATGTACACACAATACAAAATTATTTTGCATGGTACAAAGTAAATCATTAGTGCATCCTAGAAACTTAGCCACCATATATTTGACCACAACATATCTATTATGAAGTAAATGCATATAGTGTCTCCTATAAAATTAGCCATCTCCATACAATTCTAAAAATACTTGCACACCAAAACCGCAATGCAATTTTTCTAACAAAGACCTACTAATCACGAACTAATGCACACATATATTTACTACTTCAATTCAAAATTGACAATAGTTAAACAAAAAATACACCACAATTATAGGTTATACAAATTAAACCAAAATGAGATGGAATTTCAAAATAAGTTGATGGGAAGAAAGAGATTTGAGATAGAACATCTCCAAGAAGACTTGCCATGCTTTAAATTGAATAAATCCACGAGTTTTGAGTGAATCTGAAGTTTGATCCCAAAAATAAGGTCGGTGCCACCCTGACTAGCACCGAACATCTTGAACAAGATTCATAAAATGCAGCGGGCGGCGACATGGGAAGTTCTGCCGACGTATGCCATGTCTGTTTTTAGTTGGCCCAAGCTGAGAAGTTCGACATCGAGGTGAAGGAGTTCGACTCTATCTAGGTTGGCGCCTGACCTGACTGGCCAGATTTGGAAATAGTTTCTAGGAGCAGCCAAATGTGCCATTAGTTCTTCAAATTGGCCAGATTTGGCAAAAAACAAAATACTCTGGAGAAAACTGCCATAACTTATCACTATTAGAGATCTTTGTTAGACGAGGCAAGTCCAACTTTAAGTAAATGAAGCCAAACAGCCAGATCACACATAGGTTCATACAAAAGCAGGTCTAGAACAGTGGACAAAAAATGTCTAGGCGTAGTATAAACAACCTAAACTAGTACTGACACAAGGTAAAAAAAGGGTGGGCAAAAAATGACTACTCCGTCGGTCCCTTATAACAGCATGGAATGAATGAATCCTACCGATCGTTGGCTCCACCATCTCAGGTCATGTCATATAGCCACTGGTTTTCACACCTGTATATATACTTGGACCGGTTGAGCGGGAAACATCCTCTCAATGTGAACTTGTCTCGCATATTTAAAAAAATATCAACATAAGACTACGTAGATCCAAAGCACTTGACGATCCTGACCCAGGTAGCTTTATAGGAGTCCATGGATATCCACCGCATGCGCAAAGCCATGTTGAGCAACCATGAGGTTCTTGATCCCAGGGCCGCCAAGGGATTTGGGGGTGCCAAAGTAACAGTGATGAACTAGTATCATTTCATCTCAGGATCCTTAGATTTTCTCTTGAAGCAGTTTTAGTTTCCAATCGGCAAATATGATGGCATCCGCCACATGTTAATAGAATGTACAGAGGGCCTGAGGTCTGCCGAGTACAAATCAACATCAAGCACATGAACTCCGTAAACGAACTTGACCAACGACGTGATTGATCCTAAGGTTCCTTCTACCCAGTCGTAGAAGCCTGCAGATCGGACCGCCGTCGCAACAACCAAAGAATGATGGCATGCAAACAAATCCAGCTAGAAGGTTCACACAATCACACGGGCGCGAACTTCCCGTGCGGCAGGGAGACGCTGCGGCGCGTCTCCGGCAAGGGGACATTGGTCCTCTCGGCGTACGGCGGCTTGTTCCGGCGAAGCTTCCCTTCAGTCAGAGGCTCAGCCTCCCGGATCGACGCCCTGACAGCACCACAAACAGAACGCCTTCTTGTGAGTAAAGCCACCTATTACGGTATTACCAAGTGATCAAGTGATACATAGGTAGGCGATAAGTGAAGAATTTCTTCGCACCTGAGGAGATCAATGCTCTGGGACTGTCTCGTCACCTGAAGCTTCTTCGCCTTCCTGTCTAAATGAAAGGTCGGCTCGCCGCCGTTCACGAACTCGTTCTCTGACTCGGACCAGTTCTTCCTGACCCTCGCTTCCGACCTCACCTTAACAACGGACGTTTGCTGCTGCTGTTCTTCTTTCGGTGCCTTCGTCGTGCTGTCAGACCTGTTCTTCGTCACGCTTTCTCGAACGGGTGGCTTGGCGCTCCTGTTCTCTTCGGAGTCTCGGAATCTCCGCAGGCTCTGCTCCGTTAGAACGGACGCAGGTGTCTTCCTAGCGCTGCTGCTGCCGCCGTGCGGTGCCTTTGCAGGCGGTTCGACCTTTGACGTAGGCGTGCACTCGATGATGCTCTCTGTCTTCTCCACGGTTCTCGCAGTGCCAGATCTCTCAGAAGAGAATGAACTTCTCACTGGAGGTGAGGGAGTCTTGAACTTGCGTGAACTGAAGTATAGTTCCCGGCTGATGACAGGTGACTTGTCCTCCAGCTCTCGCACTGACAGTGGAGAGCGAAACCTTCTCTGCTTTCCAGATGACGAGCTTCTGATCTGCAACACGGATCAAGTCGTATATTTAGGCCATTTCTGTGACTGTGAGAAAGATAAATTACTGTATGTTGGAACACATTTTGAAAAATAAGTGATTTCAGGAAGGTTTATAGCTTAGGCACCTCGCTTGTGCAAGTGTCAACGCTGGAATCCTGCCTACCAGCTTCAGGCTTCAAGCGCAAGCTGCTGGTGGTTAGAGCCGGTGACCTCGCTCTTGCACTTCTTGTCTCAGAGGTTATACCACGATTTGTCGCATCTTTTAGCTGTGCTGCTTCACGTTCCTTCTCATCTAATGCCGCTCTTAGTTTACCAATCTGACAAAGACAGTTGTGCGTCATGAGTGGGTGAAAACAAATTTTCAGCACGTGCTCAGAATGCAGCAACACAATGACATACCTCTTCCTTGAGGTCCTTGACCTGTGCTCCTTCCTTATTAGCACGAGCTGCGCCAAGTTCTATGGTGGCTACACGCTCGGCGAACTTAAGCGTGCTAATTGTTTCACCAAAAGAATCCGTTTCAGGATTCACATGCACAAACATCAACGTCTTTGCCTGACCACCTATATCACAAGAAAAACAAACAGTTAGCAATGCCCCCACGCTTGATGGCACGAGTTTTAAACCTTATACGATATAAGATATTCCATGTACCTAAGGCATCTTGCAGCACTTGTGTCAGCTTGCTATTTCTGTATGGAACGTGTGAACTCTTTTGGGCAAGGGCGCCTATAACATCACCAAGTGCAGATAATGATTTGTTTATGTGTTTGGCTTCGGTCAATCTTTCACCGATGGCCTCAGACTTGTCAACCCTCTCGCTTCCGGCAAGATCCACCAGATGAAGGCATCCTCTTAGAGTTGAACCAGAAACGATCTCTTTCCCTTGCACATGAACTGTCAACACACTGCAGAAAAGCAGCAAAATTACATCATGCACTGATTATGATGCCTATGTCACAGATGATTCAAGAGAGGATCTCCAGACGTGACAATGTAAGGACATTATAATAAGGATATAACCTTGGCATAAGATATAATTCATTGCATTAGCATTGGAATACCTGTGCGAGCGGCTACTTCGTTCGTTAAGAGCAGTCGCTCCAACTGCCCGATTTCTATGGCCAACTTTCATCAGATCCAAAACATCTTGTGCACACTTCACTGGCACTAAATTGGCATCAGGTATGTTGAGCCCATTTACATGAGAATTGTTACGAATCTCTAATGTGTTAATGGTTAAGAAACAATAAAAAGGACGTACCCAGTGCTGAGAGCTCCCGCACTGTGCGGGGTCTGGGAATGGTTAAGAAACAATCTAGAAGAAAAATTGTAGTGAAGCAAATTCCGGAAGTGAAGACAGGTAAGTAAGCATAAAGCAATATTTTGATTCGTGCATTGCATCATGAAAGGATATCTTTTAGTTGAGCCGTCTGTCATCAGTAGATCTCTCACTTGTTCATTATAAATTTCAATCATCTGAACTCTCACATCATATGCCGTGGTATCTGATCTGTTTTGAGAAATATCAAACAGATCATTTAGCGACCGGTAGTTCACTCCCAAAGTTTCTTCTGCTGTTATATCTGGACCGCTCTGAATAACATATGCACACAAAAAATACAGTAAGAAACCAGACACAACATTGGAATGTAGCAAAAGAAAAGCTAACAGGAAATTGTAGCAATTATCCTCTTCCAGTATTTAATATTTTGTCTTTCATTACAATTTTTATTGAATTTTTTCTGTTATATTATTGTGTTCACTGATTAGCAATGGCCTGAACTTCAAGAATTAAATGTGAAGAATTACCATCGTATATGTTTTTCCAGATCCTGTCTGACCATATGCAAATATGCAAACATTAAAGCCATCCATCACGGATCTTATAAGTGGTTGAGTATCAGCAAATACTTCAGCTGTTACAAAGAAAATGAAAGTGAGTATTGGTAGAATTAAGATTTGCAATCAAAGTACATCACCTCCTACCTTACACTTCCCAATATAATGAACCATTATTTCTAATCATATAATACTGTGCCTAATCAACAAATATTTTTTCTCTTGAATAACTGTCTGATGAATCATCAGTTCCTTATAGAAATAACTATGCATATTAGCATTGCTTTCTGGTTCGTTTTCAGAGAAGTACTGGACGAAATTGATTAACAGTGCAGGAGGAACAAAAATTGAGAGAAGTTTGATGATGTACATTGTGAAACATTAGGTCCAAATATTTTGTTGAATGAGAATATCTTCCGTCCATCCTTTCCTTGCTTTTCAGGGTTCATAATCATGATCTCCCCATTTTCCCCAATATGATCAACAGTAGATCGTTGATCAGGTTGCGTCTTTGGAAAAGGCTTCACTCGACAGTACACCCGAATGCTACCTAAGGAGCATATTGAAGCTGTCAGTAACAATATGCCTTGCTAGTAACAAAATGAAGTGAATCCATCTGTAGTTTACCTTTAAGATCTTGGACCTGATTGTATAGCTTACGATTTTCCTCCAGTAACTTGTGGTAAGCATTATGGTTCTGAGCCTCAAAATAGCTTTCTGCAATATTAGGATACAGTTAGAGTCGAAAGAACATGATGATAGCCCAGATTCCAGAACCATCACTCACCTAGCCTCGTCAAGTCTTCCTCCCATTTAGCTCGAGTAGAATCAACTTCAGACTTCATGTCATTGAAGGACAGCTTTAACTTCTGAATATATCGATTTCAAAAGAAAATTCAAAATCAGCATAGAATGTCCATAATATAGATATGCACGTTTATTCTGAGTATCTTAACCTTAAACATGACATTTGTTATTAGAGGAGTGCAAAAGTTGCTTTACTGTTATCTTTATTTGCAAAAGCGAACCATGGCAAGGAAAACCTGGAGTTGGGACTGAATACTTAACATGCAGGTTGATAGATTGCCAGCTAAGATTTATATTGCAAGAGAAGAACAGTGTTTTTTTACTCTTCATAAACTGACAGCTAACAAGTGAAGCAGCACAATGGGTGGTAGAACAGTCGGTACCTCAAGCTCTTCTTGTTGGTGTTCAAGTCCTCCACCGCCACACAGGCGGTTGCGGCTATCACAGGGTAATTGCAGCGGGGAGAATGGGGACACAATAGTCTCCTTCAAAGATTTAGAAATAGCTTCGATCAACTCCAATTTAGAACATACTCCACTTTCATCTTTCATCATCTTCCTTAAAAGTGATCTGACCTGTTAGATATTACATGTTTAAAAAGTAAGGTTTCAATCATTGGTGTAGCTTTTAGTTTCTGGGACTATTGCTGAATTCGGCAAATGCTACATACTGCCAATTGTACGGTGTACATCATCATAATAAAAAGACACCAAGGAGTAGTAATAGGATACCACACCTGATTCCGATGGGACACAAGGAGAATTGTGAATTCCTTAGACGCTTGCTCAAGTATTGTTTCCAGGACCTGAAACGTACATCACCATAAGGAGTCAGCCCACCGGTTATTTTGGTCAAAGTTCAGCATTGCTCGGTGAGGGCATCAACTGAACCAGTACTAAACGAATCAACAATATGTAAGAATAAGCAGAACTTACCTACCATATCATCTAAAGGCAACTCGTCAGCTTCAATCCATTCCAGAAGGAATGCCCGAACAACTCGAAGAACAAACTGCTGGAAAAGTGAATGCTGATTTTCTTCAACTCTAGTTTCCTCAAGGGAGACCTCAGAGAGGAGATGCACGAATTCCAGCATTTGTTGGTTCTGGCCAGCTGAGCCTCCAAACCTTGATGAATGCGAGGGCAACCTCTTGTTTGTGGGTGCAATCTTAACAATAGCTCCATACCGCCAGATGCCGATTCCACCCGAGAGCTTCCACTCGTGGTAACCTTTGAGGCAAAGTATGCAGTCCACAAGTTTCAGTGATGAACCTCCCTGTCAATATTAGGAGGTAGATTTTAGATGCCAACATTTAAACTTTAACCTATTCTCTTGCAAGTGGGGATCAGGCAATTGAGCAAATCAAGGCACTTCTAACAACATTGACACGGAACAAAAGAGCCATACTCGGAGCGATGCTACTGCTATGCCAATCCTGTACCTTCTCAATGTCGGAAGCCTCAAACATCAACAGATTCATCTCGCTGACAGCGACGAGGAAGTTCCTCATGTTCTCAAAGTACTGAATCGCGGACTGCGCCGCCCCATCGGACGACTGCACCGCATCAACAGGGTTCTCAACGACCTGCCCAAACAACAGCAAGCACTGAGATCCCAGGCATGGCACATTTGAGCATTTCAAGTCCTCTCTCTGAAGTCTGAATCCAACCGGTTATGGTGCGTGCTAGGGATGTACTGTGTACCTTGGGGACGGCGCCGGGGTTGACGCGGTTGAGGACTTTGCAGAGGACGAGTCCGTTGCGCAGGGCCGTGCAGAACTCCTCCTCAGTCGGCCTCTCCGGCAGGGCCTCCACCGCCGCCGGCGCCATCTGCCGCAGCCATCGCGCCGCCTCGCACCTCCGCGCGGCTGCGTATTGGCAAACAAATCAGGGTCAGGTTGGTTACTAATTTCGCCTCACACAGATGCGGATCGTGTGGGCTGGCCACACTTGGCAATACAGAATTACAGATCAGTAGTACAGTACACCTAGCAGTACAGTAGTATTTTCGAAATTCCGAATGCAGAACAGAAATCTGAAGTGTTTGAATTCAGCATTATTGTGCAGTAATCAACCGGACTCCCGATTAAACCAGCTGGAATACTACTAAATGCGTCATAAGCCAGAGTAGTTATGAATATGCACTGCAATAAACGAAGCTTAATTACTACGGAAACTGGTTAAAGCGATTAGCGCTGATCCACTAATTCCAGGGTTGCGAATGCCAAACACACAAGTGATCGCCATCGTCAGACCTCAGTTCTCGCCGCCGAACCCCACCAATCAAGCCACCAGCGCAACGGCGCATCCAATGGCGCAAATGCAGATCACTGATCACCCGGCGCGAGAATCGCAGTGATAACAAATGCCAAACGCGGAAGAGGAGCAAACAAACTCACCGGCTTCCTCGGCCTTGCGCATCGCCATCCCCTCGTCCTCCGCCGCCGCACCGCCGAGCAGCCTCATGGTCGTCCGCTCACCCAACGCTCCCCGGCCGGCTCCCGATCAATCTCGCAGATCACACACGCAGACACGACTCGAGCTCCTCGCACTGTGGCCCAACCCAACGGTAGGCAGGCAGGACGGGAGCTTTTGAAAACCTCCGACCCCGAGGGAGTGGCGGAGGCAGTATGGCCTGTATATGGGGCTACGAGCCTACGAGCTCAGCTGGACTTTAACCGAAACTTTCCGAGGTCCACTGGTAGCAATATTTTGAACTGACGGGGGTGCTTCAGCTAGTGTAGCGCTGAAAGATAGGAGCGCCGCTGGCGAATGGATTGGCCACCCACGTGCACGGGTGGACGGTGCGGCCTGGCAGCTCGGTGGAGTATTTACTATTCTCGGAGCCCCAGAGATTCAAATCGCATTTTATCCTTTTGTTTCTGTCCGATTTGCGAGGGATTCAAATTGAGGTTCAAACGGTCGATCCGGTGGTCAGATGAGATCCAACACCCTGTCAGGGCTGCGTCAGTGCTAGTACTGCGTGGCTTTAATTTTGAATCATTGCGCTAGATGGGAATGGATTATGGCTTGTGGGGCTGTGTGTGTGCGGTAGCGCCTTCTTTTTTTAGACGGACTACAAAAGCTAAGGAATACAAGAAACTAAGGCCTTGTTTGATTCAAAGGATCACAAAGTGCAGGAATAGGAATAGGGATAGGAACGGTGAAGGAATGCAACGGGAAAACAAAGGATTGGAGATTGTAGGAATACTTCTTTAGTGGTCGTTTGATATACAGGAAAGGAAAAGTAGAGGAATCTTAACCTATTTGTTAAGCAACTTGATTAGCCTATGTAATAAGTAGGAGCAGCAGCTTTAAGTGGCTTCCGTTGCCTCGTTCCTCTCAAAGGAATGAAAAAATGAGGTCAGACTTCATTGTTGGTTTCCCTTGTATTTCCTATGAATCTGGCTGCAAAGGAAAATTTCCCTCAGATTTCCTTTAGTGCAATCCTTTGATTCAAACGATGCTACAGTACAAAATCCTATAGGAATAAGAATCCTACGCTTTTCCTACCAAAATCCTGTGAATCAAACAAGGCCTAAAAGTCAGTGTGTTCGTTTTTTGGACCAAGTGGAATGGAACGGAACGATTCCATCCCTGGAGCTCATTCCCGTGTTCGTTTTTGTAGTGGAATGGAACCGAGTCGTTCCTCGAAATGGAATATTCGCCGCAGATGCGGAACCAACCCGTCCGGCCGGACCGAGTGGAACAGAATGGAACGGGCGCTTAACGAAAAGAATTAGACTCCTAACTCGCATCCTCTCTCGATGGGCAGCACGGCAGCGGTGGCCGGACTAGCAGGGCGGCCGCGACCTCCTGAGGCAGCCAGGGACCGGCGGCGACGGGCGACGAGCGGCGACCGGCCAACGCTTGCCAGGGACCAGGGACCTGCGACGGAGAGCGGAGAGCGGCGAGCTCTCGAGGCGGCGGTGAGGGGCCGGAGGTCTCCCTCACCGGCAGGATCGATGGAGCTGCTGCCTCGGCCAGGCCAGGCGAGCCGCGCGATGGGGGCGGGGCCGGCCATGCGCGACGGGAGCGGCCTCGGCCAGCTCGAGGCGAGGCACGCGGCGGCCGGCCAGCACGAGGCGCGGCAGCGCGAGACTGGGCGGTGCGGGGGGCCGAGGCAAGCGTGCGGATGCCGGCGGCGGGCGGAGGAGGTCGCCAGGCGGATGGCCGGGGCGGACGGGGCTGGAGGAGGAAGATGGCCATTAATTTGGATCAAATTAACTGTTAAGTAAGTATTTAGATTAATTAGGTTCTAATTAATGGAATGTCTAAATTAATTCTTTGCGGTTCCGTTCCTTCTTTTCAAAACCAACCGAACATAGGAATGGGATGATTCTATTTTGATGGAATGGAATGGTTCCATTCCATTCCACTTGGTCCAGAAAACGAACACACCCTTGATCCAGTTGAAGAAGTATTGTCTTGTCTTCTGTTGCACGAAAGCGAAGCCACCTTCAGACCATCCTCGCCCACATCGCCACCCAAAGCCTGAGCAAGCAAACAAGTAGGACCCGAGAATCCAAAGAGGGGGGTTTCAAAACGACGCCTCCAAGAAGGAAAACGACGCCGAATAAGCGTCGTCATCGCCGGTAGAGTCCAAAGACCTACAAAGCTTTCGCCAAGCCCCAATCCTCCAACCGTAGAGCTCGACCGTGAAAAACGACGAGGTCACGTGTATTCTGCAGACATTGCAACAGAAGCAAGCCACACCGAGAATAGAGCAGGTAGAGGCAGAGGTGGAATCCAACAAGGAAAGGAGCTTCAAGGTGACGCCTTCATGAAGGAAAATGGCACTCGGAGGTGTCATCGTCACCTGCGATGGTCTTAACCATGCACAGTTTTTACCGGAGCCCCAAGCATCCCGAAAGCCAAATGCCACCATGAGGTCGAAGGGCCCGACCTTTGCTTCCGATCTACTTCCCGGAAAGGAGAGATATGGTGCTCCAGCCCCCGCTAAGAACACCAACACCCTACGCCAGAACCAAGCACCCCACCATTCCTCTGCAATGGACAACATGAAGCCGTCATGGTCCTGTCCAGCCGAGACCGAAACGCTGCACACCAGCATTGGAGCTGGCATTGCAAGCCCTTGGTCGCCAGAAGAAGGTGCAGCGAGCCCACACGGCTCGCTGGGTTTCCCGCCATGGATCTGAGAGAGCTCCTACACCCAAGCAGGAACTGACTCCACGGGAGAGTATCACACACGGTCGAGGAGAAAGCCGCACCGCCACCGAAGTGACGTGCATATCCAGGCAAGAGGGACCAGGGAGTCCCTACTCCTGCCGGCCAGCAAGGCAGACCTCGCGACGAGCGCGGCCCGAGCGACCCAGATCGGGGCTCGAGAGACCCATATCCGGGTTGGCACCATGCCAGGGGCATACGCACGTGTCAAACGCGGGCCGGACGACCCAGATCTGGGCCCGGACGTCCCAGATCGGGACCGGCTCCATGCCATCTTCCTCTTCCTCGCTTCCGCAGCCAGCCAACCCCGCTGCTGCCGTCTCCACCGCGTTGAACGACGACGGCGAGGCACTCGGACAACGTGCGGAAGCCACGGCCGAGAAATCGAACCGCAACCTGCAAGGGTGAAGACGCTCACCTGCGGTTGGCCCCCTCGCCGCCCTCACGGCCGAGGAAGACGGCGACCACCTGCAGCCAACGAGGGAGCAGCGCCCGCGCCGCCAGCGTGACCCGCCGTCGTTGTTGACCTCCGACCCGGGGTCGCCGCCCCAGCGTCCGTCCTCCGCCGCCAGCTGTCAGCAACCCGAGGGTCCCTGCCGTCCTTAGGGAAGCAGGGCCCGCCGATTCCTTCGATGAGCTCTGGTGCGGTTTGGGATTTCTCCCCCGGGCCGCCTAGATGGACGACACGGGGGTCAGGGGAGTGAGGTAGGGGAGGGGGAGGGCGGCGGCGGCGGCGGGGAACCCTAGTCGCGGGAGATGAGAAAAGAACCCTAGTCCTGACACCGTCTCCCCTGCATTCCTTCTGTTTCGAGTTCTCCCAGACAGAGAGCAAGAAGTTGGGTACTAGCACCTCATGATCCTTATTTCCCTGGCTTCCTTTTTTTCACACAAGAGAATTTTCACCGGGGTAACTGCTAGAGTTGCAACAATGGGTGTATACTTCTAGCATTGGAAGACGCGGTGCTTGGAACATATTCAAATTTCTTGCATTATCTTTTTTTCTACTTTGGATACGCCATGTCAGGGTCGAGCATTCCACATGCCCTAAGTAACTGTGCTGAGACATGGATCCGGGTCTAGTAAATCATATAGATTTAAAGTTAAGATGGTGACCTGACATGGCAGCACTCAGTACTTACATAGATATCATGCACTCTATACCCTGTAGTTATAAGATATTTGTTGGGCAACTCTTTACCGGGATATTTGACATGGAATAGTGGCGATATACATCTACAAATACACCATTGTGAAGAGAAAATATCAAAATAAAGTTTGAGAAAAAGTATAACAAAGATTTCACAGCAAAAATATGGTTCAATGTGCATTAAGTGTATTTAGAGAGATGTGTTGGATTGTTTTGACAAAGATAATGTATTTTAATATTTAACAACATGCTTAATGTGATTTTCTCCTATCTATACGAAAGTATGCAATAGATCTGATCTTATATTGAATGAACAATTCATATAAAAGTACAATTATTTGGTATAAATAAGTGAGAATATTTTATCTTAACTAAGTGTAGTGTTACTAATTGCGTCCGGTCCATCTCATCCGAACTGACGAGAATCATTTGAGCTCTCAATCTCGGGATTATGACCGTCAGACAATAAGTCTCCATGATTGTTTAGTTGTTATACCAGTAAAGTTTATTTAGTTTGTTGGATTATTTTGTATTTTAAGAATAAATACAATATTTAATAATATTACGAATCTTATGTGGACGAGACAAACTTGAAATGCACATATCTAAATTTATTCTTTAGGATTTATGTCGATTTTTATTTACTATTATGAAGTTTATATGGTCCCGTCACCACAAAATCCGTGGCGGAGCAACACACTTATAGATCTCATCAATGTTCAAAGTAAGTAAGTACTGTCTCCATCTCGATTTATTAGGCACTTTGAAAACGATATAGTATCAATAGTTAGGTGCAGTTAGACGCTCCCAGCCACTTTCCCTCCCAATCTGCACGTGGTTTAGCCAATAGCCTATTAAATTAGGCCAATGCATGTGCTTTTGATTGGGCCTTGTTGATTTTTCCTAATTAATTTCCTGATTTAGCAGTGATTATCTCGGGCAATCCTCACTTGGACTATGTTGCATAGAAATTTCAGTAGTAGTATACGACATTAGTTTACACTCGATGCGGCTATCTGAAGAACAACCAGCAATTTCGGCCGATACACGAGATGGCGACGCATGCTTCTTTCTTTTTGGAGTGGCCTCTGTTATTTTGACGGCCTGAGAGGGAGTGCCCGCGTTGGCCAGAGGAAAAAGGAGATGCAGGCTGGTCGCAAGAAATTTCGTGGTCGAGAGGGACATGATTAGACAGTGAAGTGTCAACATGGTCTTTTCTTTGCAAGATATCGATAAAGCTTGGTAGAAAAGCTCTCTAGAATCACGGTGTCTCCCTCATATCTAGTACGTACTGTCATCGAAAAGTCGTTTTGTCGCACGGGTGCCACGGCACCCGTTTTTTTGATTTTTTTTTGTCGCCATTTTAAGTTTCTAAAAAATCCGAAAAAAATACTGGAGATTGACAACTACTTGATCTATGATTCTGCAAAGTTTCAACGCAAAATAGTTTATATTGCACCCTACACAAAAATGACAAATTTCTAGATCTGGGTGGAGATTCAAATCCTCTCAAAATTGTCAGAATTTTGTCATTTTTGTGTAGGGCGCAATATAAACTATTTTGCGTTGAAACTTTACATAATCATAGATCAAATAGTTGTCAATCTCCAGTATTTTTTTCGGATTTTTTGAAAACTTAAAATGGTGACAAAAAAAAAAAAAAAAAAACGGGTGCCATGGCACCCGTGCGACAAAACGCTGCACTCGTACTGTCATATACTATTCTCGTCATTGCCTTCTCTTAAAGTCGGTTGGTTTGTTTGTTTGCATGACCAGCTGATAAGATGGTAGAGAGATGAGGTTGTATCGACATCATCTCTTAGATGATACGACTATTGAGATACTACATTAGAACACAAGAATTCTACTACTCCCTTCGTTCCGGAATAGATTTCGTAAAACTAGAAGTATCTAAACATATTTCAACGTTAAATATATTTATTTTAGTGACATCATTTTTCGATAGGGCGGCGAGTACATGACTAATGACTTAGTTTGGCGTCGAGAGAATCATGGGAAATAGCTACATATTTCAGACCTGTCTCAATCTGGTAATCTCCCATGCATTGGGCACCCGCTAATACAACCAAACGCTATATGGGCACGCAATCCTCTCGGATGGACAAGGTGATGAACATTTTTTCCTGGCCAGGGACAAACTGACTTTTCTTGTCTCAGGACAATTAAATTAAATCGGTTGACTTAGACAAAGAAACGTCTCGGCATTACATAGTTTGACTTTTCTCCATTTTAAATCGTGAACACAAAGAATTCTATTTGGTTTAACTTTTTGGAGAATTTTAGACATTGTCAGTTCGTCTTTGAATATGACAGTTTGGTAAAACTCTATTTTTGATATACAAGCGGTCTGGGGGAAGATACATAACTCCAATTGCACGTAATGGATTTCTAAGATAACTTCAACGAATAGATATACAACAAAATTATAAATACAATCATATGCACAAGTGACACAAGTATTTATGTTGTAAAACCTACTCAATTTGAGAAGGAAGAAAAAACAACGGCCGTTGACCAATCAGTCCACACAAATTCTATAGAATTCTGATCACATAATCTTCTCTAAACCTCTAGAGATTTTAAAAACATGTCAGCACGTTGCAAATCGAAAACGACAAGAACAACACAAGAGGCAAGATTACGACAAATTAGAGATATCACAATCCATACCCATTCGGTAATCAGGTCGCTGCTTTCAAATCATTGATCCAAACAATATGAAATTTGATAGAGAACCACATACTCACCAAGTTTGGGATCAATTATAGATATCAAATGTCCGTCCAAACAGATCACATACAAATATTAACTTCAATAGTCTATGTTTATAACCACTTTTAAATCTGATGTTCCACTGACACAAATTTCAAAACCGGTCGAAGTATCTAAATTCGGGAACAATGGAGTCCACCCAAACACATTTTAGACTCCAAACATCAGTTTGAAGACAGATCGATCAGTAATAACTAATCTAGACAGAAATCTCTCCTCCTTATTTCTTTACTCACTAGTTGTGGTGTTTTTGTTTACTTGCTCATCCTCACACACAGCCACCAAGTGTGGTCACATGTCTTTGAACTTTATGGGCTGAAGTGGCGCTGCCAACACTAACAAAAACTCTTAGAAATTCCGTGTCAATCTTGTGTTATAAAGGGCTAGATAATATCCACCATTTCAGAAAATTACAAAATATATATGAACTTTTACAGAGTATATATTAGTCTAATATACAACTCCTGAGATGTGGATTCAATATCCCTTGGTAGAATACCCATTTTTCCTCCGTAAATCGTTGAGGGGTAGTGTGCTATTTACTTACGTCATAAATTGTCCCATACTCAGACGAAAATAGATTCACGCCACACACAATATATACCAAAGGATTTGAGTGCTCAAAATTTCTTTAAAGTGACTCTTGCGATATTCTTAAATTTGGACATTTTATCAGACTTAAAGTGCTAGATTTACATTTGGCAAACAACTCTCTGCCCCCGCGTCGCCCCTCATGTGCGGCGGCTCGGGGGAACCCTAAACACCGCCGCCGGGCCCCCCGCCCATCCCCCGCATCACCGCCGCCGGAGGGGGCGCCGGCAAAGCCGGCCGCGCCCAAGGATGGTGGCGGCGGGACGTTTTCTCTTCGCGAGCTCCATCGGCGGCAGCAAGATGACAGCTTGGGCGCGGCGGCAGGCGGCGCAGCGGCGTGGAGGAGGGCGCAGGGCGGCTGCCTTGCGTGGCGGTGCGGTAGTGCGGCGTGGCAGGAGGCCGCGGGAGCCCTCAATCTGGTCCGGCCGGGCCCCATCTGGGCCGCGGGCGGGCTGAGCAGGCAGCGGCTCTGGCGATGGCGGAGACTCTGGCGCGGAGGCAGGAAGTGGCTTCTCCTGTTGCCGTGCTCCGGCGTCCGGGCGGCGTGGAAGCCGGGGCGGTGGTGAAAGGGCATGGCGTCCCCATGTGTGGTTTTGGTAATTAATGACAATCACTATGGACTAATGATTGCATTGAGTTATACTTGTAGTGTTTGTCTATAGACCATGCTTGAACTCCATATGTTGGATTCAAGGTTGATGCCTTGAATATATTGATATAATGAAGTATTTGACATCAAGATCATCGAGGTGTATGGATATATACTTGATATGATCAAGAAGAAGAGTATGTGATGACCAAGTTGTTATTCGAGGAGTTATCCGATGTTTGGTCATATGTGAGTTGAGCATATTGCAAGTATATCTTGAAGAAAAGGATTAGTGATCATTCATGGTTTTCTTCAAGACATCGTCTATTAAAAAGAGAAGAAAAGATACAAGGTTGATCAAGATATTGATCAACTCACAAAGCTAAAAGATGTACCAAGTGGGATCATGTATCTCTTGGTATGCCCATGAAGGATGTCGTCAAGTGGTGATCGTCATCAAGCTTGAGTTGTGCAAGTTCAAGAGAAGTATCTCGAATATATTATATCTTTGAAGCTTGCCACCCATTTGGAGATAATGGTCAAGTGAAGATGTGCCGATGAGAGGCTCTCCCATAGTGGAGTATGGGGGAGAAATATGTGGATCTTCACCAAGTGACGCGCAATCAAGAAAGGTGGTCCGCTTGAGAAGATCAATATCGTCATCATCTAGTCAAGTGGAATGCGCAAGGCAAAGGTATGATCTTGATAGGGTTTCTGTTTTACCGGTCTCATGTTGTTAGTCGGGAGACCGGCTTATAGGATAGATACCGTACTATCAAGAGGGGCGCTCGACTAAAGCTTAAGCGTATCAGTTGAAGAGAGATCAAACCTTTGCATACTTGGCATCATCATCCTTCTTGGTTCTTATTTGGTTTTTCTCCTAGTTGGGTTTGGTGCTTGTTGGTTGTTGCGATCCTCATGACAAGCTCAAGTTCTTCGAAAATGGTTTTTGTTTGGAAAACTTGTTTGTTCTCGGCGTTGGAAATATTACCGGTCCACCTCCGAGTTAGGATCCACACCTCCCATGTGTGGTATCCCCTCTAGCACTCGTCGTTATCTTTTCAACGAAATTGGTTTCACCTGTTTTGGAGTTCGAACGAGAAAGTTATCGCATTTCAGGCTGTGCTGTTTTGTTGCTGCTTTTCAGGCCGGAGTCTCCGGGCTACAGGTCCGGAGTCTCCGGACCCAAGGATTTTCGTCGAAGTCTGTTTTTCTTGTTCAGCCCCTGGTGGGGTCCGGATTTTCCGGCCCAAGGGGCCGGAGTATCCGCCCCAGACCGGAGTTTCCGGCCCCAGGGGACCGGAGTTTCTGCCTGTGCTTTTCTCGTCTGAAAGTGGTTCACCCCCTGGTGGGGGCCGGAGTTTCCGCCACATGGGGCCGGAGTCTCCGGTCACTTGGACCGGAGTCTCCGGTGTGAAACTGGCTGCAACGGCTCTTTTTCTGGGAGGGGTATAAATACCCCTCCACCTACCTCCAGCCAGTCAGCACGTTTTGTTTTCTCTCTCCTCCATTGTTGCAAGCTCAAAACTACTAGATCTCCCAATCCCTCCACCCAAACTCGTTGATCTTTGGAGGATTGAAGGAGAAGATCTAGATCTATTGTTCCACCAATCCATCTCTCCTTTAAGTGAGGGGAAGCCTTTGGATCTAGATCTTGGAATTCCATTTGTTGAGTTCTTCCTTGTTCTTCCTCTCTCCTCCCCCCACAAGTATTAGTTGCTTTTGGTGGGATTTGAGAGTGAAGGATTTTGAGCACTTCTTGTGTTCTTGCCCATTGCATCGGTTGCATTGGTTTGAGTTCTCCACGGTGATACGTGGAAATCGAAGTTGAGAAGCTTGTTACTCTTGGGTACTTGGGCACTAGTACAGAACGATACATCGGAAACGGGCGAAAAACCCCATCGGAAACGGAAAAAGGGTCCGTGTCCTCGACCCCGCTACTGATGTGAAGGCCCTCATCGGTAACGGAGGCGAAAAACCGTCGCTGATGAGGCATCGGTTTGGCAACGGTTGTGCACAACCTCCGTTTCTGATGTGTCGGAACATCAGTAACGGAGATTCTGTTTCTGCTCGTTTGCATTGAGGTTTCTTCATAAGTCTAGAGCAGGAATAGATTTGGCACTGGACATTTAAAATTTCACAGCAGAAGCACAAAAAGGCTAACAAATTCATTCATTCATAAGGTATAACAAATGTCACCGATACATTGCATCACAAGACAACCAATTACTTATCTTCATTGTCATGCCTCTCTAAATCTATCATTGACATGTCTAGCTAAATCTATCTATGTCATGCCTCTCTAAACTTATCCTTGTCATTTCCAACTTAATTTATCATCATGACTTGCTGTTAGAGTTCATGAATTTAATCTTCTTCTTGGACGATGTCGCCAAAATAAGCGAGTGCTGATGTACTGAAGGTGCCTCTTTTGTAAAGTGGTCACTGAAATGCAAAGAGAGAATATATGACTCCATGTTAGCTCACTATACATCTAGCATAAAGGACATACAACATAAAAGGATGCATAAGACAGAATAACAAACTTACAAATCCATTGCATAGTTGTTGTGTACCAACAATTATGCCGGACGACAAGCGCACCTTGGCTAAGGACCCGACTTTTTATACAGTGTCACCGAAATGTACATCTGTTTTGCAAAGGAGATAAGTCAGCCATGAGTTTCATACACTACCGATTTGTGCTAGTTATGTTCTTTTCGAGCGACACTACGTAGTCGTCCTCAGTGGCGGAGCTAGAACATATTGAACCAGGATGCACACATGTTACTACAATACATTTAAAACAATTTTTAGGGGTGCATATGTGATGAAAAATTGCTAATTTACAAAGAAAAATTCCTTCTCCCGGTGTCCTGAGGTGGATCCGCCAGTGGTCGTCCTCATCGTCCTCGGATGTATTACAACCCTAGTTCTACTTCTGTTCATGAGTGTCCCATGGAAGAAAACCTAAGCAGAACAATGACAACAACCCTAGTTCGTCGGCACAACGGCCGGTCACAAATAGATGTATTACCTTTGGATCTGGTGGCGGGAGTACGTAGTCATCCTCGTCGTCCTCGGATCGACACGCCATGCGCCCTCCAGCTACAGATCAGGCAACGAGATCTGCCCGGGTGGAGCAAAGAACGGGTACGCGCTGCCATGGTCGGAGGAGAGGAAGATGCGCGTCGATACAGTCGGAGGGAGGGAGATGCGCGCCGCCATGGTCGGAGGAGAAGAAGATGCGCGCCGCCACGGTCTGAGGGAGGGAGATGCGTGCTGCCACGGTCGGAGGAGAGGAAGATGCGCGCTGCCACGGTCGGAGGGAGGGATATGCGCGCCGCCACGGTCAGAGGGAGGGAGATGCGCGCCGCCACGGTGGAGCTAAGATCTGGTGCTGCGTGGAGGCGCCGCCACACTTTGAGAGTGAGGCTGAGAGTGAGAGCGATGGAGTTTAGGGCTGTGAGAAGGGCACATTTATAGCAAAGTAGAACATCGGAAACGGAGGGTATAAACAACCGTTTCCTTTGATTTTTTCACTAACACACTGGGCTTATACTGATCTCTACTAGTATTGAAGTTGAAGAACATAAAAATAAATAACTATAACTACTCCCCGGCCTCCGCCTTCTCCTGCTCGTATGCGAGGAGAGCCGCGTAATCGTCCGTGTCGTCGCACGGCTCCTCGCCGATGATGTCATCGCCGCCCGTGCGCCCCTCCCACATCTCGTCGTCGTAGGCAGGATCGTCGCGCAGCTCCGGCGGGAGGAGGAGCCGGCGGCTCTGAAGCAGCTCAACTCTTTCCGGCGGCATAGGCACCGACGCGCGGTTGAGGTGCCAGCCACCGGGTAGCCGAACCTTTGACCATGGCACTGGCCTCCTATATTGCCAGTGCCGCTCTGCGACGGCCTGCCCGACGATGACGCGGTTCCATCCAGGCGACCGCGGACGAGCGTCTTCCGCCGCGGCGAGCGGCTGCGGTCGCGGGCGCCCGAGGATCCCGCGCCCTCTTCCGGCGGCATAGGCACCCTCCTGTGGTTGACGCGCCAGCCAGCGGGGAGGCTAACATTTGACCAGGGCACTGGCCTCCTATATTGCCAGTGCCTCTGTGCGACGGCCTCCGGCACGACGACGCGGTTCCAATTCAGCGAAAGCGAGAAACTGCTGTGGCGAACGCCCGAGGAGTTGCTAGGAGTATCCATGGCTGCGGCAAAGTGGCGTACTGAGATAGCAGGGAGATCGTGGGGTTTTAAGGAGTAGTGGGCGGTGCCGCGGCGTCACTACGCCACTATGCCATAGCAGTTACTCCGCTCGCATCGAATTCAATGAAGATGGAACGTGTCCACATTGCACACAGACACACAAAAGTCTCCGTTGCTATAGAGGCACATATCGGAAACGGAGCCAAAATTAAGACCGTTGCCAATAATATGGGTAACGGAGTTAATACTTTCTCCGTTACCTATGTTGACGGGCCAGCCACGGCCCAGGTCAGGTTTGTACGCACTGGCCGCGCGGAAAGCGCGATTCTCCGTCGCCTAACGCCTGCCGTTTCCATAGAGGGGTATCCGATGTGTCGTTCTGTACTAGTGGGGGTGCCCTAGAGCTTGTCCTCTTGGGTACTTGGAGTGCCCTAGACGGTCCTAGTTGATCTCGGAGTTTTGGTGGCTCGCGGGATTGTTGGGAGCCTCCAATTAAGTTGTGGAGACGCGCCCCAACCTTGTGATTCTTGTGGCTTTGGGAGCCGCGGGAATTCGGTGAGAGCCTCCAATTAAGTTGTGGAGTGTGCCTCATCCTTGTACGGGTTCGGTGACCACCCTTAAGTGTCCCATAGTGGTTCGTGGCACTCCGCATTGGTGGAGGCACGAAGGAGATTACGGTGTGCCATTTGACGGCTATTCGGGGATCACTTTGTGACTCCGCACCGCTCCAACGGAGACGTAGCTTCCATTGGGAAGTGAACTTCGGGATAAATCATCGTCTCCAAGTGCCTCGGTATTTCTATACTCGAGCTTCTTACTTATGCTATTTACTTTGTGATAGCCATCGAGCTTGAAGTAATATATCTTGCTATCACATATTTGCTTATATTGTTTAGCATAAGTTGTTGGTGCACATAGGTAAACCTAGCTTATTTAGGTTTCGTGCTTGATAAATTAAACACTAGTTTTATTCCGCATTTATTCAAGCCTAAACCATAAAGAATTTTAAATCGCCTATTCACCCCCCTCTAGGCGACATCCGTGTCCTTTCAATTGGTATCAGAGCGGGTTCTCTCCTTATTAGGCTTCACCGCCTAGAGAGTAAAGATGTCGTCTAGCGGACTAGTGCACAATGCTTCTTTTATATTAGATGGCACAAATTATGATGTTTGGAAAATTCGCATTCTTGATATTATTCGGGTCATTGACCCATACATAGAGCGAATTCTAGATAGGGGTTATTCTCCTCCAAGGAATCCCAAAAGATTATCTTTATTGGATGAGAATAATTCCTATCTAGATGCTCAAGCTTCTAATGTGATTTTCAATGCTTTGAGCGATGTAGTTATTATGTCGGTCTCTCCTTTTCGGAATGCTCATGAGCTTTGGACCAAGCTTCAAGATAAATATGATGTGTCCAAGAATTGTGGAGATGATTGTTGTCCCTCCACTTCCGGCAGTGATGAGTTCTCAACTTCTTCTACTTCACCTACATGTGGCAAGCCACAAAGTAATGCAATGGTGAGTAGTGATAGATATTACAATAATGATAGTGAGCTTATTGTTGATGATACTTCACCTCTATCTTATTGCAATGATTTATCTTTGGACTCAAACACATCTAGCACCAAAAATGATCTACATGCTTGTGTTGATAGTCCTTGCATATCATGTACAAATTGCTTGATTAATCCTTGTGATGATATGCTCTCTATACCTTGTTGTCATGATAAAAAGGCTTCTATTTCCTCTAGTATTTTGGCTAACAATGTAGAGGAAACCGAACACTCCATGGAACAAGATATGGATTTAAATGTGTCTCAAGTAATTTTTCATCGTCATCATCATGTACTCACTTTTGCCTTATGGCTAAAGCTTCCGAGGTATCTCCTACTTTGGATCCCAATATATCTCATGATGGTATTGATGAGGAAAATGAACAAAATGATAATGATGCTTCCATACTCGAGAAGGGTAAAATGGTTATTCATTCACTTTCAAAGAATAAAAATGCTTGTTCTAACTTTATAGAAATCTTGACTATTGCTATCGAGAGCAAGAAACTTATTGATGAGCATGAAGACATGATTGAGAAAATGCAAAGCCGCGAATATAAGTATGCGGATGAGATCGCCGATCTCAAGGAAGCTCTTGAAGAAGAACAATCCACCAAGGAGACTCTTGAGGAAACTTTTGCTCTTGAACTTTCTAGAGTAACGGAATCCCATGATAGATCTCTTAAAGTGGCAAATGACTTCAAATTATCAAATGGTAAGCTTATAGATGCACATGCCAAACTCCTTGAGGATTTTGAGCACCTAGATAATGGCTCTAGGGTCATTAAGGGTGAGCTCATCAAACTCACCGAGTCTCATGCGCAACTTAAAGCTTCTCACTCTAAAGAGCTTGCCAAGTTACTTTCTCCTATTGTCATAAATAAGAATGCTTGTGCTACTAACTCTATCTCTTGTGAAGCATCCATATTAACGGAGAATGTTGAGCTAAGGGCTCAACTTGCATTGCTTTCTAGCAATTATGGGAAATTGGAAGAAAGACATGAAAAGCTTTCGAGCTCTCATGAGAATTTTTTAGTCTCCAATGATAAGCTAAAGTTAGCTTATGAGGCTATTATTACAAAGGTGAAATCTTGTGAGCCTCATGTGGACAATGGCACAACTTCTACTCAACATGCTTTATTGCCATGTGCTAGTCCTTGTAATTCATCCACTCATAATATTGCTACATCTTGTGATGAATTACTTTCCTTGCCTTTTTGTTCTAACAATGAAGCTTCTACTTCCTCTAGTGTTTTTGTTGATACTAACCATGTAGAGGAATTAAAAGAGCTCAAGGCACAAGTCACTTCTTTGAAGAAAGACTTGGAAAAGCGTCATGATGGGAAGCCCACACTTGACAACATGTTGAGTGTGCAAAGACATCCCAATGACAAGAGTGGACTTGGATTCAACTCCAATAGTAAGAACAAGTCCAAGTATAACAAGAAAAAGAAGGGCCAAGAACAAGTCAAGAATTCGGCCAAGATCACTTGCTTCAAGTGCAAAGTTGAAGGGCACCATGTTAGATCTTGCCCTATGAAGAAGAAATCTCTTAGCAAGAAGGAACAAGGGAAGAGGCCTCAAGTTCAAACTCAAGTTCATCAAGATGAAGAACGGTCCCTTCCCAAGAAGAACCATGGCATGCCTCCTCATGATGAAGCTTCAACTAAGAAGAAAGGAGGAAGCAAATGTTGCTACATATGTCGTGAGAAGGGTCATTTTGCCTCTTCATGCACTAGTGGTAACTTATCCAATCCATAATAATTGATAATGTTTATTCTCTTAGGAAGGATAAGGTTGGCAATGTGTTTGCCAAATATGTTGGTACTCAAAGTGGTGTCAAGAAAAGGACCATTTGGGTTGCCAAGCCTATTGTGACTAACCTCTTAGGACCCAACTTGGTTGGGGACCAACAAACTAAAACTTGATCAATAGGTGTTGGTGGAGGGCATTAGAGACTTGGCTACATCATGAAGAATTAAGGGATCTTCATCAATTATATTCTCTCAAGCCAAGTCATTTGGATTATATTGTTCTATCTCATATCCAATGTTCCTCCTTGCGGTAACTTGTGTTTAAATCATACATACATTGAAAGTTGCTTGCACCCTTGCATGTGTTTGGTTTTGTACCTTGCTAGTGTTTGTATGTGTTGTGCTCTCTACTTACTTATCTTGAGAAATCAAGCATGTGTATGTTGGTTTGCACACCATGTATGTGTGTGTTTGTGTTGAGCCATTTGTATCAACTTGCTTATATCTTAATTGGCTCTTTTTGAGAGATTTTTGGACTATTCCATTTTGGGGGAGTGATATGCTTGCGCACTTCACAATCCTAAAAATGTGTATACATGAGTTCTACCACTTAGAGTTGATATATCAATCTTATCTAGTTTCTATGTGGTATGTCATACTCATGAGAAATTTAAATTCTATAATGTCCATTAATTATCTCTAGTTGGTTTTTATTTGCCTCTTGTGGAGAATAAAGGGATTATTACATTATGGGGGAGTAATAAGCTATGTGCATATTACAAACCTAGACAATGTGAACAATTGAGGTATTGTCACCTAGAATTGATATTGTTAATTATCATATTCCTATGTGGCATGTTTCTCAAACAAGTTCCCATTTGCTTGAATGTTTTTTTACACTTTGGATCTTGTTTGTGATGAATGTTCTTGGTAAGGTTTTCCTCTAATATGTTCTCATATATCTCTTTGGGAAACCAATTGCTTCAAAGCACTCTTTTTTTGCATAATCGCGTGAATATTTGAAGCTATCAAGAACATTTATCTACATAAGCATCACACTTAAATCTTATCCTTCACCATGTGCTTATTGGTTGTGAAGATGATCTTGAATATCAATCCAATACACCACTAAGAAATTTCTACATATACTCCTTTTCCATGACAATTGATAGTCATAATTGTGGTGAATTTTGTAGATCATCTTTATATTGGCTCTTGACTTTATTGCCTTATTTCTTGCCAAAATTAATGTGTTTTAACTCCTGTTATCTTCCTTGCCTCTTGTGGATCATTTTACTTTACTCAAACTTTCCTAGTGTTTTATTTGGTGTAGGAGAGGCATTGATCCCATCATTGTGCACCTTGCATTCAAAGTCTACTTATAGATAATGCACTATTCTTGGGTGAGCTATCCTATATTGAATACAAACTTATATTTTCATTAGTATTGGATCTTATTCATATTCTATTTGTATTTGATCCTTTCCTTTGGTCTTTGATCCCGATGACATGTCTCATGTAAGACAAACCTTTTCGGCTTGGTACTTTGTGCCATCATGAAAAGTGTAGAGGGTGTGGTTTATTTGTTGTTTTGAGAGTTTGTCCCAATTGGCATCTCTTCTGGGAGTGGGTTATATCATTCGTTGATTAACATCTCTCTCTCAATTGGTATCTTATTTTCATTTTGATATCTTTGTCCAATTGATACCTTTTCAATCATGTGTTGGTTTGGTTTTAGTTTCAATTGGCTTCTCTAAATCAATTTTTGATTTGGATCTTTGATATAATTTGGACCATCTTTGATTTCTTGATATTTGTCCAAATTGTATCTCATTTTGGTTATTAAAGTTAATAGGCATGCATATGTACTACATGTTTATTTTATGGCATGCTTTCTTTCTTTGTGCCAATATATAGGTGAAACTCCTCGAAATCCTAAATTTGTTAAGATGTGCATGAAATCCAATTTCATATCTATATGCACATATTTTTTTGGGAGTTCCTTCTATGTATTGTAGTTTGACTAACTACTTGGACCCAATTAGTTTGGGAACAATTTTACTTGAATATGTTTTAGGTACATGGAGATGCATTGGATGCTTGTCTCATTTATAATGAAGGTACCTCACTACATGCTTATTGGAGTCAAGCAAGGATGGTTGATGAAATTTTATCTACTACATCAACCCAATGTCATCTCGGTAACAAGTATTCACCCTCATGCATACTTTTCTAGCATCCAACCTTGTGTAGGTTGCATCATGGCATGGAGCTTATTTATATATTTATTGTGTTTCTTGCAAAAGTTTAGAGAGACTTTATTGATGAGTGCATATCCTATTTTATCTTGTGAATTCATTTGGTTTTGTGTTTTAGAGGATACCGGAGGAGTGAGGATTCCATGTTTGTACACCTTGTATTCAAATACAATAATCCTAAATTGTGTACAAATATTGGGGAGCTCCTCTACTTCCTTTAAAACACTCTTTTGCTCGAACCATAATATCCTGTGTTTATTTGGTTAGTTGGATCTCTTTGATTGCTTACTTTTTATTTGGAGAATTGTAAAAAGTTTTCCATATCGTACTGTTGCAATCTTTGGATCCTCAATATAGTTTGTGCTCTCTCCAACTATTCGTCATTGGATATGTTTATTTGATTTCACTCATATTTTGAGAAATGCACACGTTATGTGGGAGCTCATACTATATTGACCTTCTAAGATTTTTTCGCCCATTTTGGAAATGGATGCCAATGGGGGAGAAGTTTTATAGGGTTTAAGGGAATTTGGTGTTATGCTTTTGTTTTGTTCATAAGCATTTACCTTTCATGCTCATGCATCCATGCTTGTTGATTTGTGTAACACCCTGAATTTTGGCCTTTTTGAATTTTTTTTCCAAAACATGCATTGTTCCGTTTATTTCTAATGCATATGGATTTAAGCCTACGGAAAATCATTTTAAATCTTGAACCTTTACAAATCTGACAAATCAAGTGGGATGTTGTGCTTTCCATTTCCCTCCCACTTGGTATTTGTATTTGTGATTTTAACCCTGGATAAATATTTAATTGGGAAATTCTTTTTCCTTTTTGAAAATTACCCTTTTAATTGGCCTTCCAAAGGAACCCCTATTTCTATGTCTCCAAAAATTCTGCAAAAATTAGGGAACCTTCCCTAGTTGATGTGGATCACGTTTATAAAAAAATATGGAGCCTTGACTTAGGAAATTTTCCCTCCACAATTCTTTTTGTATTCTGCCTATTTTCTCAAAACATTTTTAACTCTAGCAAAAACATTTCTCCTGGATGAATCCAAGGCATGGATAGGCTCATCTTCATCACTCCTACCTCAGGACAAAAGGGCAGCTCCATCCAACCCCATCTACCCCTCCAAACATTTAAAAACCTTTTTGTCCAGTAATGTATTTCAAAAATTCTAGTCGCACCAAGTTTCAATTTTGCAAAAACCTTGGTCAGCAAAGTTGTTGGATTCTCCATTTGGCGCACGGCAGTGAAAACCTCACCTCATTTGGAGCTCTGAGCTGAGAGATACATGGTGATGCCGCTTCTGGCATGCCCAGAATCGTGATCACCACGGACACGTGTGGGGACCCCGGACTAGCTGTCCGAAATACCCGATTATGCTTAACACAACGATCCCGTGATCAGTCTGTCGTTGCACATAATCCGAATTGGATACCAAAGTTCACATCCATTACAATACCGAATAAAAAGTCTTACATAAATGGTCATTTAGACCAAGTCTTACAAAGGTGCCTTCATGGGCCAAACCAAAATATCAGCGGAAGCTACGGCGTAGTAGACATCATATTCTAACGATGACAACCCGACAGGCAGCTGACTTGTGGAGATCCTTAGTTGGCGTAGAAGTCGCCATACTCCTCCTCGGCGTAGTGCTCCTCCTCGTAGTCTGGCTAGGTCGATAGCCTGGGACGAAACCAATATGAGTACATTTGAATGTACTCGCAAACTACCCCAACATGAGTATGCACTAGTTTTATTTTAGTTGACAACTTTTATTTATTTAAACATCTCTATATCTTTATTGAAAAAGGTAAGAAGGTTTTATAACTATATTTAAAGAAGTCACCATTTTTATCTGTTTCTCCAAAACTCCTCCTTTTCCGACCATAGCCCGTCATGGTCCACTTTCATCCAACACCTCATACCGATCCGTTGGTATAGGTGTAGGAAAGATTCTCCATTTCATTTTTCTTTTTAAAACTCAATTCTTTTAAAAACTTGCACATGGTCAAAGTAGGGCCTCCCAACTGTCCATATCCGAGGACTCGGCTTTTCGAATAGTTTTACACTCTGCAGAGTTAGCACGCTTTTCCCACATCCATCCGGCAACTCATCGTGTCCGCCACGTCTCGCCATACATCGTGTATGCGAAGTAAGCCGCCGACCATAGCCTGTCCTTTGCTCATGTTAGTATAGGATCCTTCCCATATGACACTTCCAACACACTTAACCCAGCCCTTCGGAATCTAAGTGTGAGGACTCATAGGTTTTGTCCGGCGGTCTATGGTGGAACCTTCAATCCTCCTCCTTATCTTTTCATAGAGTTTGAGCGAGGACCCGGGTCTGGGGTAGACCAACACACTATCCCCTCATGCATGACAGAGTCATCTCCGTCGATGAGGTATCCAGTACTAATATGAGCAAACTATATGGCTAAGCCCTTTCCCATATGTGGTGGATGTGGTCGCACAGGGTATCGGATGGTTGACGTAAGTACAAGGACACACTGTGCATTTTTCATAAACATCACCATTTTTCCACTTCTCCATTCCAACACCGACATCTCGGCATTTCATAATCTCACAAGTAATTGCAAAGGAGTTTTGAATAAATCATATTTGTTTTTCCCATCCTATAATTTGATATAACTATCTTATATTTCTACATAAGTGGCAAAATAATTTATATATACTTTTGAAATGGGTTTTATAAATCTTTCTTTGAGAGTAAAACAGGTTATGAAAGTAGATGCATATGTTTGTAGTGCAAGCTCAGAGAATAGCTTGCCTTGCTCGGCAAAGTGACCTTGATCTTGTTCTTCAGTTTCAACAAACTCTCCTTCCTCGATATATCCGACAACGTTCTCGTCTAATTAATGAAACAAACAATGCAAACAATCACTAATCTATACAAGCAATCATCTCAACATAACAATCATAAACATCACAAATAGCTACTGCACACATCAAACCATACAATTTGGTTTTCAAATAATTGAACTAAACATTATTTAATTACTTCTAAATTATGGCAGAAACTTGTTGAACATGTTTAATTCCACAACTTGAGTTCTGTTGGTCACAAAAATACAAACTAAAATTCTATGGAAAGCTACTGATGTGTAGAAGACAACACAATTGATTTGGATCAATTGGAGTTACTAAACTCCCTACACATTTGTTTGAATCCAGAAGCTTATTATTCAAGTTTTTGCTACAACTCAAGTTAATTTATTCAAAAATTAAATCCTTTTAGGGGTAACTAAACATGGCTAAATGTGATCTAACAAAATTGGTCCTAATTCATTTGGGTTAACCATTAAACATATTTAAATGTTTGAGTGCAGAAGGGTGTTTAAATTTCAACTTATACTAAACAAATACTACTGCACAATTAATTCTACCAAAATTAGGGAAGCTAATACATGGTAGTACTAAGCTAGCAAAATTGGTTTGGAATTAATTTGGACTAACAGAGTATCAGAAACAAACAAGTTTATATTTAAACCTTCTGTAGTATTTTTAATAATACTTTTTCTATTTAATTAAATGACATGAGAACAATTGGGTTGGTTAAATAATTTCATAAGCTTTCCAGAACAATTGAGTTTGATTTATTTGGATTCCTAAATCTTGAGATATTGATTTTCTAAGTTGATGCCAGTACTGAATTTCCAGAGAAGTTAAATTCGAATTTGTGTTCAGTTTGGATAATGTTCAAATTTCTGACATGGGGGGCCTACATGTCAGCGGCACAGGAGAAATATCTCGCGCGCTGGAAATGTTTAAACATCTGACGGGTGGGACCTACATGGCAGCGGCTCAATTAAACGAAGCGGTACTCGATCGTTGATCAAAGATCGAACGGCTCACGGAGCCCGCGTTCATCGACAACCTAACAGAGCGTCGCCGGAGCTCCGGCGACGGCGAGGGTGGCCAGTGGGGGTACCTGGGGGTCTAGGGACGGCGGAGAGGATGGCGTTCGGGCGGAGGTCGTGGGGAAGCTGGGAGGTGAGTGGAGCTTGATGGGGAAGCTCCTGGCGTCGGCGACGATCTCCTTCTTCTCCGCGGCCGTGCTCCAACTCCGGCGAGATCCTACGGGGGCTCCTGGGCACGATACAGAGGGGAAAAATCGCGGGTGAGTGTGGTGGTAATGGTGAGGCAGGTGAGGGCCAGAGAAGAGCAAGGGAGGGAGCAGCACGGCGTGGCCGTGTCGTCGCTACCTGGGTGCGGCGGGGCGCAGAGAAGAACTACGGGCAGCAGGCAGCCTCGCTGCGGAGTACCCGCCCTTCTGGGGTGTACGGGAGAGAGTGGAGTGAGGGAGAGGCTGTGAGATTGAGGGAGGGCTCGGGGTGGCTTTATAGGCTCGACGACGGCGCACGGCTCGCCGTGGACACGGTGCAGGGGAGAGGGTCTAGGCGCGATAGCTCGCCGTAGCTCGCGGTAGGGGGGCGGCTGCAGTGTTCGAGTGCAGAGGCTAGCTCGGCGGCGTGGCGATGAGCTGTGCGTGCGCGAGAAACGGGACGGCTGGGGAATGTTTGGACGGGGTGCGTGCATGGCACGGCCGTCTCGGGCGGTGCGGCGGCTGCGTGGCCGAAACGGCGATGGGGGTCCTCCCCGGGATGGCTGCGGCGCTGGGAGAGCGCAGAGACGCAAGGGAGAGGGGGGGCACGGTGTTGGGCGACTGCGGTGTGACAACGCCGTTGCCACGGCGACGGCCATGGCGCACGGCGCCCGCGGCTGTCCCCTGGTGCTTCTCCTCTTTCCCGTGCCTCTTTTCTTCGATTTCTTGGACGCGGCGAGGTCAGTGAGCGAGGGAGTGGATGCAAGCATCAATTCGAAGAACAAACTTCGAATTCGATCGAATTGCATCGGTTGAAATCGAACCGAGGATGAACACAGTGGTGTTTCACCACGTGTTCGACGAAATGTGCACATCATTTTTAAATTTGAATTTCTGAATTTTGATTTCATACTTTGTTCATAAATTATGTATAGGTATTTGTGGTGCTGTGTTGCATTTCATGTTCAAGTGCAACATAGCACACTTTGTGATTGAATTTAATAAAGAAAGTAAGAATTTAAATTTAGGTTTTTAAATTAAATTTTTGAGAGGGAAAAGTTATAATAAAAATGGGAGAGTTTATATAACCACTCTCACTGAATTTTTGTTTGAAACCATTTTAGTTTCTTACTTGGAGAATTTGTGTGACACAAATGTCACTTTTATTTTTCTTGCTTTACTTGTTATTTATTTCTTTTCTTTTCTTCCTATTTTTATTTAGAGCAAGCAACACAATTAGCAAGAAATAATAACACAGAGCAACAAGAATTAATTACCACAAGCATAAATTGCAAACAACACATAAAATAACAAAAAGTTTTTGTTGGCT